>CM035425.1:91162541-91562541 GCA_020310875.1 Ceratopteris richardii | reverse complement strand
CTCTTTTTTTTTTTTTTGATCGCAATGTCATAAAACAAGAAGAAAGAGGTTAGTATCAATAAAATTTTACATATGGCAAGTTTGTCTCATGTGCCCGGGATTTCTCAATGGTGTCTATGCACGGCCGTGTAAGGTGGCCCTATATGGCCCTATATTAATGCATACTTTGGAAATGCATGACCTGAATGGTGCAAGAGATAGGGTTATGCCAAAGGCACATGGTTGTTGTTGGTCTTTGCTTTTGATGTTACTTGCATACTTGATGCATTCTTTGTTTGGAGGTGTCGATTGGAGCTCGAAATGATGTAATCCTCCTGATTGGAACCCATTTTAGAATAGTATGGTACGGGCTCGTGGCTGTATGGTGACGGGGTGGGGTATGCATGGTGAGCCGCGAATGGATAGGGCAAGATATGCGTGATCAGCTCCAATCGGTAAGGGTGGGATAGTGAATGAGGTGATCAGATGTGTCACCTCCGGAGGTCCGATAACATAGTCTACCACACTGCCCCCCTGTGGTGTCGTGGGTGGAATGCAGGTGAGACCGCGCCAGGTGGGCCAGCTCTCCATCCCATTATATATAACGAGACGGTGTGCTTCTCCCATCTGGAGTAAGTGTCGGCCATATAAGGTGGGTGTGGCGGTGTTGGCTGAGGCTCTGAGTGTAGGCATGTCCTCTATGGTACGAAGCATCTCAGGGTCGTCAAAGTCGTAGATATCACACTGGTGGCTCTGAGTGCGGGCATTGAAGTCTCCTACAAGGAAGACTTCACCCATCCCGGTATACTCCATAATCGTGTCACTGAGGCAGTCATATGGCGATGTGGTGTCTGGTCCCTCCCCTCCTGATAGCTGCTCAGGGGAATGTGTGAAGCGTGAACCAATGGGTGCAATATAGCATACGGCGAAGTACGCTGCTCTCTCCTTTGATAGCTGCAAGCGTATCCACATGAAACGTGCCTCTGGGTCTCTGGCTACCACCTGTACCCTGTGCTGTAACGACTGTCTATAGAGCACGGCTACTCCTCCTGATCCCCGTGTGGTGTGCTGTCTCATCTGGCGGCGGTGAGCTGACTCCCACATATAGCCCTCAATCCTCGGTAGGCTCCTCCCCGGGCTCTCGTGTGTCTGTGTCAAGAAGATAATGTCTCTGCCCTCCATCACCTCCTCGAGGCGCCCTGGATGTGTCCATAAAGATCCATTGCAGTTCCAGACTGCAATGTGCACCTCCTGGTGTGCTGTCTCATAGGCCGCGAATCCCTAGTCAATGGGCCGTCCATCAATGATGATCCGACCGTCTCTGTAGAGGGCACGATGTCCCTCTCGTCTGGCCTGGAGGACACGTGGCATGCATGCCCGTCTGTGCTCTACCTGCATCCGTGTGAGGTCGTCATCCAAATAGATGGGGGTGCCCGGTGTAGTGCGTAGTACCGCCCGTCGTCTGAGAAAGTCTCTCCTCCTGGCCTCATCTGAGAACTGAAGGATAAGTGCTCTGCTCCGTGTGGTGTCCCGTCCTGCTCTCCATACTCTGGTGAAAGGGAGAGGCTCATCCGCGCAGTATCCAAGTAATGTGCACAAGCGACGCCCGTCCTTCTCTGGTGATCCGTCTGTCTCTGTGAGGCCGGAGACGCGAACATTGAGCCTGCGGGCCTGTCGCATCCGCTCCTCCTCAATGGTGGTATGCACTATGTGGATCTCCTCATGGTGGTTGTTCTTCTTTGCCTCGTGTCGAAGGTTCTTTTTGACAACCTCGACCCATCCATCTTTCTTAGTCTCAAGCTCGTTATGCACCACCTCCATAAACTCCTTCTTGATAGTCACCCGAATGTCCTCTAGATGTGGAGCGATCTCCCCCTCCTCGTGCATGCTGTCCAGTTTCGTTTTCATATCAGTAAGCGCAGTGTGCAACTCCTCCAGGTCCCGTGAGTGCTGTTTGCGGGTAGCGAGAAGCTCTTCCCGAAGGGATTCGTTTTCCTTCTCCAAGGTTGCCACCTTGGCTTCGAGGGTGACAACTCTACGGGTAACCCCGTTCAGTGCAAAATCTCCTTCTTTCTTGTGTTTTCCTATCAACTCTCGGAGGGCATGCTCTAAGGTGGCCAACTGTTCCTCCAGCTTGGGAGCCATGAGAGAGAGAGAGAGAGAGAGAGAGAGAGAGAGAGAGAGAGAGAGAGAGAGAGAGAGAGAGAGAGAGAGAGAGAGAGAGAGAGAGAGAGAGAGAGAGAGAGAGAGAGAGAGAGAGAGAGGATTTGGGTTTTTCTTAGGGTTAGGGATTAGGATTAGGTTCTAGAGTTAGGGTTAGGGTTCAGGTTAGGGTTAGGGTTGCACATACTTTTGGAGATGTGGGTTCTGGAGTTAGGGTTAGTTTGGGAGTTTGGCAGGTGGGCATGTTAGGTTTTGGTGTTTAGGGTTAGGGTTATGGTTTCATATCAGTTTGCAGCTCGGGTTTCGGGTATGTTAGGATTGTATCCCCGGGTGTTCTATTCTTGTTTGCAGGACCCATCGGAGTGGTGCGTCAGTCAATCTTTTAGGGTTGCATTTCAAATTTGTTAGGTGTTAGGGTTCTCTTCTCGTGATTAGGGTTTGTTCAAACCGAGGAAGAGGAGAGGGGATTCGGCGTGGTAGGGGTACTGGCAGAGGGCGGGGCAGAGGCGTGCATGCAGCGGGCGGGGCAGAGAGAGGCGCGAGTAGAGGGAAGGGAGAAGGGGTGGGCGTGCGAAGCGGGCAGGGCAGGGAAGGGGGCCGAGCAAGGCGAGGCAGAGAAGGCGGGGCAGGAGGCAGAGCAGGGCGGGGCAGGGGCGAAGCAGGGCCGCGGCTAGGGTTTCGGACCGCAGCACAGAGAGAGAGAGAGAGAGAGAGAGAGAGAGAGAGAGAGAGAGAGAGAGAGAGAGAGAGAGAGAGAGAGAGAGAGAGAGAGAGAGAGAGAGAGAGAGAGAGAGAGAGAGAGAGAGAGAGAGAGAGAGAGAGAGAGAGAGAGAGAGAGAGAGAGAGAGAGAGAGAGAGAGAGAGGGGGAGGGGGAGGGGGAGGGGGAGGGGGAGGGGGAGGGGAAGGGGGGGGGGGGGGGGGGGGGGGGGGGGGGGGGGGGAGGGGGAGAGAGAGGGGGAGAGAGAGAGGGAGAGAGAGAGAGAGAGAGAGAGAGAGAGAGAGAGAGAGAGAGAGAGAGAGAGAGAGAGAGAGAGAGAGAGAGAGAGAGAGAGAGAGAGAGAGAGAGAGAGAGAGAGAGAGAGAGAGAGAGAGAGAGAGAGAGAGAGAGAGAGAGAGAGAGAGAGAGAGAGAGAGAGAGAGAGAGAGAGAGAGAGAGAGAGAGAGAGAGAGAGAGAGAGATGGGTGGCAGGAAGGCAGGATGGATAGATAGCAAAAGATAGAGAGATCGAGAGAGAGAGAGAGAGAGAGAGAGAGAGAGAGAGAGAGAGAGAGAGAGAGAGAGAGAGAGAGAGAGAGAGAGAGAGAGAGAGAGAGAGAGAGAGAGAGAGAGAGAGAGAGAGAGAGAGAGAGAGAGAGAGAGAGAGAGAGAATTTTTAACGTCTATTAGAGGCCAAAATCGGCCTATGAGACAAATTATATACATCAGTATGATCCAATCCACTCTGATCCCGAAAGGAAAATATAGTGTGAGTACCACAAACGGGTATAAAAGGAGTGGATAGTAACTGGCATCAAGGGTGTGGGGTGCTATGGGTATGCACTCTATATGCTCAATGGGTGAGATACAAATATGATATGCATAGAGAGAGAGAGAGAGAGAGAGAGAGAGAGAGAGAGAGAGAGAGAGAGAGAGAGAGAGAGAGAGAGAGAGAGAGAGAGAGAGAGAGAGAGAGAGAGAGAGATAGATTTTGCTAAACGCCAAAATGACATATGGGACCTAAAAGGTAACAAACTTTTGAATCTGATACAAAAAAGTAAAACTGAATAGTGTAGTGAACATGGGATATATGTGATGGATGGAGTGCAGATTTTTAAGTCAATACAATGACACAAAGATGAAGTTTAATGAACTTGCACAAGACAATGAGGATGTTGGATTTTGGGGGGCGTAAACACAAAGAAGTACCACAGAAAAGAAGAAGAAGCTTAGGTGCACAATATGCAATGGATTAGAAAGTGTGGAACTACAAAGATAAGTAACACATTAGGTTATTGGTCTGTATATACTATACAAGTAAGGGGAAAAACCTCTCAAAGAGGGAAAACAGTACCATTATCGGTCTAAGAGCATTTAGACACCGCTATTAAAATATACTCACAAATCCTGCTTAGGAGTGATGCAGTGAATAAAGAGCTAACTGTGTCTTTTGGATTGAGTCCACGGAAGGGAGTGGACACAAAGCTTCTCGAAGAGCTTCCAAGTTCTCACGAGATATAGCCTTTGTGAAAATATATGCAACATTATCTGGACTTGGCACATAAGCCAACCAAATCTCTCGAATAAAGAGTTTTTCATTTACATAATGAAGCACACATCAAACTTAGAAGTTTGGCCAATGCCCAAATCAGCCATAAGGATTCTTACTCTCACACACTCAATTGTGAATGCGAAAGCTTCCATACACTAAGCCTCACGAGTCACAACTAGAAGTGGTCACAATCATTAGCTACCAAGCATGAATAAAAAACCACTCATGGACACACGAGTGTCATAACATCCAACCCAATCATAGTAAAGGACACATAAAAATTGGTGGAGGTTATCCTCCCTTGGGATAAAACAACCGAATTTGTTGTGTACCAGATCAATAGTGAAAGCTATGCTTATCATTTGCCAATTCTTGACACTTGGGCTATACATAAGCCCATTGGTATGAGAGACATCAAACTCATTCTTAGGTTGGTGCATGCCTAAATTAGACATTCAACATCAGATCCATTTAATGCAATATAGAAACTATATTGTAGATGTGTCCGGGTTGGAGTTAGGGAGAGAGAATGCAAACAAATAACATGAGGAAGAAGAATGAGATTAAGAGCACAAAGCATAATGTATTACTAAGTGTGGAGTGTAGAAAGATGAGTAGGCCTTTAGCATTATGAGCATATATACAATTTGGGGAAGCACCACCTCCTTTTCTAAAGAGGGGAAAAGCCCTGGGAGTCTTAAGTGTGTTAAGAAGTATACTAAGAAACCCCCCTTGGAAGTGTTGATATATTTCGGTAGTGATGTGTGTAAACACACTTAGGACCGTTGGGGCAATTTTTTTCCCTCTTTAAGAGGTTTTTTCCCCCTGCTTGTATATACATCTATAATCCCAATGGGTCACTTATCTTTGTACATTCTCTTGGTAATACTTTTTTTTTTTTTTGTGTTGCTGTCCAAGCTTCTTCTTCTTCTGTGTGCTATTCGTTTGCTTCTGAGGCCTCGAACTCCAACAGTTTGTATCAGAGAAGGTCGCCGCTTAATCCAAGGCATCGTTGACACCACTCGGTCACAGTTTTAGAATCTCACAAAAATTGGTGAGTTACTCAGGGCGATTAGCTGTCCAAAATGGCTTCGTTTTGTGGCGTTAAAATTTTGATATGAGCTCGTTTCGGCCTCCAAACGCACTATTGCAGTGATTGTGCAAGCATTTTTGTCCTTTTATGCCAAACATATATACAGGTTTCGGTTCACCTGTACAAGTAGCTCGAAGTCTTCTACTGGTTTAGCGAAACTCAACAAGGTGTTTTTGTTCAACTTTTTGAGATACAATCAATTTTCTCTATCGAGGTATTTAGTCACTGGCCATGGTTGAAAGTGACGATGTATTCTGTATGTCGGTTGTTGAGGATGAGTTGGATGGTACCAATCATCCATTGTGGGTATATATGATGCATCATGTATTGGTAGGAAAAGGGTTGTGGAATTTGTGCATGGTGTTGAAAAACATTATACTACACTTGCAAATACAGTTATTGAAGGTGATGCAGATGGCATTGAAGATGATGTTCAATTTCTTGGTCATGCTTCGGTTCTTGCTTTACCTACTGTAGAGGATGCTTTGGATACACTTACAACTTTATACTGGCAAAAAATGAGGCTCGAGTTGCATACCTGCAAAAACAGTTTGAGAGTGAACATATGAATGAAGGAGATTCTATGGATAGTTTTTTGACAAAGATCAAAGATTTGAAGGAGCAATTGATTTCTTCTGATGAAATCTTACATATTGTTCACTTGTGCATACTGTTCTTAAAGGTCTTGCAGATTCATATCAAAGTTTTGCTTTTATTCTTCGATTGATGATGTAAGGCAATCCAAATGCCTTAACATTTGAGAAGTTAGTCTCTGTTTTGTTACAAGAAGATCAGTCTAGACATAACATGTCAATTATGCGTGTTGAAGATCAAGCTTTCTTAGCTAGTCAAAAGGGCAAAGGTGAATGGAGCTCATCTACTAGTAAGCAAAAATCTACGAATGCTGCAGAGTTGAAGGATGGTGACAAAGATGACAAGAAAATAGAAAAGCAAAAACAACTTTGCAAATATTGTAAGGCAAATGATGATGTCATAAAGAGTTGTCTTAAACTGGTTGCAAAAGAGGCAAAGAAGAAGAGGCTTGAATGGTTGTTGCAGAGGCCCCTGTACCTAAAATAGAGTCGGCTAATCTTGTTCAGAATGAAGAATGGACATTTACTACTATTTGCAGCTATGACCCATCTTCTCATGAGCAATGTATGTTTGTAGTAGACTTAGATGTTTAGTACTTTGATATCAGGGTAACCAAACATATTACCTCGTTGCGTAGTTTCTTCATTTCACTTGAGGCTGCCTCTACAAAGAATATGTCACATGTGCTAACAACTCCTCTTATCTTGTAATGGGAGTTGGTAAGATCATTCTGACTACTATTGATGACAATTCTTTCACATTATCAGATGCTTTATATGTGCCAAGGATCAAGAAAAATCTGTTGTCAGTTTAAGCATTAGCCGAGATTGGCTTGGTTGTCGAATTTCTAGATGATAGATGTATAGAGCATGATCTCTCAAATGGTGATGTTATTATTGCTTGTGGTATTTTATGTCGTGGGTTGTACAAGCTCATAGATTATGTGGTTCAACATGTGCAATTCAAGATCTTAGGCAATCTCATGTGCAAAACTTTGGCATGCATGCTTTGGTCATCCAAATTTTGCTCGTTTTGCTTTGTTGGAAGTGGGGTGGGCCTAATAACAATATTAATCACAGGTTTACAGGATCTTCCAACACATGAACCTTAGCATACACATTGTAATACTCAAAAAAGAGATGAATGAGAGATAGAGAGAGAATAGACAAGTTTTTTCAAAGTGTACGGTAAGCTTGAATGCTTACCTACACTATCTTATATATGAATATCAAATTACAATGTGTGTAGTTGATACAAAATCTGAATCTAGGCAGAAATTGAGAACTAGATACAAGAATTTGTGGGTAAAGTGCTTAAGAGGTATGAAGAGTGTGTGTATGTGAGAATGTAGAGAATATGAACAGTTTAGAACTGTTTTACAGCAAACCTTAATTCTGAAATTAAGGTTTCAGAAATCCTAAATCAGAAACTAGTGACATAACAAGTTAGAAACAGATATAGCACTTACGGTAAATCAGCAATAAGCGGATGGTTGGCTGATACAAACTCCTCCAGAGCTACACCAAAGGTAGAGCATACCTCCTCCAAGTGTATAGAACACCTCCTCTTAGCTCCGTTGATCACCAACAATGAGGTTGAGTGTTGATTGATGCTCCATAATGATCGAAGATGGTTCTTATATGGGTTGTCCATGTGCCCACGATGTGCTTTCAAAAACTCATGCGAAAAACACAAAAAACACTCAAAAGCAGGAGATCGCAAGATTTTTGCGTAGTTAATTTTTGATCGCTTAATTTTAGCTTTTCATAAACATTACGGCTGCAATCTCATTATAGGGCCATCAGCTGAATAAATGAACTTGCTTTCCTTGATCTATAAGGTGAGAGGGTTCAAATGAGGTAAAAACACCTTTTTGGACAGAAATTAGGGTTAGGGTTTTTTTTTTTTTGATTTGGACTTGTGATGACTGAATGTTATGTATCAAATGAAAGCTCTATTCAATAAGCTAATAAAAATTTTTGACCTTTTGTACCCAAAAATTGGCTAAGTCCTCAGAAATAGAGTTGCTGGAAATTAGGGTTTCGTGCTATTCTGACATTGTTCCAACAATCACCCCTTTAGTGTCATAATGGTACAAGGTTTCAATAATCTACAAAACTTCTGATGACTGTCTCTAGACAATACTTTGGTAAAAATATATGCAACATTCTCACTCGTAGGTATGTAGACTAGCTCAATGTGCTCAATGTGTTCCCGAATGTAGTGGTGATGAACCTCAATATGCTTTGTCCTAGCATGACGAACATGGTTCTTTGTAATAGCAATAGCACTCTGACTATCTGAAAATATGTGCATAGGAAGATGAACTTGAACATCAAGATAACTCATAATTTTCTGCAACCAAACTACATCAAGTGTAGCTGTAAAGGCTACCCTATACTCTGCTTCACTTGAAGATGTAGCAACTGTAGGTTGTTTCTTGGATAACCAAGAGATAAGACAATCTCCTAGAAAGAAACAACAACCACTTATTGTTCGTATCTACATTGTTGAAATAACATTTGAGTATTGTATTTCACATAAGTGCATTTTATATAAACTACTACATATCTCACACAGGAGGAGTTGCTAATTTTGGAGGTTCATAGAGTGCTTGAAGTAGTGTATGCTCATACACTATTGGAGGTTCCACATACTCTTGAGTCTTATGAGAGGTTGCTTTGGAGATTCTAATCTCGCACAAGCTTCTTCATACCTTATCCCTTACCCTTCACATGCACACTTTGGTATTCATGGGTTGTGAGTATTTCTTGTGTTATCTTTGTAGTTGGATTTGGAGCATATCATCATCTTGTGTATGTATTATCATGAATAGGTGCATATGGCGTTTGACAAAATCAGCCGAAAATCGTGCATATACAGCTTTTTGCTTTTTCAAGTGGGTTATGAGATAGCAAGTCATCTTGAGGAGTATATGCAGATTTCGGAGGCTATTTTAGCAGCTTCGCTTCATCTTCTTCACACTTCCACAAGTGTGTATGCTCACTTTTAGAGTATTGGTGTCTATTTTTTGGCATCTTTCACATGTTGCTGCTGCACTAAGTCTTTACCTACCTCTGTTGGAAGTCAATGTACATATGGTTCACATCCACTTCCAGCAAATCTACATTTTGGACTTAGCATTTTTGTACAATTTGGGTAAAACTTTGTTAGGCTAGATAGATAGATCTTGGTAAGAGCTATCTAGTGGTATGCTTCATTGTCAGAACAGGGAGAAAAGTCAAACCCTAATTTAGCTCAAAATGGAGGAAAAGCATTTTTGGAAGGTCCAAACTCAAAATCAGCTATGTGATAAGTCATAATGACAAAACACACATTAAAATAGCGATCCAAAATAAGGCAAGCTCATAAAATTGTGATGGAGGTTTTTTAACTTACGAAAAACTAAAAATTTTTAAAACCAACGATAGCTGTTTTTTTGGCCAACGTTCAGCTTTTTCGCTATTGCTTTATTTGGAGAACCTCAACTATATAAGGAGCACTTTGGCACACTATTTAGACAATCTCAAGCTAGAGTTTTGGAGTTCTGAAGCTTTGGAGGTGAAGGTTTGGTGAAGGAGATACTACTCTCTTAGAGCAAGGAGTCTTCTACAAGTTGGAGGCAGCTATCTTTCGTAAGTTAGCCTTATATTCTGTTTTTAGGGTTTCTGAACCCTAATTTCAGAATTAGGGTTTGCTGATTTTCAGATTTGTTGCACTTTCTTGTGAGGTTAGGTACACTTCGTTGATCATTCGCTTCACACACACACACACATTATATGAGCATAATCTGAATTTTGTATCATCATCTTCTTGGCTATTCTTCCATTAGTGAGTGCACCACATCATATGGTTGAGTAGTACTCCCATGTTGTAATTCGGACATCTATTTTTTAGTGAGTAAGCATTTTGCTTACGTTCTCTATCCTTGTCTCAAGATCTCTTTCTTTCTATCTCTCACATATCATCTTGAATCTTGACTAATTAAGTATGTATGCTCAAAGGTTTTTAGTATTGGAACGATCCTGGGGCCCCAAATTCCAACACTTGGTATTAGAGCATAATTGACATACACACTTAGTTAAGATGAGTGAGTATAGAATTGAGATTGAGGACAAGTTAGATGAATCATCTAATTATCCCATGTGGAGTTTCATGATGACGAATTTGTTAGTGACAAAGGATTTATGGAGTATTGCCAATGGATCCTTAACAAGACCAGGACGAGAAGGCGAAGAAGAGGATACAACAACTTCAAGAAGTACTGGTGTTGCCATCACATAACCAATTGAAGAAGAGGTAACCACTTCGACATCCAGAGTCAGAGGTAGATCCTTACCCAGAGTTCCTCCTACTGAAGATCAGGCAAGATGGGATTCTAGAGATGCTTTAGCACTCTCATTCATAGCAATGAGTGTCAAAAAGCATATTCTACCACATATCAGATCTTGCAGAAGTTCCAAACAAGCTTGATTGAAGCTTGAGAATCTTTTTCAGAGCAGAAATCTTGCTAGGAAAGCTCACTTGAGGAGACAACTAGCAAATACAATGATGAAGGCTGGTGAGTCAATTCAAACCCACCTTATGAGACTCGTTGACGTGAGAGATCAACTTCTAAATGTAAGAGTTGAGATATCTGATGAAGAAATGGTAAATATGCTGATTAATTCATTTCCTATCTCATATCGGTCTTTCATAACCACTCTTACACTTACCACAAGAGATAGAGAGGTTACATTTGAAGAGTTAGAGTTTTTGTTACTTCAAGACGAAGATCAGTTTAAGGTAATGGAAGAGAATGAAGAAAGGATAAAAAGAAGAAGAAGGATAAGAAGGAAAAACAATCCAAGATGGAAAGTAAGTCCTCTTTACCTTCTACTTCAGATTCTGTTTCTACATCTAAAGAGAAGTCTTATAAGAAGGAGGAAGCATTATGTCACTATTGCAAGAAACCTGGACATTTCATAGCAGTTTGTCAGAAAAGGATTGAAGCAGAAAAGAAAAAGGCATAAAGTAATGTTGTAGAAGATGATAAAAAAGGGAAACTTCAAGGTGATTCTTATGCCTGTATCACCATTGAGAAAGTAGCTGTTGATCAGGAAGCTTTACAAGTTCTTTCAACAAATCCTTGGATATTTGACTCAGGTGCTACAAAACATATGAGAGGTTGCAGAGATTTGTTTTCTTCTCTTTCCTATTCTACAGGTAGAAGAGTTACTATTGCAGATGGCAATGATTTGGATGTTGTGGGAATAGGTACAGTAATCCTAAAGTCAAGAGAAGGTGGTAATTTTCAGATTTTTAGGTGATGGTTATAAAGTTGTATTTGAGAGAGATCTTTGTAAGATCTTGTCACATAAAGAAGAGAAGTGTATTCTACAAGGTGAGCATAGAGGAGGGATTTTTGTTTTGTCAAAAATAAGCCAGGCATATGCGGTCAAATCTTCGTCACCGATTGAAGATATGAAGCTATGGCATGAGAGATTTGGGCATATTAGTTTTGGAGCTCTCAAAAATATCAAAGATAGAGGTATGGTTGAGAGTTTATCCTCATTCGAGCTACCAGATGATTCAGATATATGTGAAGGTTGTCTTGAAGGTAAGATGCATAAACTACCTTTCAAGAAACATGGTCATATTAGAGATACCAGGAAATTGCAGATTATACATTCAGATGTGAATGGACCTATGAGAGCAGACTCTATTAGGGTTTCAGGTATTTTGTTCTATTTGTTGATGATTTTACAAGATACTCATGGATCTATGGTCTTAAGGTGAAGTCAGAAGTTTTTCCTATGTTCAAGAAATTTGTAGCTATGGTTGAAAATGAAAGTCATGTAACTATCCAGATTCTCAGAAGTGATAGAGGTGGAGAATACTTGTCAAATGAGTTCGAAACATTTCTTGAAGAGAAAGGTATTACTCGACACCTTACTATTGCTTATACTCCTGAGCAGAATGGTGTTGCAGAAAGGAAGAATAGAGTACTTGTTGAGATGATGCGGAACATGATGGCATCTAAGAAGCTTTCACTAAAATTCTGGTTTGACGCAGTACATACAACAAAAGCTTTAAAGGTAATCACACCTTATGAAGCTTATTATGGTAGAAAACCTAATGTGAGTTACTTGAGAGTATTTGGATCACTTTCTTATGTACATGTTGAGAAAAACAATCGAGGCAAACTAGATGTAAAGGCAAAGAAAGCTGTTTTTATTGGATATCCTCTTGAGAGCAAAAGATACAGGTTTTATGTTCTAGAAACAGGTGAAGTTATTCTTTCATAGCAATGCTTATATTGCTGAAAATAAAATGTATGATAAAGAAGCAGAGATTCCAGAGTTCATTAGTGAAAATGACTATGGATTTTTTAGAAGGAATTTGGATGTACATGTTCAGCCATATCAGGAGGGAGTTAAAATTCCTAGGATTGAAGAAAGAGTTCAAGAAAAAGGAATTTCACAACCTTCTACAGATTCAGTTCCACATGAGACTTTAGTTCGAGAAATGGAAGAAAGTACTAGAGTTCCAGAAAGTCCAAGTACCATAGAAGGACAAGTTCAAGAACCTGTGGAAGTTGAAGGATAAGAAAGAGTTTCACCACTATTTAAGGATACAAATACTTGGTTATATCAGACATGGAAAGATAGTGGTATAAAGACTTTTACAGGAAGAACAAGGAGTCAGACTAGACAACAACAACAAAAAGATCATGTAAGTTTTGCTTAAGACTTTGAGATTCATGATATTTTGGCACTTACGACAGTTGAAGATGAACTTGCATGTGTTAAAGATGCACTTAACATTCCTATTTGGAGAAAAGCGATGGAAGAAGAATTGATTCTATTCATAAGAATCAAACTTGGCAGTTATGTGAGTTACCAGAGGGAAAGAAAGCTATAGGTGTAAAATGGATCTTCAAAATCAAAAGGAAAGAAGATGGTACTATTGACAGGTATAAGGCCAGATTAGTTGTCAAAGTATATGCACAACAAAAAGGTATTGATTATGATGAGACATTCTCTCCTACGTCTAGGATGACTGTTATTAGGTCAATACTTGCTTTAGCAACACATTTTGATTGGCATATATATCAAGTTGACATAAAGATTGCTTTTCTAAATGGTGATTTACATGAGGATGTGTATATTCAGCAGCTAGAAGGTTTTGAAGAGACAGGTAAAGAACATTTGGTATGTAAGCTTATAAAAGCTCTGTATGGATTAAAACAGGCACCTAGAGCATGGTATGAAAAGATACACACATCTTTTATCCATTGGTTTCCATAACTCAGATGAAGCTCCAACTCTTTATGTCAAAGCTGAAATAGGTATGATGATTATATCAATCATTTATGTGGATGATATTATAATCACAGGTCCTAGAGATGAAGATTTGCAGATGTTCAAAGAACAAGTGAAGCAAACATTTGATGTGAATGATTTAGAAATCTTGCATTATTATCTTGGGATTCAGTTTCTGTTTAAGGATGAGTGTATCTATATGACAGAGAAGAAGTACATTGAGAAACTTTTAGAGAGGTTTCAGATGAGTGATTCTAAACCTATGCAAATACCTAAGGATAAGAACGTGTCCTTAAAGATGGTAGCATATGCAGAGTCATTTGATGCTACTTTATATAGTCAAGCAGGTGGGCGCTTGATATATTTTTGTAATACACGTCCTCATATACAGTTTGCAGTTTCTCAAGTATCAAGGTTCGTGTAGAATTTGATAGCGTTACATTGGAAAGCATTAAAGCGGATCTTCCGATATTTAAAGGGAACTTCAAATTATGCTATGGAATTTTCGAAATCTACACATTTGTTACTAAAAGGATTTTCAGATTCTGATTGGGTAGGTGATAGAGACACAAGAAGAAGTACTAGTGGATTTTGTTTTTATCTTGGAGATTGTCTTATCTCATGGCTTTCGAAGAGATAACCCACTATTGCAACTTCATCGTGTGAAGCTGAATATCGTGCAACATTTGCAGCTACTCTAGAGTCAGTTTGGTGTAAGAAGATTTTCAGTTATTTAGATGTGAGAGTACATGAATCCATTCAGATATTTTCAGATAGCTAGAGTGCAATAGCTATAGCAAAGAATCTAGTGCATCATGCAAGGACAAAGCATATAGAGGTACACTACCACTATATTCGAGAGCAAATAGCAAAGAAGCACATTGAGCTGGTTCATGTTCCTTCGAGTGAGAATGTTGCAGATATATTTACCAAAGCATTGACTAGAGATAATCATGAGAAGATATGCAGATTAATGAAGCTTGTACCAATATGACATTGAAGGGGGGATTGTTGGAAGTCAATGTACATATGGTTCACACCCACTTCCAGCAAATCTACATTTTGGACTTAGCATTTTTGTACAATTTGAGTAAAACTTTTTTAGGGTAAATAGATAGAGCTTGGTAAGAGCTATCTAGTGGTATGCTTCATTTCTTCATCAGAGGTCAGAACTGGGAGAAAAGTCAAACCCTAATTTAGCTCAAAATAGAGGAAAAGCATTTTTGGAAGGTCCAAACTCAAAATCAGCTATGTGATAAGTCAGAATGACCAAAAGCACATTAAAATAGGGATCCAAAATAAAGCAAGGTCATAAAATTGTAATGGAGGTTTTTTAACTTGCGAAAACTAAAATTTGCAATCAAATTTTTAAAAGCAACGATAGCTGTTTTTTTGCCAACGTTCAGCTTTTTCGCTATTGCTTTATTTGGAGAACCTCAACTATATAAGGAGCACTTTGGCACACTATTTGGACAATCTCAAGCTAGAGTTTTGGAGTTCTGAAGCTTTGGAGGTGAAGGTTTGGTGAAGGAGATACAACTCTCTTGGAGCAAGGAGTCTTCTACAAGTTGGAGGTAGCTATCTTTTGTAAGTTAGCCTTGGCATCTGTTTTTAGGGTTTCTGAACCCTAATTTCAGAATTAGGGTTTTCTGATTTTCAGATTTGTTGCACTTTCTTGTGAGGTTAGGTACACTTCGTTGCTCATTCGCTTCACACACTCACATTATATGAGCATAATCTGAATTTTGTATCATCATCTTCTTGGCTATTCTTCCATTAGTGAGTGCACCACATCATATGGTTGAGTAGGACTCCCATGTTGTAATTCGGACATCTATTGTTTAGTGAGTAAGCATTTTGCTTACGTTCTCTATCCTTGTCTCAAGATCTCTTTCTTTCTATCTCTCACATATCATCTTGAATCTTGATTAATTAAGTGTGTATGCTTAAAGGTTTTTAGTATTGGAACAATCCTGGGGCCTTGAGATTGAGGACAAGTTAGATGGATCATCTAATTATCACATGTGGAGTTTCATGATGATGAATTTGTTAGTGACAAAGGATTTATGGAGTATCGTCAATGGATCCTTAACAAGACGAAGACGAGAAGGCGAAGAAGAGGAACAACAACTTCAAGAGGTACTGGTGTTGCTATCACATAACCAACTGAAAAAGAGGTAACTAATTTTACATCCAGAGTCACAAGTAGATCCTTACCCAGAGTTCCTCCTACTGAAGATCTGGCAAGATGGGATTCTAGAGATGCTTTAGCACTCTCATTCATAGCAATGAGTGTCAAAAAGCATATTCTACCATAGATTAGATATTGTAGAAGTTTGAGACAAGCTTGGTTGAAGCTTGAGAATCTTTTTCAGAGTAGAAATCCTGCTAGGAAAGCTCATTTGAGGAGACAACTAGCAAATACAAGGATGAAGGCTGGTGAGTCAATTCAAACCCACCTTATGAGACTCATTGACTTGAGAGATCAACTTCTAAACGTAGGAGTTGAGATATCTGATGAAGAAATGGTAAATACGCTGATTTATTCGCTTCTTATTTCATATCGGTCTTTCATAACCACTCTTATCCTTACCACAAGAGATAGAGAGGTTACATTTGAAGAGTTAGAGTTTTTGTTACTTCAAGATGAAGATCAGTTGAAGGGAATGGAAGAGAATGAAGAAGCACTTTTATCTTCATCAAAGGATAAAAAGAAGAAGAAGGATAAGAAGGAAAAACAATCCAAGATGGAAAGTAAGTCCTCTTTACCTTCTACTTTAGATTCTGTTTCTACTACATCTAAAGAGAAGTCTTATAAGAAGAAGGAAGCATTATGTCACTATTGCAAGAAACCTGGACATTTCATAGCAGTTTGTCACAAAAGGATTGAAGCAGAAAAGAAAAAGAAATCAGGTAATGTTGCAGAAGATGATAAAAAAGGGAAATTTCAAGGTGATTCTTATGCCTATATCACCATTGAGGAAGTAGCTTTTGATCAGGAAGCTTTACAAGTTCTTTCAGCAAATCCTTGGATATTTGACTCAGGTGCTACAAAACATATGAGAGGTTGCAGAGATGTGTTTTCTTCTCTTTCCTATTCTACAGGTAGAAGCGTTACTATTGCAGATGGCAATGATCTAGATGTTGTGGGAATAGGTACAGTCACCCTAACGTCAAGAGAAGGTGGTAATTTTCAGATTTCTGATGTTTTATATATACCTGAAATGAAGAAGAATCTGCTAACTATATGTGCTTTTTTAGGTGATGGTTATAAAGTTGTATTTGAGAGATATCTTTGTAAGATCTTCTCACACAAAGAAGAGAAGTGTATTCTGCAAGGTGAGCATAGAGGAGGGATTTTTGTTTTGTAAAAAATCAGTCAGGCATATGCGGTCAAATCTTCGTCACCGGTGGAAGATATGAAGCTATGGCATGAGAGATTTAGGCATATTAGTTTTGGAGCTCTCAAAAATATCAAAAATAGAGGTATGGTTGAGAGTTTATCCTCATTCGAGCTACTAGATGATTCAGATATATGTGAAGGTTGTCTTGAAGGTAAGATGCATAAACTACCTTTTAAGAAACATGGTCATATTAGAGCTACCAGGAAATTGTAGATTATACATTCAGATGTGAATGGACCTATGAGAGCAGACTCTATTATGGTTTCAGGTATTTTGTTCTATTTGTTGATGATTTTACAAGATACTTATGGATCTATGGTCTTAAGTTAAAGTCAGAAGTTTTTCCTATGAAGAAAATTTCACAACCTTCTACAGATTCAGTTCCACATGAGACTTTAGTTCCAGAAATGGAATAAAGTACTAGAGTTCCAGAAAGTCCGAGTAGCATAGAAGAACAAGTTCCAGTGGAAGTTGAAGGATCAGAAAGAGTTTCACCACTATTTAAAAATACACATACTAGGTTATATCAGACATGGAAAGATAGTGGTATAAAGACTTTTATAGGAAGAACAAGGAGTCCGACTAGACAACAACAACAAAAAGATCATGTAAGTTTTGCTGAAGTCATTGAGATTCATGATATTTTGGAACTTACGACAGTTGAAGATGAACTTGCATGTATTAAAGATGCACTTAACATTCCTATTCGGAGAAAAGCGATGGAAAGTGAGATTGATTCTATTCATAAGAATCAAACTTGGCAGCTATGTGAGTTACCAGAGGGAAAGAAAGCTATAGGTGTAAAATGGATCTTCAAAATCAAAAGGAAAGCATATGGTACTATTGACAGGTATAAGGCCAGATTAGTTGTCAAAGTATATGCACAACAAAAAGGTATTGATTATGATGAGACATTCGCTCCTACGTCTAGTATGACTGTCATTAGGTCAATACTTGCTTTAGCAGCACATTTTGATTGTTATATATTTATCAACTTGAAATAAATACTTCTTTTCTAAATGGTGATTTACATGAGGATGTGTATATTCAGGAGCCAAAAGGTTTTGAAGAGATAGGTAAAGAACATTTGGTATGTAAGCTTATAAAAGCTTTGTATGGATTAAAACAGGCACCTAGAGCATGGTATGAAAAGATACACACATATCTTTTATCCATTGGTTTCCATAACTAAGATGGAGCTCCAACTCTTTATATCAAAGCTGAAACAGGTATGATAATTATATCAATCATTTATGTGGATGATATTATAATCACAGGTCCCAGAGATGAAGATTTGCAAGGTCCCAGAGATGAAGATTTGCAGATGTTCAAAGAACAAGTGAAGCAAACATTTGATGTGAATGATTTAGGAATCTTGCATTATTATCTTGGGATTCAGTTTCTGTTTAAGGATGAGTATATCTATATGACACAGCAGAAGATTGAGAAACTTTTAAAGAGGTTTCAGATGAGTGATTATAAACCTATGCAAACACATATGGATCAGAACGCATCTATTTGATGCTACTTTATATAGTCAAGCAGTTGGGGGCTTGATATATTTTTGTAATACACGTCCTGATATACAGTTTGCAGTTTCTCAAGTATCAAGGTTCATGCAGAATCTGACAGTGTTACATTGGAAAGCAGTAAAGTGGATCTTCCGATATTTGAAGGGAACTTCAAATTATGCTATGGTATTTTCGAAATCTACACATTTGTTACTAAAAGGATTTTCAGATTCTGATTGGGAAGGTGATAGGACACAAGAAGAAGTACTAGTGGATTTTGTTTTAATCTTGATTGAATATCGTGCAACATTTACAGCTACTCTAGAGTCAGTTTGGTTGCAGAAGATTTTCAGTTATTTAGATGTGAGAGTACATGAATCCATTCAGATATTTTCAGATAGCCAGAGTGCAATAGCTATAGCAAAGAATCTAGTGCATCATGCAAGAGGTACACTACCACTATATTGGAGAGAAGATAGCGAAGAAGCACATTGAACTGGTTTATGTTCCTTCTAGTGAGAATGTTGTAGATTTATTTACCAAAGCATTGACTAGAGATAATCATGAGAAGATATGCAGGTTAATGAAGCTTGTACCAATATGACATTGAAGGAGGGATTGTTGGAAGTCAATGTACATATGGTTCACATCCACTTCCAACAAATCTACATTTTGGACTTAGCATTTTTGTACAATTTGGGTAAAACTTTTTTAGGGTAGATTGATAGAGCTTGGTAAGAGCTATCTAGTGGTATGCTTCATTTCTTCATAAGAGGTCAGAAGAGGGAGAAAAGTCAAACCCTAATTTAGCTCAAAATAGAGGAAAAGCATTTTTGGAAGGTCCAAACTCAAAATCAGCTATGTGATAAGTCAGAATGACCAAAAGATTAAAATAGCGATCCAAAATAAAGCAAGGTCATAAAATTGTGATGGTGGTTTTTTAGCTTGCGAAAACTAAAAATTTGCGATCAAATGTTTAAAACCAACGATAGCTGTTTTTTTGCCAATGTTCAGCTTTTTCGCTATTGCTTTACTTGGAGAACCTCAACTATATAAGGAGCACTTTGGCACACTATTTGGACAATCTCAAGCTAGAGTTTTGGAGTTCTGAAGCTTTGGAGGTGAAGGTTTGGTGAAGCAGATACTACTCTCTTGGAGCAAGGAGTCTTCTACAAGTTAGAGGCAGCTATCTTTTGTAAGTTAGTCTTATATTCTGTTTTTAGGGTTCCTGAACCCTAATTTCAGGATTAGGGTTTTCTGATTTTCAGATTTGTTGCACTTTCTTGTGAGGTTAGGTACACTTCCTTGCTCATTCGCTTCACACACACTCAGATTATATGAGCATAATTTGAATTTTGTATCATCATCTTCTTGGCTATTCTTCCATTAGTGAGTGCACCACATCATATGGTTGAGTAGTATTCCCATGTTGTAATTCGGACATCTATTTTTTAGTGAGTAAGCATTTTTCTTATGTTCTCTATCCTTGTCTCAAGATCTCTTTCTTTCTATCTCTCACATATCATCTTGAATCTTGATTTATTAAGTGTGTATGCTCAAAGGTTTTTAGTATTGGAACGATCCTGGGGCCCCAAATTCCAACAACCTCTTCAACACTTGGAAGTTACATTGTTGCTGTTCATTATGAGAGAATCCCTAATTTTCGATTAGGGCTTGCTGATTTGATTGTTTATAACAGTCCATTCAAATTTCACCTCCAATTACACATTACCCTTTAGGCATATTCTCTCTAATTTTTGTAGCTCGAACCCTTCTCCTTCAGCTTATATTCAGTTTTGTATCATTACACACATTGTATATTGTCATTACGCATCTAGTTAGTGTGTAGTTAGCTTTCAGCTGAAGCACTTTTTAAAATTGTCTCTTTTCTATTCTCCCTTCATTGATCTCATTTTGTTTGGTCAAGGTGTGTATGTGCTAAGGTTCGAAGTGTTGGAAAGATCTTGGATAACCTATGATCATTATTTGGGCCTACCTCACAAAAACCTTGTTTTGAGTCATATTACATCAACTGGTACACTACCTAGCTCTTGGACTTCATCATCCTTGGAGATCTTCTAAGTATCCTGTATATTAGTTGTATTTTTGGAGCAGTTTTAGTTCTTTTGCCATATGTGAGTGTGGCTCTCTTGTCTTTACTTTATCTCTATCTCTCTCTTTTACTTTAATTCTGGGCCTAGAAACCTACATCATTTGCATCATGTGTATTGCACCATGTAATAGTATGAAAGAGTGATAAGATTATCGTAGTGTTTTGTGACAAACAATAAGAAAGAATCTTGACTTCTTAGTGCTTAAGAAACATGTTTTGTTTCCCTTATATATGGCAAAGTCTTGTCACATATGTCCGCATGTCTTAATGCCAAAGTATAAGCCTCTTTTAGAACTCATTTCATGTATTTTGAAGAAGTGAAGTTCTATGCACATTCTCATCTTGTAGAGGGACAAGACATCGCTTTTGCGAGAGTAAGACGTGTCACCTTCCTTAAGACGTGCACTAGTTTAGGTATCTATTCTAGAAATGCAAGGCTACTTCTTTACGTTCACCTAGCCATGGATGCTATCATTAGTAGACAATGAGTGTTTTTGCTACAACTAAGTGAATAGATTTCAAGCAAAGAATGTGCAAGAATGTAGAAAGGACATTGGAGTTATCAAGCTATGAAGATCCTCAATGGAACAAGGAGAAATATTTTTGGATCTCTAGAAGCATTTTTCCTACAAGGATTTTAAAATTATTATTGTGTGGAGGTGCAAGGAGCAGCCCACGCAGCAGATAGACAGAGATGGAGAGAGAGAAATTCGAATTTGGAGAGAGGCAGCTTGTTTGGGGGCTTCACTAAAGAAAGAAGTGAGCCCTAAGTTTATTTGAGTTCACTTTTATAGGACCTGGCCAAGTTCACATTGAACTTGGCCAAAAGAATAAATAATGAGTACATTAAGCCTTATAAAAGGCCTATACAAATGTGTACAAATAAGGGGGTCATTTAGGACCTTTACCCCAACAACCTCCCACTTAAAGGCATAAATGATGCCTTTAAGCTACGTGACTCCCACCATCTGTATACATAGCTCATGTTGTGCTTTAGACAAGCACTTAGTGAGAACATCTGCAGGATTCTGTGATGTATGAACCTTAACAAGTGTGATAAGGCCATCCTCAAGCACTTCTGGAATGAAGTGATATCGCACATCAATATGCTTAGTGCGTGCATGAAACATGGCATTCTTTGCCAAACATATAGCACTCTGGCTATCACAGCCAAGCATAGGTGCCTTGTTTGACAAGCCAAACTCACTGCATAACCGTGCCAGCCATATGGCTTCCTTGGAAGCCTCAGTGGCAGAAATGTATTCAGCCTCTGTAGTGGACAAAGCAACAATCTTTTGCAGCCTTGAGCACCATGAAACAGCACCTCCTGCAAGAGTGAATATGTATCCACTTGTGGATTTACGTGTATCCACATCACCAGCCATGTCAGAGTCACAAAAGCCTTTCAGCTCCAATGGGTCTTTGCCATAGCAAATGCATTTATTTTTGGTCCTCTTTAAGTACCTCAAAATGGACTTTATTGCTTTCCAATGAGCTTTGCCTGGATTGGCCATAAACCGGCTCACAACTCCCACTGAATGGGCAATGTCCGGCCTAGTTGCAACCATAGCATACATAAGTGAGCCACAAGCTGAAGCATAAGGCACATTTTGCATGTCATTGATTGCTTCTTGTGTTTTGGGACAATCTTCCTTGGAAACTTTAACATATGGCTGCAATGGCACTCCAAGAGGCTTTGCATCAGCCATGTTAAATCTGTCCAGCACCTTTTCAATGTATTTTTCCTGCGACAAATACAATATGTGCTGGTCCCTTTGTCTTCTAATCCTCACTCCAAGGACATGCTCTGCTGCCCCAAGGTCTTTCATTGAGAAAGCAGATTTCAGCTGCTGTTTAAGAGCATCAATGGTGTCTCTTTTCTTACCAGCAATCAGCATATCGTCAACATATAAGACAAGAATAATAGGGCTGCCATCTACATCAGTTTTCGTATACAAACAGTGATCAGCATGGCTTCTTTTATACCCTTGTTTGAGCATGAAAGCATCAAACTTCTTGTACCATTGTCTAGAAGCTTGTTTCAGCCCATACAAGCTTCTATTGAGCTTACATACCAAATGTTCCTTTTCAGGAATAACAAACCCCTCTGGCTGTTTCATGTAAAGCTCTTCATCAACATCACCATGCAAGAAAGCTGTATGTACATCCATTTGGTCTAATTCCAAATCAAGAGCAGCTACTATTGCAAATAACACTCGCAAAGTGGTCATCTTCACCACAAGAGAGAATACTTCTTGGAAATCTATGCCTTTGGTCTGGGCATATCCCTTTGCAACCAGCCTTGCTTTGTACTTGGGTTTTCCATCAACTGTTTTGATTTTATACACCCATTTGTTAGGAATGGCTTTCCTTTCTTTGGGTAATTCAACCAAATCCCAAGTATCAATTAGCATGCAAAGCTTTAATCTCTTCCTGCATAGCAAGCTCCCACTTGTTGCTGTGTTCACATGCCTTTGCCTCTTTGTATGTGAGAGGCTCACCTTCATCTGTCAACAAAATGTAATGCAATGAAGGATCAAATCTACTCACATTCCTTCTAAGACGAGTAGATCTTCTCACCCAATGATCCACATTGTCAGGCAATGGGTCTACATCAGGTGGTATGATCAAATCATTATTATTAGGCTGCTGTCCATTGTTTCCAGCACCATTTTCAGCATTATTATTCGGCTGCATATTCCCTTCAGGAGCCTCATTTTGCTGTCCAACATCTTCTGGCTCAAAAACCACTGGATCGTCAACATTTTCAGTCTTTTGTGGTGAATCCTGAGGGTCAAAATTGGACCTAACAGGTGGCTGGTCATGCTGAAATCTTACCCTTTTATGGTTATCTTTTGAGGCACAATTGTTTTGAAGAAGCCTTGCCTCATTAAAAACAACATCCCGGCTGCGTACGACCTTCTTGAGCTGAGGTATCCAAATCCTGTAGCCCATTTCACCTTCTTCACCATATCCCATGAAGAGGCCTTTAATGGACTTAGCATCAAGCTTGTTTCTCAGCTCAGGCCTTATATGCACAAACGCCTCGCAGCCAAAGACACGTAAGTGATCATATGAAGCAGGTTTGCCAGACCAAACCTCTTCAGGGATGTCACCTTTTAAAGACATGTGAGGGGATCTATTGCACACATGTACTGCAGTTTTGAGTGCCTCTCCCCAAAATCCATGAGGGAGATTAGCTGTGGACAGCATGCATCTCACCCTCTCACAAAGTGTCCTATTGTAACGTTCAGCCACACCATTAGAAGAGGGGCTGTATGGAACAGTAAGCTCCCTCTTAATGCCCAAATTTTCACAAAATTTCTGAAATTCAGCACTTGTATACTCACCACCATTGTCCGTACGCAAACATTTCAGCTTTCTACCTGTTTGGGTGGTCACAAATGCATGAAAACGCTTAAACGCAGCAAATGCTTCATCCTTTGATTTAAGCAATTGAACCCAAATTTTTCTAGAAAAATCATCAACAAAGGAGATGAAATATAAAGCACCCCCCATAGATTTGGTGGGCATGCTACATACATCAGAATGAACAAGATCAAGTACACAAGACTTACGAGACACACCAGAATAAAAGGAACGTTTTACTTGCTTTCCATATTGACATTCATTACAAAAGTCAAGCTTTGTGCCTTTAGCATCAAGCTTCTTTAAGTTACAAAGCCTAGTGAGACCCTTTTGGCTCATATGGCCAAGTCTCTTATGCCACAACTCCATATGGGAGTGAACTTCAGCCAAAGCAATGAACTTGCCTGATAAGGCCTTTCCATGCAAGCAATAGAGAGTTCCCTTCTTTGTGCCTTTCACAATCAGCCTTGAACCTTTAGTCATTTTCCATGATCCTTTCTCAAAGAGAATGCTATAACCATGCAAATCCATTTGACCCACAGAAAGCAAGCTCTTCTTGATCCCTGGTACATAACGCACATTATGCAAGACCAGCTCATTAGTGCCATTTGTAGCGAAATGCACTGTGCCAATACCCTCAATGGACCATGCATGATTGTTTCCAAGGTATACATGGCCATGGCTTCCTGCAATAAAAGTAGAAAAACACTCCTTGATAGGAGTCACATGGAATGAAGCACCAGAATCTACTATCCAAGTCTGGGCCAATGCATCATTGACGGTCAGCAAAGCATCTATGACATCACTCTTAGTGATTGACATGTCCTGTGCATGAACATTTAGAGAAGGATCAAATGCATGAGTGTCATCAGCTGAGAAAGTAGCGCATAAAATGTCCTCTGCATCTGACAGCTCCTCTATGACTACACTAGAAGCCACATTGGCCTTCTCCTTGTCCTTTTGGCTGTCCTGTGCATCAGTCTTGTCTTCTTTCCTGTCCTTCTTCTTATCTCCAGAATTCTTCTTCCTATCAAGCTCTGCTTTGTAATAGCGGCAATCGGGTTTCTTGTGACCTTTCCTGCCACACTGATAGCATGTCACATCATTGCTTTTGCCTTTGCTTCTATTCCCCCTTTCCCTGCTTTTACTCTTATTCCTCTGTGCATAATTACTCTTCTTATCTGTCCTGCCTCTAACCATGTTGGCTGAGCTGCCTCCTTCTCCACCTGCTTTTCTCCTGATCTCTTCATTAAGAATAGAACCCCTAACACCATCAAAAGTCAAGTTGGGGTTATTGGACAATGAGACTACCAATGTCTCCCAAGAGTCAGGCAATGTCATAAGCAAGAAAATGGCTTTAAGCTTATCATCGAAAGGAGGCATTCCTGAGTCCTGCAACTGTGACAAAGTACCAGTAAACGATGACAAGTGTTCAGCTGCACTCTTGGACTCATCAAGCTGCATGCCAACAAGCTTCCGCATCAGGTGTACTTGGTTAACAGGCGTAGTATTTTCATACGTCGCCTTGAGTTTTGCCCATAACTCAAAAGCAGTGGTCAAACCTTTGAGATCTACTCGAATCTCATCGGATACAGCCATCTTAATGTATATAATGGCCTTCTTGTTCAAAGTAAACCATGCATCTTCCGACATGTCCTCTGGTTTCTCTGCCTCCAATGCCCTGTCACAATCCTTCAAGAAGAGGATTCCCTAAATTCTCTCCTTCCATAAGTCAAAACCTGTTCCCTCAAACCGTCGAATCTCAAATAGATTCTTCACATTTGAGGAGGATAACGCCATAGTTGCACAATGAAAAAAAAAACTGTTGGAATCTTGGGCAAATGCACCAAAATCAAAGTGCAGCCTCCAAAAATGATGCACTACAGCTTCAAACGGTCACAGAAGCAATTTGGGACAAAAATGGGGTGATTCTGGGCACAAAACTGATCTCTGAATTTTCTGCGCAGAGAATTTCAGAAACTCAATTTATGCTCAAAAACAACTAATTTTGTTGTTTTTAACCTCAAAGAATGTACATAAGGCTAATACTCAGCCTTTAGATGCACGTAGGAGCAAAAGCCCCAATTTTTGCCTCTGTTTTACAAGAAATTATGGCAAAATACTCCACAACTTCTCATACATAGGTTAATTTTGCTGAAACTATAGAAATTACAGCAAAATGTATCTCTCACTATGTGTGCTCAGCCAGTTGAGAGTGAGAAGACCTGCAAAAACTCAGAAATTTGCTGGAAAATCTGATATTTTGCTGAAAAACACCTGTTTTTGCTGGAAACTTTGAGATTTTGCTGAAAAACACCTGTTCTTCGCGATAAAATCAGAGAAAAATCACTTTCTTCGCGACAAAAAGCTGGAACATCACTGAAAATGATGGTACAGCAGATTTTGGACCCTTTCTTCGCGATGAAACCTGATGATTTTGCCAAATGGTGAGTGTATGCTGCTGTAGAGAACCTGCGCAGCAGATTTGAGGCCCAATATAGGCTCTGATACCAGTTGTTGAGCTGAGGAGATGTGCTCAGGTGATGCAGCAGCTGTGGTAATACCCCCCTTGGCTGAGTAGAAGGGCTGGAGGTGCAAGGAGCAGCCCACGCAGCAGATAGACAGAGATGGAGAGAGAGAAATTCGAATTTGGAGAGAGGAAGCTTGTTTGGGGGCTTCACTAAAGAAAGAAGTGAGCCCTAAGTTTATTTGAGTTCACTTTTATAGGACCTGGCCAAGTTCACATTGAATTTGGCCAAAAGAATAAATAATGAGTACATTAAGCCTTATAAAAGGCCTATACAAATGTGTACAAATAAGGGGGTCATTTAGGACCTTTACCCCAACACCTTTGAGCTTCTAGTGGAATGTTGTACTGTTTCTAAGATCTTTGATGGAGTGCCTTGAGTAAGCACACCTCCTTGATTGAACTTGAACTCCTCCTTATTTATCTTCTTGTTATCTTCATGATTTGTATGCTCCATATCATTTGTAATGACTTCTTGGCCTTCAAAAGTTCTTGATTCTAATTTTTGAGGAATAGTGTCTTGAATATTCAACACTTCTAGCTCTCGGACTTTGCTTTCTTTAAATAATTGATTCTCACATTGAACTGCCTGATTGATAGCATCCTCCAAGGTATTTGCTTGAGGCATGGATAGCAAGAGATATTTGACTTCAAGATTGAAGCCACTTCGAAACTGATTAACCATGTAGTCTTCTTGATATATAGTTCCATGAAACAACATCTTGATATTCAAGGCATAGCTTGAAACTGATCGATCATCTTGTTGTAGCAATCTTTTCATCTCTTGGACATGTTCGATCAAGTGCTTTATGGTAGATTGAATTTCCTTGCATAGGGAATCCATGGTGCCTGGTTTTGATGAAGATAGTCTTGCCAAAATGTCAGGGGAGCACTAGATTGTGCTCTCTAACTACAATAGACAAGATTTTGGAAATACACTTCTGATTACAAGAACACCCACTAAGGGAAAACGATACAAGAATATGTGATTGATACAAGACGTCCCACAACCCGAGACTTATAGGTATGAATAACTCGATTAGAGATGATACAGGAGATCCCACAACCTGGGATCGTAAGTATGAAACAAGATATCTGAATTACAAGAACTCCCTTCTAAGAGATGAACTAGATACAAGACTACAAGAGGACAAGACTAGATGTCCAGGATACAAGAGTGGACAGGACTGGAACAAGGAACAAGACAAGAACTGGAACTGGAACTTGGAGAGTGCTTACTTGGTGGTCGCGACTCCTTGAGCTCCCAAGACTGGTATTGGCAAGATTGAGAATGAATGTGGCCAACCCCTCGTTTTATAGTTTTCCCAAGGGCGGTTACGAGTTGATGATGTCATCAACCGGAAGCAAGACCTCTGGGTGTAAGAATTGAGCAAATAGACAGACGATCTTGGGGTTTTGGCACATTCCGGACGCAATGGAGGCATTGGTTTCTCCTAATTCTGAACCAATCATGAGATATAGAAAGTGACATGAAATCTAAGGTTCAAGATGATTTCCTTTGTGTCCATGACATGAGCTTGGTTTGTTCTCTATGGAAGAGTTGGAACAAGGTTAAATAGTTTATTAGAATCAATGAAGATTGGAAATGGGCAGCTTGTATTAGACAGAATGGTTCGATCTCGTTCCCTATCAAGGCCATCAAAGGTGAGGAGTCTTGGAACCTCCAAAAAGCGAGGAAGCTTTGAAACAAAGGATTCCGTTTGTGGAAGCACATCTGGAACCAAGAAACTTGTTGTCGATTAAATTCGAGGACATTGATCCGGCCAAAAGAGTGACTATGAAGAATGGTGTCTATTGCAGAGTAGATTCAATGCTTGGGAACGCTTGAGGACTCACCTTCTCATTGGCAAGAACTCTTGTCACCTTGAGGGTATGAGATGGTACAATGGCAATAGCCCTGAGAAAATTCCGAGATTGAAGGAGGATGTGGAATTCCATGTCACGCTCAGTAGGAAGTGGTGTCTTGATTGGTTAAGTGAGAGGTGCGACCTTAAGTTCCAATCCCATTGGAATGCCCTCATCGAGATAAAAATGTTTATGCCTATGTGGCAAATCCTACACCGTGGAATCTGGACCAATGTGAAACCCAACAAAATTTGCGGGGTCCCTCCATGGTGCAAACGATGCTTTCGTGGCATTGAAGACTTGGGACACCTCTTCTATTCGTGCCCCAAATCAATTGGTGTGGCAGGCCCTTGAGAGAAACATGCTCTTACATGAACAAAGCAACCGGAAGCAAGCTTTGTTGGGTTAAGCAATCGGATGTTTCTCAGCTCTGTGGAATGTGATAAGAGGGGAGACTCTATGGAAAATATGGAAAGAGGTGTGTGCAGCCAACTTTGCAAGCTGTCCTAAAGAATTGTCAATCGAAAAATCTCTTTTCCTTTTAGGCAAAAGAATTTCCAATTGTAAGAGGTCCCCGCCCTTTAGACATCATAGAGCGTTCTTCCTAGATAGGAACAAGATCGAAACCAAGTGGGCCCCACATGACGGGGACGAGAGACTTATCAACCTTCTTTGTAAAATTCTCTAGTAATCCATAAGCAGCCCTTGCTTTATGGGATACGGCGGGTCCCATGGGTGCTAGGCTCGTTCACCTCTACAGCTCTAATTTCTATTAATTAAAATTTGGAAGAGTAGGCTCATGCCGACCTTCCTTCAAAAAAAAAAATAGTTTACTTTTTTAGAAATGGATACATATTCTGAAGACATATCAGCCCTCTTAGTATGTTATATACCTTAGGTGATGATCTTATCTGCCCAGGGATGACATATATTCCTTTACGAGGTTAAGTTAGTTTTCCGCAAAGAGGATGAATTATTCAAACCATTTTAGACAAAAGCCTAAATTCACTAAAGGGAGCCATGTAATATTTCTTAGTGGATCCTTCATAAATCCCTCTTGAGAATGATCTTAAAACTCTAGAGGATGTTTGTGTACCTAGTGTATTCCTCCTAGGATGAAAAACTGGTCTCAAGGAGATTAGGCTGACAAATGTTCATCGGGGTTGTTTTTGGGAAGGATCTTTTTTTTGCTTCCTAACCTTTTTTGAGTATATTGCCTCTTAACATATGAAATTTCCACTGAAATCTTTGTAGATAAACCTTCTGATTCATTTATCCTTCCTTCTGCTCTTACATACAGAGAATTAATTTAGAAACTTTTTCTGAGAGGCAAAAGTTATCTGTGACCACTTTTCTTGTATAAATGCAAGTTTTTCCACCATAATTTATCAAACATACGTATGTTCATTCATATCTGTGTGGCCTTCATATTTAATCCCTTTCAGACTATGTTCTTTATCTTCTCACTTCTGCTCATGTTTATGCTCTGCAGGGCTGAAACTACCAGCCTCAGAGAAATTCTTTGATGATATTCTGAAGGGCACAAATTATTGCCATGGGAAGTGGTATGTGCGTGAAAGATCTGTCTGGGCAGGCACAGCTCATTTGTGGTCACTCCACATGTTGATGAAGTTAAGAAAATCATTGGATGTTTGCAAGTATCTTTAGCAGCAGCTCCACTTCTGGACTGGTCATTGTAGAGAGTTGTGCACATGCACTGGGTTGGACTGATTATGTAAGATGGCAAGTGCCGTGCTTTGACATATGCCCTTGTCTGAATGCTTCTGGATCCTGGGTTTGGAGATGAGCTTAAAATGTTTTAGCTTGAGTCCATCAAGAGTTTAACATGTTTTGGTGTGAGTCTTTATTTAGTTTATGATGTCATTTGTGCTGTTGTTGTATGAGATTTCCTTCTCTTGTCTGTAAGTCATGGTCTGGTGTGAACTTAACATGTTCTGGGCTATTTCAGAATGCATGATTTGTTTATTTGAAAAGAGTAAATACTTGAAGGAAGTTGGACTGCATCAGTCATCTTTTGTCATAACTAAGAATTTAGATGATTCTTCATGAGGTGTAAAGTTCATTACATTCGGAAATTGGAACATCAGATAATTTCTTCTCTATGACTCCTGCAGGTTGCTGACAAATTGGATATATCCCCAGGATCAGAGTTTCGAGCTGCATATGAAGAGGCTTTAGATTGTGGTGCGAAGGTGGTTCTTGGTGACCGAGACATTCAGGTAAGTCGTTTGAAGGCAATTTCGATGGATGAAAAATGTAGAGATAACATCTTTTGCACATTAGAAGTCTATAGGCTAGATGTTCCAAAAGTCCAGTAGACATAACAAGTCAACCATTTTTGTTATTCCTTCTTTAATAAATAGCCTAACATTGATGTGCTAAACTGTTTAATCAAATGAAATATCTTTTGTTGTTTCCAATAAGCTTGCCATAGAACTGGGTGTGTATTTATAAATACATGATGCATTGGAATCTATATGGCTGCAAGTTATGGTTGGTTTGCAATGCATATGCTTGTAAATTAGAACATGCAATGTCCTTGCAGAAGCAGTCTTTGAAGAATGGCAAATCTCTATTTTGATCCTGGTGTTTCGATGAGAAATTTTGACATACAGCACATGCTTGAAAGTTAGCAGAATTATTCTTGGAAGAACAGTACATGACACATGTTTGATGTCCCGTTTCAATTTAACAGGTTACATTGAGAAGAACGTGGGGCAAGATGAGCATGTGGCACAAAACTAAGTTTATCCTTGTTTTAATTTATCAATCTTTATTCCTACCACAAGCTGAACAACTAAATGAGCTGGTATCTTCCTTCTGTCTTCTTGCAGTCTTCATGGTTGTAATTTTCAGAAGTAGAATCATTCAGTGCTATTGCTTACATTGATGAATTAAAATAGCGCTTGGACCTTCTTTGTTCTTTTTTGCATTTTCTTTCTAATGCCACATAATCCTGCACATAATTTCTCTGCCGATTTTGAAAATTTGTGTACTTTGTGTCCAGTTCCTTGAGATTGTATTTTACAGGTGTGAAGTTTGTGCAATGTGATAATTCATGTTCAAAGCATGATTGTTTTCCTTTTAGTAGGTACAGCTTGTCTGTTCGACCTTTCATGGCTCGTTGCTTTGAGAAATGGTGCAACACTTTTAGAATCATTACTACCCCATATAATTGCATATAAATTAAAATTCGGTATCACAGAGCATAGGCATGAGCCCCAAAGGGAAGGATAGAAATGCAAGGGAAGGGGGATTTTGGGGGGTGACATTCTCCTCTGGCTTGATTCCTTGAAGCGCTTGGCATCCATGGAAAGAGAGAGTGCCATGAGAAACTAATAAAGTATGATTGTTGTAGAACTAGGTTTCAAGTGGATAATTGCTGGAAAACTTGGGGCGGGCAACTTGGAGGCATCTTCAATTGATTGGCCCTGCCTTATGAACAAAAAGCGGTGGCCTTCATGTTTGGGATGGTCCTTGAGAAGGGCCTCTGGATCACACACAGACTTGTTTGGCTGGACCAATTGTTGGAGAATGTGTCTGTAGACGTACACAGATCACAGGGACCAGACATGTGAAGACAAGATATAGCAAGAAAACAGAGCAAAACATATTGGAAGATGTGATCATCAAATAATAGCATGCTTATACAAAGTTTGTTGCATTAGGAGAGAGGCTAAAAGATTTTTGTTTCTAGTTAGCTATTTTTGCATAGAACTACCTTCTTCCATTCTAAGATTGTGTAACTATCTTTCCAGTTTTTAACCAATATTGGATGAGTAGAAGAGAATTTTAAGTCTATCTTAAGCATCCATAGAAGTAACACAAGGCTGAGGACGTGGAGTCACAAACCTCTTTATAGAAAGAGTAATGAGAGCTAACACTTGGGTATCTCTAGAATCCCATCTATGTTGATCTTGAGAAGCTTGACCACTAGAAACTTGAGTACATTTAGGTGGGGTTTGTGTGCCAAAAGTGGAAGTAGAAGTAGAAGCCTCATAAAATGTTATTCCCCTCCTCCTTCCTCTGATAGGTGAAGGTCTAGGTCCCTCGGGACTAGGTACGTCACCTGTCACATAGTCTCACGTATCTTTTCCTATCAATAGTTTTTTTGTTGTGAAACTCTGCTATGGGTAATTAGAGCTTGCCTCAAATTTGTCATCGCTAGAGAAGATAACTAGGATGTTATTTTAGTCAGACATGGAGATAGATGCTAAACAAGCTCACAAAAATCAGTTAAGAGTTTAAATACTCAAAGCATTAGACTAGATACCCTATAGGAGCTCACTATCCTTGCAAAAAGCAAGTCTTAATGTTGCAAAGACATACTTAATTAGGAACAAGCAAGATGGATAAAATGTTTTTTCGTGCATAGATGTAGGTTAGGGTTTTAATAGACCCAAGTACCTAGGCTAGAACCCTTATAGAGCAGAAGTGCATATATCTTGCATAAGCAAGCATATAAGAAATCAAGATCTAGATGTACTAATAAATAAGCCTCAATAACAGGATTATAAGATCTAGATGGGAAGTACAACTAGATGGCTACAAAGTCAACCGTGTACTTAGCCAGTAAGTCTAGGTGGAGGGGCAAAGAGTGTGAGTTTAAGAGTACTAACAAAGTCTTAGAATTTCTGAAATTGCATTCAAACCAAAGGAGTCAAATAAACCAATTTTGAACCTAATACCAAATGCTGTATGAGCTTCACTAGCTTCATCTGTCCTAGTATCTCAGTATGATCAACTCCAACTCTATTTTTCAATTAAAAACCGCAAAGCTCTAAATAAATAGAGCTATAAAGTACCTGCTAGATCTTTATGTGCCTGCAGCTAGACAAGCTGCAGATTTGTTGGACTAATGAACTGAGAGAGTGTTGTAATTCACAGAGGTGCTGTACTCAGGTAGAATCTTGAAATGTGCAAACAAAAACTATACAAAATCTCCTAGGCTAAATAGAGAATTGGATGCACAAATATGTACCTTCATACAGAGCTTATAAAGTCAAAAGAATAAGAAAATACTAGCAAAGCTCTTTGTGTCCTGCTCTTAGCCTAGCTTTACTCTTAAGGTCTGCTTTGTTACTGAATTGTTAGGCCAGGTTAGAAAAATATACACATACACACATGCACAAGAGCAAAAAGATGCAAGAAATTTAATGTAAAAAATAGTGATGACTCCAATTATGATAAAAGATTACAAAATAATTATTATAAAAGATTACAAGATAATTATGATAAAAGGTTAAGATAATGATGCTCTCCAAAACTAACAGAAAACTTACAACTCATGCAATAGTAACTGAGAGCCTTCAAGGTGAGGTTGGTTAGGGTCATAGTTGCAACGAACGCGTTATGTAGCATATGCAATGTACGCAATGCGTCGCGTTGCAGACAAAGATTTTTGCCGTCTCCCACAAGCCTGAATCTGGCTCACAGGGGAGGGCGTTTCACACGTTTTCCATTCCTAAGTTCATAGAGAGCCATATTCTTCCTGAAGCTTCCATAGGTGGCTGCTGCTGCTGCTGCTGCTGCTGCTGCTGCTGCGAGAGAGAGAGAGAGAGAGAGAGAGAGAGAGAGAGAGAGAGAGAGAGAGAGAGAGAGAGAGAGAGAGAGAGAGAGAGAGAGAGAGAGAGAGAGAGAGAGAGAGAGAGAGAGAGAGAGAGAGAGAGAGAGAGAGAGAGAGAGAGAGAGAGAGAGAGAGAGAGAGAGAGGGGGAGGGAGGGAGGGAGGGAGGGAGGGAGGGAGGGAGGGAGAAGGAAAGACTTTCTAACGTCTATTAGAGGCCAAAACCAGCCTATGAGACAAAACATATACATCAGTATGATCCAATCCACTGTGATCCCAAAAGGAAAATAAAATAAAATGTGAGTACAAAACAGAGTATAAAAGGAGTGGATAATATTTGGCGTTGAGGGTGTGGGTTGCTATGGGTATGCGCTCTATATATGCTCAAGAGGTGAGATACAAATATGATATGCATAAGGAGGGGAGGCTCGGTGGTGTCATAACCCTCTAAATGCCTGGAGTGGGTGTAGGATATAATACATCGGTGGGTAAGGCATCATGGCGAGCCTCAAAATGCTCTGCATGTTGAGATCGGCAGGGGTGTGCCGCTGATGTCTCCGTATCTCCATGTCATGGCGTGCATGAATCACGTGAATCTCTCTCTGGTGGGGACGGGCTCTCTAGAGTCGGGGTCTCGGTCGTAGAGAGAGAGAGAGAGAGAGAGAGAGAGAGAGAGAGAGAGAGAGAGAGAGAGAGAGAGAGAGAGAGAGAGAGAGAGAGAGAGAGAGAGAGAGAGAGAGAGAGAGAGAGAGAGAGAGAGAGAGAGAGAGAGAGAGAGAGAGAGAGAGAGAGAGAGAGAGAGAGAGAGAGAGAGAGAGAGAGAGAGAGAGAGAGAGAGAGAGAGAGAGAGAGAGAGAGAAAGAAAGACTTTTTAACGTCTATTAGAGGCCAAAATCGGCCTATGAGACAAAACATATACATCAGTGTGATCAAATCTACTGTGATCCCAAAAGGAAAATAAAGTGTGAGTACCAAAAAACGGGTATAAAAGGACTGGACAATAACTGGCATCAAGGGTGTGGGGTGCTATGGGTATGCACTCTATATGCTCAATGGGTGTGATACAAATATGATATGCATAGGGAGGGGGGGCTCGATGGTATCACAACCCTCTAAATGCTTGGAGTGGGTGTAGGATATAATGCATCGGTGGGTAAGGCATCATGGTGATCCTCAAAATGCTCTGAACATCCAGATCGACAGGGGTGCGCGGCTGACGTCTCTGTATCTCCATTTCATGGCGTGCGTGAATCGCCTGAATCTCTCTCTAGTGTGGACGGGCTCTCCGGAGTGGGGGTCTCCGTCGTCGACGCTGTTGTCTAAGCTCCTCTGCTCTGTGTAATGTGACACCCCGCATCGAGCTCGGTCCTCGAGTGGTTGTGGGTCTGAAAAGATCTGTAATATAAGTCTGAGGGGGGGGGGGCCAGGTGTATCTCCATCTGTTGCTGGAGGAGTGATGTACGACGGTGCTGGAGCTCTACTAGGAAACGATCTAGAGGGCGCTGGTCCTCTGTCCCCAATAAAGCCCTGATCTCTGTGCCCCCCCTGAAGAGCTGTGGGTAGCGGTCTCTGATGTCCTCGTATGCCTGGCATCTACATGTGTAGTGCTCCTCGTCCTCCAGCTCCTCTCTACATATCCTGCATAATCTCTCGTCCCTCGGGGTATGTGTCGCTTGCCCAACCTCAATCTCGAGCTGGTGTGATGATACTATGAGCTGCCCAATGGCCACTCTCTCAGCTGGTGCCATGTATGTATCCATGTATCGTGGTCTCTGAATGAAACCATCCGTTGTCACAATCAGGAAGTGTTCTCTGTAGTGTTGCCTCTTTGTGGAAAGAGGCTCCCGTGGTGCTATCCATGTCTCCCTGACGTGTATTTGTAGTAGGTGCTGACCGATGATCCCATTCCTCTCCGAACGAGAGAGGGTACTGTGGGGGGAAGAGAGGTCATATTGAAAAGGGGGAAGATCGGTAATGCTCATGCCATGGTCTGCTAACCATCGGTAAGTCTGTGCATACCATACTCCCTCATGCCCTGTCTCTGCTAAATGTCTGGAGCTCTCAAATGCAAGCTTGGTGAGTCGGTTGGTGGGGAGCTCTCTGACCCTCAGAATAAAGGTCACCAACTAGAAGAGGGCCTCCACTAGCATCGGTGGTGTGCCAAGCTCAGCTCGTATAATGTCATGTGGAACGGAGGGCTTGCTGCCCAGCAAGCGTGAGATCATGGTGACCTGGGGCCTCTCAATCCGCGTCCACATCCCCTCCGTGATCCCAGGTGCCAAAACTGCTGCTGCGTACATCAATGCGGGTGTCACTAGAGTGTCAAAGAGCCACCCCTTAGTCCGGGGCTCCTTAAAATGTGTCTGAAAGCAACGTCTCTCCAATCCTGCAAGTGCCGCATAGCCTCGCGTCAATCTATCTCTCGCTGCCTGTGCCATGGAGAATACCCCTGTGCTGCCTGAGGTGACACCTAGGTAGACGTAGGAGTCGACTACCTCTATCTGTCCTCCAGCTGCAGTGAAAGAGGCGTGATGGCGTACTGTCCTGGAGGTATGGAAGATCATGACCTTGGTCTTGCCAAGGTTCACTGTGAGTCCTCTCTCCATGGAGAAGCTATCGAGCGCCTGTAAATGTGACTGCAACCCCTCTTGTGACTCTGAAAGCAAGACAATGTCATCAGCATATAATAGGATGTGTATTGGCGTACCTCGGAGGTCTCCTCCTAGCCCTCCTGCTCGCTGTATATACTTCGTGATCTCGTCGATGTAGAGACCCAAGAGAGTGGGTGAGAGAGGGCAACCTTGTCTGCAAAAGTCATCTAGGCCATGTAGATGATGCTGTAGACCTTCTGTAGACTCCGAAACAAGTACAATATCATCAGCGTATAAAAGAATATGGACAATGGACCCGCGCACCTCAATGCCATCACCCCCCCCGCTACTGTTATGAAGTCCACTATCTCATCAATGTAGAGACCAAAGAAGGTGGGTGAAAAGAGAGAGAGAGAGAGAGAGAGAGAGAGAGAGAGAGAGAGAGAGAGAGAGAGAGAGAGAGAGAGAGAGAGAGAGAGAGAGAGAGAGAGAGAGAGAGAGAGAGAGAGAGAGAGAGAGAGAGAGAGAGAGAGAGAGAGAGAGAGAGAGAGAGAGAGAGAGAGAGAGAGAGAGAGTGTTTTTACGTCTATTAGGAGGCCGAACTCGGCCTATGAGACAAATCGATGTACATGGGTGTATCTTCTGTCTATCAGAGAAGATAAAAGTGCTGAAAAAGAAACTGGTAAAGCTGATACATATCTCCGTGAAATGCGTGTAGAGATACCCATGAAAGGGGGGGGTGTAAGGAGTGTGATATCTATGGAAGTCTATATGCAAAGGGGTAGTACAACAAGCATGGGAATGCATCTGAATCGACTAATTAGCTCCATCCTGTGCTAATGGGCGGGTGTAAGATGTGATACATAGGTGGAGGTGGAGTCAGGGCCATCGTGATAGCTGCAACGGGATCAGCCATCATCTGGAATCGTCTCTCCTCCATGGCGCCATGGTGACGAGCCTGGATCTCTGCAATCTGATGTCGGTGATGTCTCGGGGCCCGATATCCTCTAGCACGGGGTCGTCTCCTAGCTCGAGCTGGAGTAGGGAATCTCTGTGCTACAGTAGGCTGGAGTAGGGAATCTCTGTGACTCTGTATCTCTAGTAGGAATCGCCCGAGCTGTCGCTGGTCTCTAGAGTCCATGATCTCTCGGAGGGTGGGCTGCCCTGTAAATAGAGTCCCGTATCTACCTCTGATGCCATCATATGCGCTACATCTGCATACAAAGTGCTCCTCATCCTCTATCTCTACTCTGCAAACCCTGCATATCCGCTCCTCTCTGGGAATGTCTACGGCTCTGCCCGTCTCAATCTCTAGTCTATGTGATGAGACTCTCAACTGGCCAATCGCTACCCTCGAGCTATGAGGCATGTAAGTATCCATGTAACATGGCCGCCGGATGAAACCGTCTGCTAGGATGTCTAAGAACTTGTCTCGATAGTGCAATAGTCTCGATCCCATGTGTGGTGTGTGCCATGTCTGACTAATGTAGCGTTGCCAAAGATCCTGTCTCAACACAACATTCCTCTCATGACGGGAGAGGTGGATGTGAGGTGAGTATGGGTCGTACTGAAAAGGCGGTAATCTGTCCATATCAAGCCCATGACTATCAAGCCATACTCTAACCTGAGTGTACCAAGCTCTCTCGTATCCTGACTCGGATATCTATATAGATGCCTCAAAAGCTCTGTGTGTGAGTGTGTCTGTAGGGAGCTCCCTCATCCTCTGAATAAAGCATATAGTCTGGAATAGTGCATCTACTACCATGGGTGGTGCAGCTAGCTCTGCCCTGATGATGTCATGTGGTACCGACTCTTTCCCGCGAAATAGTTGCGAGATCATACGTACCTGGGGCCTCTTGATCGCACTCCACTGGGTGGCTGTGAGGCCTGGGGCCCAAACTGTCGCAGCATACATCATAGCTGGTCGGACTAGTGTGTCAAATAGCCACCCCTTCGTGCGAGGCTCCTGGAAGTGTGCCTGGTGACATCTCCGCTCTAACATGGCTAAAGCTGCATATGCTCGTGTGAGTCTATCGGTGGCTGCCTGTCTCATGCTGAAGGGGCCAGGAAAGCTCGTGAATGTGACTCCGAGGTAGACATAGGAAGTGACCACCTCAATCTGTCCACTGCCGGCCGTGAATCTTGCTCCATTCCTCACCTGTGGAAGATCATGACCTTGGTCTTGCCAAGGTTTACTGTCAAGCCCTTCTGTGTACAAAACTCATCGAGGGCATCCAAGTGGCGTTGTAATCCATCGGGTGACTCTGAAATCAAGACAATGTCATCGGCATATAATAAAATGTGGACAGGTGTACCTGCGAGGTCTGCACCCTCTCCTCCAGCTCGGAGAATGTAGTCCTCAATCTCATCGATGTAGAGACCAAATAGAGTGGGAGAGAGCGGGCAGCCTTGCTTAACACCGATGGTGCTAGCAATGACCTCAGACATACCTCCTGGACTCTCCCGGTCACCTTCTCATAGAGTGCATAGATGGCCCAAATCATCCCTGATGGTATTCCCAAGCTCTGAAGGCGTTGGAAGAGCCTCTCTCGTGGCACTGTATCGAAAGCTTTGCGGAAGTCCACAAAGCAGCAATATAGTCTCTTCTTCCGCACCCTTGCCCCATCAATGAGGCAGCGCAAAATGAAGATGTGATCAATAGTAGAGAAAGCTCGCCGAAAACCTGCCTGGCCTCGTGCCCGTAGCCCCTCAGTCTCTGCATATGAGCTGAGCTCTGCCTCAAGTATGGCACCGTATAGTTTGGCCATGGTGTTGCCAATCATGATGGTCCTGTAATTCCCTGGATCCAGGGTGTCGCCAGATTTGTGGATAGGCACAATGGTGTGCCTAGTCCACTCCTCTGGGAAGCCCTCCCCTATAGCCCGATTGAAGGCATGTGCAATCAACGGGGCTATAGTGGAGGATGCATATATGAGGTGCTCGCTCTGCAATCCCGTATGGTCTGTCGAACGTCCATGTCGGAGTCGTCCTATGGCCCTCTCAACCATCTTTGCTGTGAAAAGAGAAGAACTAGTAGGGCGAGGCTCAAGTGGTTGGGGAATGGGAGGCTGCCCAGGCACCTCATATAATCTCTGAGCATAATCATGCCATGTGTGTAGGTCCCCAATAGGTGTGGTCGGGCCTGGCTCTCGTAGGGTACGCCATGCTGCAGCACCGTCCATACTCATAAAGAGATGATATAGCTCAAGCATCTGTGCCTCCTCAAAGGCTCGCCTCTTCCGACGTGTGAGAGTCTTCATCTGTCCTGTGGCCTGTCTCTCTGTGATCTCTCCCAATGCTCGTTGAGCTCGTAGTCAGCGGTAGGTATCTCTGCATTCCTCATCATACCAACGATGTTGTGGCATATTCCCTGGAGGAGGTGTGTGACCAGAATGGATGGTGTGTGGGAAGGAGTTGATGGCGGATGTCTGAAGAACTTATGCTATCTGTGAGGTGAGTAGGGATAGTGGAGTGTCAGGGTGAAGCAAGAGAAGACCCTTCTCGACTTGGGCCGCATATATGTGAGCTAGCTCGTGTGTGAAGTGGATGGTGGTGTGTCGGATGCATGCTGCGGGTGTGCGTGTAGGGGTGTCTCCCTTGAGGGAGAGAGCGAGGTATGCGTGATCGGCCCCAATGGGTATAGGTGGGATGGTGAATGAGGTAAGTAGGTGAATGGCCTCTCTAGATCCCATGACGTAATCTACTCAACTTCCCCTGCCATCTGTGACTGAGTGTGGCATGCATGTCAATCCTCCTAAGGTAGGCCACTGAGCCATCCCGTTATAGATAACAAGATTATGTCGAGAGCCTAGTCTGAGTAAGTGAGTGCCATAATGAGTGTGTGTAGAGTCAGCTGAAGCTCGAGCTGTAGACTCATCCTCTATGGTACGTAGTATCTGTGGGTCTTCTGGGTCAAATATCTCACACTGATCATTGCCTGTCCTGGCATTGAAGTCTCCCATAAGGAAGACTTCCCCTAGTGCAGAGTACTCTGTAATCTCTTCTGACAAGCAAGTGTATGGTGAGTCCTCCTCTCGATCTATGATAGCGAATCGCGAGCTAGAGGGAGCAAAGTAGCATAAAGCTATGAAGATGATCCGCTCCTGTGAGAGCTTGAGTCGAATCCAAATATATCTGGCCTGTGAGTCACGTGTGACTATCTGTATCCTGCTCTGAAGTCCATCTCTGAAGAGTATGGCTACTCCTGATCCTCTGGTGGTATGCTGACGTGTACACTCTCTGTATGTGGACTCCCATTGGAAACCGTGGACTCGAGGTAGGCCCCGGTCCGGGCTCTCATATGTCTCTGTGAGCATAATGATGTCTTTGCCTTTGCGCACCTCTTCCAACCTCTCTAGGTGTGTCCATAGGTCTCCATTGCAGTTCCAAACTGCAAGGTGTATCTCCTCGAGTGTCTCACAGGCCGCGAATCCCTATGGGATGGCCTTGCCATCAATGATGACACGACCATCTCTGTATGAAGCCTTCTTTCCTTCTTTGCGAGCTTGGTGTATTCTCGGCATGCATGCACGGCGGTGTGCTACTTGCATGGGTGTGAGATCATCATCAAGGTAGATGGGGGGGCCATCAAGTGCTCGCAGAATCACCCTCTTGCGTAGGAAAGTAGATCTTACATCTTCTGAAGGGAAGTGTAGAATGAGAGCTCTCTTCTTCGTGGGGTCTCGTCCCGTTCTCCAAGACTTGATAAATGGAGGGGAGTCCTCTTTGTAGCCGAGCATCCTGCATAGTGTCTTCCCGTCGGACTCGGGTGTAGAGCCTTCTTTTTCTACAATACCCGTGATGCGTACATTGAGACGACGGGCATGTCTCATCTTTTCTTCTTCAATGGTGGTGTGCACGATGAGTGCTTCTTCCTTTTGTGCTTCCTCTTTGGCTTCTTTTTTGATGTTCTTTCTCACTATGTCGATCCATCCTTCTTTGGTGGCTTCTAATTTGTTTTCCATGCTCGCGGTCAAAGCTTTGGTGAGTTCTTCTTTCAAAGCTTCTGTCGTGTTCATATGAATCTCTCCCTCTTCGGGTGTGAGAGAGACCATTGAAGCTTTGATGAGCTCCAATTCTTCTTTCATGTTTGCCCTTTCCTTAGCCCATTCTTCTTTTTCTTTGTTTCTCTCCCTCTCACACTCTTCTTTCTCTTTCTGCCATGCTTCCCTCTCTTTGTGATATGTTTCTACTTCTTTCTCGAGCTTTGAGATGCGGTTGATGATGGCCGTGATAGTGGAGTCCATCATCTTCGAGAGAGAGAGAGAGAGAGAGAGAGAGAGAGAGAGAGAGAGAGAGAGAGAGAGAGAGAGAGAGAGAGAGAGAGAGAGAGAGAGAGAGAGAGAGAGAGAGAGAGAGAGAGAGAGAGAGAGAGAGAGAGAGAGAGAGAGAGAGAGAAAGAAGAAAGAAAGACTTTTAACCGTCTATTAGAGGCCAAAATCGGCCTATGAGACAAAACATATACATCAGTATGATCCAATCCACTGTGATCCAAAACGAAAATAAAGTGTGAGTACTGCAAACGGGTATAAAAGGAGGGATAGTAGCTGGTATCAAGGGTGTGGGGTGCTATGGGTATGCACTCTATATGCTCAATGGGTGAGATACAAATATGATATGCATAAGGAGGGGAGGCTCGATGGTATCACAACCCCCTAAATGCCTGGAGTGGGTGTAGGATATAATGCATCGGTGTGTAAGGCATCATGGCGATCCTCAAAATGCTCTGGGCATCCAAATCGATAGGGGTGCGCTGCTGACGTCTCTGTATCTCCATGTCATGGCGTGCGTGAATCGCCTGAATCTCTCTCTGATGTGGACGAGCTCTCCGGACAAGGGGTCTCGGTCGTCGACGCTGTCGTCTAAGCTCCTCTGCTCTGTGTAATGTGATACCCCGCATCGAGCTGGGCCCTCGAGTGTATGTGGGTCTGAAAAAATCTGTAATATAAGTCTGAGGGGGGGGGGGTCAAGTGTATCTCCATTTGCTGCTGGAGGAGTGATGCGCGACGGTGCTGGAGCTCTACCAGGAAACGACCTAGAGGGCGTTGGTCCTCTGTCCCCAATAAAGCCCTGATCTCTCTAGGCCCCCTGAAGAGCTGTGGGTAGCGGTCTCTGATGTCCTCATATGCCTGGCATCTACATGTGTAGTGCTCCTCGTCCTCCACCTCCTCTCTACATATCCTGCATAATCGCTCATCCCTGGGGGTATGTGTGGCTCGCCCAATCTCAATCTCGAGCTGGTGTGATGATACTCTGAGCTTCCCAATGGCCACTCTCTCAGCTGGTGCCATATATGTATCCATGTATCGTGGTCTCTGAATGAAACCATCCGCTGTCACAGTCAGGAAGTGCTCTCTGTAGTGTTGCCTCTTTGTGAGAAGAGGCCCCCGTGGTGCTATCCATGTCTCCCTGACGTGTATCTGTACTAGGTCCTGACGGATGATCCTATTCCTCTCCGAACGAGAGAGGGTAATGTGGGGGGAAGAGAGGTCATTCTGAAAAGGGGGAAGATCCGTAATGCTCATGCCATGGTCTGCTAACCATCGGTAAGTCTGTGCATACCATACTCTCTCCTTCCCTGTCTCTGCCAAATGTCTAGAGCTCTCAAATGCAAGCTTGGTGAGTCGGCTAGTGGGGAGCTCTCTGACTCTCAGAATAAAGGTCACCAACTGGAAGAGGGCCTCCGCTAGCATTGGTGGTGTGCCAAGCTCAGCTCGTATAATGTCATGTGGAACGGAGGGCTTGCTGCGCAGCAAGCGTGATATCATGGTGATCTGGGGCCTCTCAATCTGCGTCCACATCGCCTCTGTGATCCCTGGTGCCCATACTGCTGCTGCGTACATCAATGCGGGTGTCACTAGAGTGTCAAAGAGCCGCCCCTTAGTCCGGGGCTCCTGAAAATGTGTCTGAAAGCAGCGTCTCTCCAATCCTGCAAGTGCCGCATAACCTCGCGTCAATCTATATCTCGCAGCCTGTGCCATGGAGAATACCCCTGTGCTGCCCGAGAAGGTGATACCTAGGTAGACGTAGGAGTCCACTACCTCTATCTGTCCTCCAGCTGCTGTGAAAGAGGCGCGATGGCGTACTGTCCTGGAGGTATGGAAGATCATGACCTTGGTCTTGCCAAGGTTCACTGTGAGTCCTCTCTCCATGCAAAAGGTATCGAGCGCCTGTAAATGTGACTGCAACCCCTCCTGTGACTCTGAGAGAAGGACAATGTCATCAGCATATAATAGGATATGTACTGGCGTACCTCCGAGGTCTCCTCCTCGCCCTCCTGCTCGCTGTATATACTCCGTGATCTCGTCGATGTAGAGACCGAAGAGAGTGGGTGAGAGAGGGCAACCTTGTTTCACACCAATGGTGCTTACAAGGCTGTCTGATAGACCGCCGGGGCAGCGTACCCTGCCTGTGACTCGTGCATACAAAGCGTGGATGGCCCATAGCATGTCTGATGGAAGCTGTAACTCCTGGAGCCTCCGTAGTAGTCTCTCTCGAGGGACCATGTCGAAGGCTTTGCGGAAATCCACAAAGCAACAGTATAGTCTCTGCTTCCTCGCCTTCGCGCTCTCAATCAAGCAACGAAGCACGAAGATGTTGTCGATGGTGGAGAAAGTGCGGCGGAAGCCTGCCTGGCCGGGTGCTCTGATCCCCGCTGCCTCAGTGTGTGTACTGAGCTCTCCCTCTAGTACTGGCCCATAGATCTTGGCCAGGATATGGCCTATCATAATAGTCCTGTAGTTCCCTGGGTCCATCATATCGCCGGACTTATGGATAGGCATAATGGTATGCATAGTCCATGAGTCGGGTAATCCCTCAACCAAAGCACGGTTGAAGAGATGGGCGATCAAGTGGGAAACTACATCTGCTGCGTATATTAAGTGCTCTCCCTGTAGCCCCGTGTGGTCTGCAGAACGGCCATGCTGTAGCCTATGGATGGCCTGTCGTACCATGCCTGCTGTGAAGAGGGTGGATATCACCGGACGCGGTGTGGAAGGAATCGGTAATGGTGGCTGTCCTTAGACGTCATATAACCTCTGGGCGTAGGTGTGCCAAGTCGAAGGATCTCCTATGGGTGTAGGTGGACGTGGCTCACGTAGTGCCCTCCATGCGGTGGCACAATCCCTACTCATGAGAAGGTCGATCAACTCTGCCTCCTGTCGCTCCTCGAAAGCTCGCCGCTTCCGGGGTGTGAGGGCTCGCATCTGTCGTCGTGCCTCCCTCTCTGTGATGGATCCCAAGATACTCTGTGCTCTGAGATGTCGGTATAGTCGCCTACACTCCTCATCGTACCATCTATTCTGGGGTGTATGCCCCAGTCGTGTCGGATGTGCAGTGCTGTGGGTGGTGTATGGGAAGCTGAGAGTAGCGGATGTATGGAGGATCGAGGAGAAGTGGGCGGTGAGGGTGTCCAAGGAGGCAGAGGGATCAAGGGAGTAGATGCGCTCTCGAACATGGGAGCTATAGATATGTGCTAGCTCATGTCTAAAGTGAATGGTGGTACGGGCTCGTGGCTGTATGGTGACGGGGTGGGGTATGCATGGTGAGCCGCGAATGGATAGGGCAAGATATGCGTGATCAACTCCAATCGGTAAGGGTGGGATAGTGAATGAGGTGATCAGATGTGTCGCCTCCGGATGTCCGATAACATAGTCTACCACACTGCCCCCCTGTGGTGTCGTGGGTGGAATGCAGGTGAGACCGCGCGAGGTGGGCCAGCTCTCCATCCCATTATATATAACGAGACGGTGTGCTGCTCCCATCTGGAGTAAGTGTCGGCCATATAAGGTGGGTGTGGCGGTGTCGGCTGAGGCTCTGGGTGTAGGCATGTCCTCTATGGTACGAAGCATCTCAGGGTCGTCAAAGTCGTAGATATCACACTGGTGGCTCTGAGTGCGGGCATTGAAGTCTCCTACAAGGAAGACTTTACCCATCCCGGTATACTCCATAATCGTGTCACTGAGGAAGTCATATGGCGATGTGGTGTCTGGTCCCTCCCCTCCTGATAGCTGCTCAGGGGAATGTGTGAAGCCTGAACCAATGGGTGCAATATAGCATACGACGAAGTACGGTGCTCTCTCCTCTGATAGCTGCAAGCGTATCCACATGAAATGTGCCTCTGGGTCTCTGGCTACCACCTGTACCCTGTGCTGTAACGACTGTCTATAGAGCACGGCTACTCCTCCTGATCCCCGTGTGGTGTGCTGTCTCATCTGGCGGCGGTGAGCTGACTCCCACGTATAGCCCTCAATCCTCGGTAGGCTCCTCCCCGGGCTCTCGTGTGTCTGTGTCAAGAAGATAATGTCTCTGCCCTCCATCACCTCCTCGAGGCGCCCTGGATGTGTCCATAAAGATCCATTGCAGTTCCAGACCGCAATGTGCACCTCCTGGTGTGCTGTCTCATAGGCCGCGAATCCCTAGTCAATGGGCCGTCCATCAATGATGATCCGACCCTCTCTGTAGAGGGCACGATGTCCCTCTCGTCTTGCCTGGAGGACACGTGGCATGCATGCCCGTCTGTGCTCTACTTGCATCCGTGTGAGGTCGTCATCCAAATAGATGGGGGTGCCCGGTGTAGTGCATAGTACCGCCCGTCGTCTGAGAAAGTCTCTCCTCCTGGCCTCATCTGAGAACTGAAGGATAAGTGCTCTGCTCCGTGTGGTGTCCCGTCCTTCTCTCCATACTCTGGTGAAAGGGAGAGGCTCATCCGCGCAGTATCCAAGTAATGTGCACAAGCGACGCCCGTCCTGCTCTGGTGATCCGTCTGTCTCTGTGAGGCCGGAGACGCGAACATTGAGCCTGCGGGCCTTTCGCATCCGCTCCTCCTCAATGGTGGTATGCACTATGTGGATCTCCTCATGGTGGTTGTTCTTCTTTGCCTCGTGTCGAAGGTTCTTTTTGACAACCTCGACCCATCCATCTTTCTTAGTCTCAAGCTCGTTCTGCACCACCTCCATACACTCCTTCTTGATAGTCACCCGAATGTCCTCTAGATGTGGAGCGATCTCCCCCTCCTCGTGCATGCTGTCCAGTTTCGTTTTCATATCAGTAAGCGCAGTGTGCAACTCCTCCAGGTCCCGTGAGTGCTGTTTGCGGGTAGCGAGAAGCTCTTCCCGAAGGGATTCGTTTTCCTTCTCCAAGGTTGCCACCTTGGCTTCGAGGGCGACAACTCTACGGGTAACCTCGTTCAGTGCAAAATCTCCTTCTTTCTTGTGTTTTCCTATCAACTCTCGGAGGGCATGCTCTAAGGTGGCCAATTGTTCCTCCAGCTTGGGAGCCATATGAGAGAGAGAGAGAGAGAGAGAGAGAGAGAGAGAGAGAGAGAGAGAGAGAGAGAGAGAGAGAGAGAGAGAGAGAGAGAGAGAGAGAGAGAGAGAGAGAGAGAGAGAGAGAGAGAGAGAGAGAGAGAGAGAGAGAGAGAGAGAGAGAGAGAGAGAGAGAGAGAGAGAGAGAGAGATGTGGGGGGGTTTCTTAGGGTTTGGGATTAGGGCTAGTTTTAGGGTTGGGTTTTGGAGTTCGGGTTAGGGTTCGGGTTAGGGTTAGGTTTTTAGGAGATTGCATGGTTATGTGGAGGTTTAGGTTAGGGTTTGGTTAAGTTAGGGTTTCGCTTAATGTCAAACATGGAGATCGAGGGTTAGGGTTTCGAGGAGGTTAGGGTTTCCATGGGAGGCGACGGTGACGGGCATGGGGGGCTGCTGTGGAGGAGTGCCGAAGGGTGCCACTAAGGGGGACGGACGGGCGTGCGAGGTAGTTGCAGAAAGAGGCCGACGGGCGCCGCTGCAGACGAACCGACAAGCACGGAAGGCTGCAGACCGAAGGACAGGGCAAACCCTAGCGCCGCAGAGCGGGCAGAGAGCCGACGCGGGAGCTGCGGGCGGGTCGACGGGCAGAAGATCGACGCGGGAGCTGCGGGCAGGCAGAGAGAGAGAGAGAGAGAGAGAGAGAGAGAGAGAGAGAGAGAGAGAGAGAGAGAGAGAGAGAGAGAGAGAGAGAGAGAGAGAGAGAGAGAGAGAGAGAGAGAGAGAGAGAGAGAGAGAGAGAGAGAGAGAGAGAGAGAGAGAGAGAGAGAGAGAGAGAGAGAGAGAGAGAGAGAGAGAGAGTTTCTACGTCTATTAGGAGGCCGAACTCGGCCTATGAGACAATCAATGTACATGGGTGTATCTTCTGTCAATCGGAAAAAGATAAAAGTGCTGAAAAAAAAAGCTGGCAAGGCTGATATAGATCTGTGTAGTATGCATGTAGAGATACCCATGAAAGTGGGAGGGGGGGATGGTGAATGGAGTGCTATATCTATAGCCTATATGCAAAAGGGTAGTACAAACATGATAATGCATCTGAACGACTAATTAGCTCCATCCTGTACTAGTGGGCGGGTGTAAGATGTGGTACATGGGTGGAGGTGGAGTCAAGGCGGCCCTGATGGCTGCAGCGGGATCCGCCATCATCCGGGATCGTCTCTCCTCCATGGCGCGATGGTCACGAGCCTGAATGTATGCAATCTGGTGTCTGTGAAGTCTGAGGGCCCGATATCCTATAGCACAGGGTCGTCTCCTAGCTCGAGAGGTCTGAGCCTGCTGAAGAGTCACCCCTCTTGATGTGTGAGCTAAGGGGGGGAGGGCTGCTGGCAGCTGCACGTCGTGCAATGAAGAAGTCAGTGAGCTGACTCTGTCTCCCTCGAGTCTGGGCAGCTGCAGTAGGCTGGAGGAGAGAATCTCTGTGACTCTGAATCTCTAGTAAGAATCGGCCGAGCTGTCGCTGATCTCTAGAGCCCATGATCTCTTGGAGGGTGGGCTGCCCTGTAAACAGAGTCTCGTATCTGTCTCTAATGTCATCATATGCGCTACATCTGCAAACAAAGTGCTCCTCATCCTCCATCTCTACTCTGCATATCCTTCATAGCCACTCCTCTCTGGGAATGCCTGTGGCTCTGCCTATCTCAATCTCTAGTCGGTGTGATGAGACCCTCAACTGGCCAATAGCTACCCTCGAGCTATGAGGCATGTAGGTATCCATGTAGCGTGGTCGCTGGATGAAACCATCTGCTAGTATGTCCAAGAATTGGTCTCGATAGTGCGATAGTCTCGATCCCATGTGTGGTGTATGCCATGTCTGACTAATGTAGAGCTGCCAAAGGTCCTGTCTGAGCACAAGATTCCTCTCATGACGCGAGAGGTGGATGTGAGGTGAGTCTGGGTCATACTGAAAAGGCGGCAATCTATCCATATCAAATCCATGACTATCAAAGCACGCTCTAACCTGAGTGTGCAAAGCTCTCTCATATCCCGACTCTGATATCTGTATAGATGCCTCAAAAGCTCTATGTGTGAGTCTTTCTGTAGGGAGCTCCCTCACCCTCTGAATAAAGGAGATAGTCTGGAATAGTGCATCTACTACCATGGGTGGTGCAGCTAGCTCTACCTGATAATGTCATGTGGCACTGACTGTTTCCCGCGAAATAGTCTCGAGATCATACGTACTTGTGGCCTCTCGATCACACTCCACTGGGTGACTGTGAGGCCTGGTGCCCAAACTGTCGAAGCATACATCATAGCTGGTCTCACTAGTGTGTCAAATAGCCACCCCTTTGTGCAGGGCTCTTGGAAGTGTGCCTGGTGACATCTCGGCTCTAACATGGCTAAGGCTGCATATCCTCATGTGAGTCTATCGGTGGCTGCCTGTCTCATGCTGAAGGGGCCAGGCAAGCTCGTGAATGTGATTCCGAGGTAGACATAGGAAGTGACCACCTCAATCTGTCCACTACCAACTGTGAATCCTACTCCATTCCTCACGATGTGGGAGGTGTGGAAGATCATGACCTTGGTCTTGCCAAGGTTTACTGTCAGGCCTCTCTGTGTGCAAAACTCATGGAGGGCATCTAGGTGGTGCTGTAACCCCTCGGGTGACTCTGAAATCAATACAATATCATGTGCATATAATAAAATGTGGACGTGTGTACCTGCAAGGTCTGCACCCTCCCCTCCAGCTCGGAGAATGTAGTCCTCAATCTCGTCGATGTAGAGCCCCAAGAGAGTGGGAGAGAGTGGGCAGCCTTGCTTAACATCCACTGTGCTAGCAATGGTCTCTGATAGTCCCCTCGGGCATCGAACCCTCCCAATCACCTGCTCATAGAGTGTGTAGATGGCCCAAATCATCTTTGATGGTATCCCCAAGCTATGGAGTCTCCGAAAAAGCTTCTCCCGTGGCACAGTATCGAAGGCTTTGCGGAAATCCATAAAGCAGCAATATAGTCTCTTCTTCCGCATCTTTGCCCCATCAATGAGGCAACGCAGAATGAAGATATGATCAATAGTGGAGAAAGCCCGTCGGAACCCTGCCTGACCACGTGCTCGTAGCCCTTCCAGCTTTGCATATGAGCTGAGCTCTGTCTCGAGAACCGCCCCATAAAGCTTGGCCATGGTGTGACCGATCATGATAGTCCTGTAGTTCCTTGGGTCCAAGGTATCCCGAGATTTGTAATGGGTACAATGATGTTCTTCGTCCACTCCTTTGGGAAGCCCTCCCCTATAGCTCGATTGAAGACATGTGCAATCAATGGAGCTATAGTGGGGGCAGTATATATGAGGTGCTCGCTCTGCAGTACCGTGTGGTCAGTCGAAGTCGAACGCCCATGCTGTAGCCGCTTAATGGCCCTCTGGATCATCTTTGCTGTGAAGAAAGAGGAACGAGTAGGGCGTGGCCCAAGTGGTTGGGGGATGGGAGGCTGTCCAGGTATCTCATATAGTCTCTCAGCATACTCGTGCCAAATCTGTGGATCTCCAATAGGTGTGGTCGGTCGTGGCTCTCGTAATGTGCGCCATGCAGCTGTGCAATCCCTGCTCATAAGTAAATGGTATAGCTCAAGCTCCTGTGCCTCCTCAAAGGCCCGTCTCTTTCAGCGTGTGAGGGTCTTCATATGTCTTCTAGCATCAATCTCTGTGATCTCTCCCAATGCTCTCTGAGCTCGTAGTCGACGGTAGAGGCTCCTGCACTCATCATCATACCAAGGATTCTGCGGCATGGTCCCTAGGGGAGGTGTGTGACTAGAATGGGTGGTGTGCGGGAATGAACCGATGGCGGATGTTTGAAGGATGGATGCTATATGTGAGGTAAGTATAGGTAGTGGGGTGTTAGGATGAAGCGAAAGAAGGCTTTCCTCAACTCAGGCTGAGTATATGTGAGCAAGCTCGTGTGTGAAGTGGATGGTAGTGTGTGGGGGATGTGTCACGGGTGTGTGTGTGTGTGTGAATGTCCCCCTTGAGGGATAGTCCAAGATATGCGTGATCTGCTCCAATGGGTATAGGTGGGATGGTGAAGGAACTGAATAGGTGGGTGGCCTCCCTAGGTCCCATGATATAATCTACGATACTCCCTCCATTTGTAACTGAGTGCGGTACGCATGTCAATCTCCCTGACATAGGCCAAAGTCTCATCCCGTTATAAATAACGAGGGGATGCTTGGACCCGAGTCTGAGTAGGTGGGTACCGTAGAGTGTGCATGTAGAATCAGCTGAAACTCGTGCCATAGATCCCTCCTCCAGAGTGGGTAATATGACTTGATCCCCTGGGTCAAAAGCCTCGCACTGATCGCTACCCGTCCTTGCATTGAAGTCCCCCATGAGGAAGACTTCTCCTCGAGTAGAGTACTCAGTGATCTCCTCTGATAGACAAGTATAAGGTGAGCCCTCCTCCTGATCCATGACAGAGAATCGGGAAGCCCCCCCTTCCCCCCCCCCCCCCCCCCCCGATCCTCTCGTAGTGTGGTGGCGTGTACAATCTCTGTGTATAGACTCCCACTGGAAGCCATGCACCCGAGGTAGGCTCCTATCGGGGCTCTCATGTGTTTCTATCAACAAAATAATCTCTCTATCTTTGCTCACCTCCTCAAGCCTCTTTGGATGTGTCCATAAATCGCCATTGCAGTTCCACAGTGCAAGATGTATCTCCTCAACTGTCTCACAGGCCGCGAATCCCTATAGTACGGCTTTGCCATCAATGATGACCCAACCATCTCTGTATGAAGCCTTTCTCCCCTCCCTACAAGCCTCGTGTACTCTTGGCATGCATGCACGACGATGTGCTACTTGCATGGGTGTGAGATCATCATCTAGGTAAATAGGTGGGCCTTCAAGCCCCCTCAAAACCACTCTCTTGCGAATGAAGGTGGATCTCACTGCTTCAGAGGGGAATTGCAAAATGAGAGCTCTCTTTTTTGAAAGATCTTTTCTTGCTCTCCAAAATTTGATGAATGGGAGTGCCTCCTCTTCCTTGTAACCAAGCTTCTTACATAGTGTCTTCCCATCCATCTCTGGGTTGGAGCCTTTGTTTTCTAATATACCTGTGACTCGTACATTCAGACGTCGAGCTCGTCGCATCCTCTCCTCCTCAATGGTGGTGTGTACAATGAGAGCTTCTTCTTTTGCCTCTTTTATGATGGTTTTTTTCACTACTTCAACCCATCCTTCTTTGGTTGCTTCGAGTTTGGTGTCAATGCTTGCAGTCAAGGCTTGAGTTAGCTCCATTCTAAGCGCTTCTCTTGTGTGTTCTCTAAGTTCACCTTCTTCCGGGCTGATGGAGGCTATTGATGCTTTGAGGGCCTCGATTTGTTCTTGCATGATCTTTTCTTCTTCTACCCAATCTTGCTGCCTCTTTAGCCATAGTTCTCTTTCCTTCTGTGTCTCCATTTCTTGGTCTTCTTTGGTGTCTTTGATTTGCTCTTCTAAAGCTTTGATCTTCTCGAAGGCCCTTCTCATTTCTTGATTTAGTGCTCTGTCTGCCTCTTTCTTTACTTCTCTGATATCTTTACAGATCATCTCTTCCACCTCTTTTCTTTCTAATCGAGCCATTTTCCTCCTATTTGTATGCGCTTGAGAAGTTAGGAAGGGAAGGAGGAAGACATTGTTCCCTCGTGCACCATAACAATAGAAGGAGGATGGGTCTGATGCAGCAAAATTAGGGTTACAGGCCGGCGGTTCTGACGCAGCAGGTCTGACAAAACAAAGCTGACGCAGTGAGCTGACGGATCTGACGCAGAGATCTGACGGTTCTGACGCAGCAGTCTGACGGGTCTGATGCAGCAGATCTGACGGAACAGTATGACGCAACTCTGACACAACGCTCTGACAGGTCTGACGCTCTGACTGATCTGACGCTCTGACGGGTCTGATGCGTCAGAACTGACGCAGCAGATCTGATGCTCTGACGCAGCAGATGTGTGTGTGTGTGTGTGAGAGAGAGAGAGAGAGAGAGAGAGAGAGAGAGAGAGAGAGAGAGAGAGAGAGAGAGAGAGAGAGAGAGAGGAGAGAGAGAGAGAGAGAGAGAGAGAGAGAGAGAGAGAGAGAGAGAGAGAGAGAGAGAGAGAGAGATTGATTGATTGATTGATTGATTGGAACAGGTAGGGTTTATTTATATATATATATATATATATATATATATATATATATATATATATAGAGAGAGAGAGAGAGAGAGAGAGAGAGAGAGAGAGAGAGAGAGAGAGAGAGAGAGAGAGAGAGAGAGAGAGAGAGAGAGAGAGAGAGAGAGAGAGAGAGAGAGAGAGAGAGAGAGAGAGAGAGAGAGAGAGAGAGAGAGAGAGAGAGAGAGAGAGAGAGAGAGAGAGAGAGAGAGAGAGAGAGAGAGAGAGAGAAAGAGAGAGAGAGAGAGAGAGAGAGAGTCATATTAACGTGTACCAAAAGACCAACTTGGCCTATGCGACAAAACTATGTACAACTCTGGTCATCTTTGTGTAGCAAATGAAAAGAAAAATACTCACTACAAAGAAGAACTATGTAGGTGGAAAATAGCAAGATGATGGTGTACCTAGCAATGGTGGAGTAGTGAAGTTAAGGTAGTGGTGCACGGGGAGGGAGGGAGAGGGAGAGTTTTTTTACATCTATGACATGCCAAAAATCGTCCTATGAGACAACCATAGGATACATGATGTGGATGTCATCCGACCGTCACAAAGACAAAACAAGATCATAGAAAGCTAGTCCAATCTAGTCTCAAACATGAGTGGTGAAATACTAAGGGTGATGGAGCCCTATCTCTTTGGGAATATATGCATATCTATATGCTGAGGGTAGTACAAACATGACAATGCATCTGTCTACTAGCTCCATCCAGTGTCAATGGAGGGGTGGAGGATGTGGTACATAGGTGGAGTCGTTGCTAGGGCTGCCCATATGAAAGCTATAGGCTCTGCTCTCATCTGGGCTACTCGCTCCGCGGACGCCTTGCGTTCTCGGGCTCAAATCTCTTCTATCTGGCGATGGTATAGCCTCATTCCTTTGAACCATGTGACTCGTGGTCATCGTCTAGCTCGGCTCACCTCATCTTGCTGCAGTGTCACTCCTCACTTGGAATCATGTGTTTTGGGGAGGGGGGAACTGTAGTCCTCCGGAAAAAATCAGTGAGCTGGAGCTGTCTCCTCTTCATCTGTGTAGCGGTTCGAGAATCTATAATCTCTCGTAGGGTGGGCTATGCTCTGAATAAAGTCTCATATCTGTCTCTAATATGAATGTATGCTCTGCATCGACATACGAAATGCTCCTCACTCTCCACCTCTTCTCTACATGGTCTCCTAATCTGCTCTTCCCTAGGGACCTCGTTGTGACTCCCATTCTTGATCTCAAGTCTATGTGATGCCACCCGGAGCTGACCAATCACCACTCGTGAGCTGTGTGGCATATAGATGTCCATATAGTGTGGTCTCTGTATGACCCCATCTTCCAAAATGGTGAGAAACTAGTTTCTATAGTCTGACATCCTCCCCTCTAAACTAGGTGATCTCCATGCCCTCATGATGTAGAGCCTCCATAGATCCTGTCTCAACACCAAATTCCTCTCGCTGCAAGAGAGGTGATAGTAAGGTGAGTCTGAGTCCTACTGAAAAGGTGGTAGACGCCCCATATCCAACCCATGTGCCGCGAACCAAGTACTGACCCTTGAGTACCAAGCTCTATCATGCCTACTCTCAGATAGTTGTATAGCTGCCTCAAATGCTCTACGAGTGAGTTTGTCGTGGGGCAACTCCCTCACCCTCTGAATGAAGCTTACTGTTTGGAAAACTAGGTCAAGGAACATGGGTGGTGCAGCGAGCTCTGCTCGGATGATGTCATGTGGCATGGTCTGCTTGCTACGTAACAAGCATGAGATCATACATACCTGCAGGGCTCTCAATATGTGCCCATTGATTGGAAGTCAAACCTGGTGCCCATACCGTTGCTGAATACATCAAGGTTGGGGTGACGAGTGTGTCGAAAACCCACCCCTTTGTGCGGGGTTCCTAAAAGTGTGCCTGGTGGCACCTCCGCTCTAGCGCGACCAAAGCTGCGTACCCTCGGGTGAGTCTGTCAATAGCTGCCTGCCTCATGGTGAAAGGTTCTGCTAGGATGGTGAAAGTAACCCCCAAGTAGACGTATGAAGTAACCACTTCGACCTTCCCTCCTATGGTGAAAATGGTTGCACTCCTCACTGCACTAGATGTGTGAAAGATCATGACCTTGGTCTTGCCAAGGTTCACAGTCAATCCTGTGTGTACAAAAATCATCCAAAGCTCCAAGGTGGCGTTGAAGCCCCTCATGTGATTCTGAAATCAAAACAATATCATCAGCATATAATAGAATGTGAACTGGGGTGTCTCCTAGGTCGCTTCCCTCCCCGCTTGCTTGTAGTATGTAGTTGGAGATCTCATCAATGTAAAACCCAAAAAGTGTCGGGGAGAGGGAAGCCTTGCTTAACACCAATGGTGCTAGCGACAGGCTTTGATAAACCGCCAAGGCATCCGACTCGACCAACCACCTTCTCGTAGCATAGATGGCCTAGATCATCTCCGTTGGGATCCCTAGAGGCTAGGCTTAGTAGGTGTTGGAATAGCCTCTCGCGTGGGACTTCATCAAAAGCCTTGGGAAAGTCCACAAAGCAACAATAAAGCCTCTTTTTTCTTGCCTTCGCCCTATCAATGAGACAAAGCAGGATGAAGATATGGTCAATAGTGGAAAAAGCTTGTTTGAAACTGGCCTTGCCTGGTGCTCAGAGCTCCTCAGCCTTTGCATATGAGCTAAACTCTGCCTCAAGAACTGCTCCATATAATTTGGCCATTGTGTGGCCAATCATGATAGTCCAATGGGTCCCTGGATCCAAAGTGTCCTAGATTTGTGGATAGGCATGGTAGTATGCTTTGTCCACTCCTCTAGGAAATCCCCTGTAGTCTGGTTGAAAACATGTGTGATCAGCGGGGCTATAGTGGAGGCTGCATAGATGAGATGCTCACTTTGTAAACCTGTGTGATCGGCTGCTCGTATGTGTTGCATCAAGCGTATGGTCCTCTCCACCATCGTTGTAGTAAACAAAGAGGAATGTGTGGGTCGAGGCTCGGGTGGCTATGGAATGGGTGGCTGTCGAGGCACATTCCATATAGCTATGGAATGGTTTCCTGTCGTTGCATAATCCTACCAAATATGTGGGTCCTCAATGGGTGTAGTTTGACGAGGCTCGTGGAGAGTGCGCCATGTTGTCGCACTATCCATGCTCATGAATAGATGATATAACTCGAGTTCCTATACCTCCTCGGACACCCTCCGCTTTCGATGGCTCATTACCTTCACTTGTCTTCTTGGCTCCATCTCGTCGTGCATGTAGGCATCTGTAAAGTGCTATGCACTCATCATCATACCAATTGTTATGGGGTCTAGTCCTAGGGGGGAGGGGTACGTCTTGTGTGAGTGGTGTGTGGGAAGGAGTTGATAGCTTAGGTGTGTAAGATGGATGAGATATGCGAAGTGAGAACTCGGAGGGGGGTGGATGGGTGTAGTAGGCATAGGCCATGCTTGACCTCCGATGAGTTGAGAGGGGTAGCTCATGTATGAAATGAATGGTGGTGTGGTTGGTACATAGTATGGATCTATGCGGGGTACTATTTCTAGCCATGGAAAGGGAGAGGTATGTATGATTTTCTTCGATGGGTATGGTGGGATGGTAAGTGATGTAATAAGGTGGGTGGCCTCCGTGGATCCCAAGACGGACGGTGCTTAGAGCAAAGAGTGAGTAGATGTCGGCCATATGTTGTGATAGGAGCTTTGTTTGCGGAGTGTCTCACGATAGTCTCCTCCTGTAGGGTATGTAGTGCCTCTGGATCCTCATGGTCATATGTCTCGCACTGCTCACTGCGTGTGCGAGCATTGAAGTCTCCCATAGGGAAGACTTCACCAGGCATGGAGTACTCCATGATCTCATTTGATAGACATGCATAAGGTGAGGTCTCCCTTGATGAAGATTCATGTTTAGTGGAGGCAAAACGAGAGCCTATGGGGGCAAAATAGCATATGGTTATGTAGATGGAATTGTAACATGATAGCTCAAGATGGATCCACATGTATCGGGCCTCCGGGTCTCAGGCAATGATGTGTAATATGCTGTGTAGCCCTTGTCCAATGATGTGTAATATGCTCTGTAGCCCTTGTCTAAAAAGTAAGGCGATCTCTCCTTATCCTTGAGATGTGTGCTGCCGTGTGCATCCTCGGTGTAGAGATTCCCACTAGAATCCATGTATCTAGGGCAAACCTCTCTCTAGGCTTTCATGTGTCTCTATAAGTAGGATGATGTCCTTACCTCTCATCACCTCCTCGAGTCTCTCTTGATGTATCCATAGGTCTCTGTTGCAGTTCTAGACTTCCAACTGGGTCTCTTCTCGTGTCCCACATGTCGCGAGTCCCTATGCGATGGCCTTTCCATCTATGATGACTCGATCGTATGTGTAGGATGCTCGTTTCCCCTCTCTGCATTCTTGGTGCACCCTAGGCATACATGCATGCGTGTGTGCAATTTGCATTTTGGTGAGGTCATTGTCGAGGTAGATGGGTGGGCCTTCAACCCTCATAGGATCACCCTCTTACGAAGGAAAGTAGATCGTGACTCACCATCAAGGTGGAACAGTACGTTAGGTTCGGTACGTATGGTTCGCATACGGTTCGAGATCCGAACCGAACCTTGAGGTTTGGTACGTTCAATACGTTGTTCCATAATTCAAAATTCATAAATGACAAAAATATATACATATTTTATGTTGCATATTCAAGAATCAAGTTATCTAAACACTAATATCAACATTAAACAATGAATTATGACAAAAAAGAGTCGAGCCATGCTCAAATCTAGGGGAAAAAAATGAAAATGCTGCATAAATTTAAAAATACATTGCACACGTACGGTACGGTTTGGTACATATGGTACGTACCGTACCTACAATACGTTCGGAAAACCGTACTGTTCGAGTTTTGATCCTACCTTGCTCACCATGGGGGGGAGAGGGGGGAGAGAGAAAGAAAGAAAGAAAGACTTTTTAACGTCTATTAGAGGCCAAAATCGGCCTATGAGACAACACATATACATCAGTATGATCCAATCCACTGTGATCCCAAAAGGAAAATGAAGTGTGAGTACAAAACAGAGTATAAAAGGAGTGGATAATAGCTGGTGTCAAGGGTCTGGGGTGCTATGGGTATGCACTCTATATGCTCAATAGGTGAGATACAAATATGATATGCATAGGGAGGGGAAGCTCGGTGGTGTCATAACGCTCTAAATGCCTGGAGTGGGTGTAGGATATAATGCATCGGTGGGTAAGGCATCGTGGCGATCGTCAAAATGCTCTCCACATCGAGATCGACAAGGGCGTGTTGCTGATGTCTCCGTATCTCCATGTCATGGCGCGCTCCTCTGCTCTCTATAATGTGACACCCTGCACCGAGCTGGGTCCTCGGGTGGTTGTGGGTCTGGAAAAATCTGTAATATAAGTTTGGGGGGCAAGGTGTATCTCCATCTTCCGTTGGAGAAGTGATGCACGGTGTCTCTGGAGCTCTACTAGGAAACGACCTAGAGGGATTGGTCCTCCGTCTCCAATAAAGCCTTGATCTCTCTGAGCCCCCCGAAGAGCTTTGGGTAGCGGTCTTTGATGTCCTCATATGCCTGGCATCTACATGTGTAGTTCTCCTCGTCCTCCACCTCCTCTCGGCATATCCTGCATAATCTCTCATCCCCGGGGGTATGTGTCGCTCGTCCAACCTCAATCTCGAGTTGGTGTGATGATACTCTGAGCTACCCAATGGCCACTCTCTCTACTGGTGCCATGTATGTATCCATGTATTGTGGTCTCTGAATGAAACCATCCGCTGTCACAGTCAGGAAGTGCTCTCTGTAGTGTTGCCTCTTTGTGGGAAGAGGCTCCGGTGGTGCTATCCATGGCTCCTTGATGTGTATCTGTACTAGGTCCTGACGGATGATCCTGTTCCTCTCCGAATGAGAGAGGGTAATGTTGGGGGAAGAGAGGGCATACTGAAAAGGGGGGAGATCGGTAATGCTCATGCCATGGTATGCTAACCATCGGTAGGTCTGTGCATACCATACTCTCTCATGCCCTATCTCTGCCAAATGTCTAGAGCTCTCAAATGCAAGTCTGGTGAATCGGCTAGTGGGGACCTGTGACTCTGAGAATAAAGGTCACTAGCTGAAAGAGGGCCTCCACTAGCATCGGTGGTGTGCCAAGCTCAGCTCGTATAATGTCATGTGGAACGGAGGGCTTGCTGCGGAGCAAGCGTGAGATCATGGTGTCTGGGGCCTCTCAATCCGCGTCCACATCGCCTCGGTGATCCCTAGTGCCCATACTGCCACTGCGTACATCAATGCGGGTGTCACGAGAGTATCAAAGAGCCACCCCTTAGTCCGGCGCTCTTGAAAATGTGCCTGAAAGCAGCGTCTCCCCAATCCTGCAAGTGCCGTATAGCCTCGCGTCAATCTATCTCTCGCTGCCTGTGCCATGGAGAATACCCCTGTGCTGCCCAAGAAGGTGACACCTAAATAGACGTAGATGTCCACTACCTCTATCTGTCCTCCGGCTGCGGTGAAAGATGCGCGGGTGTAGTGTCCCGAGGTATGGAAGATCATGACCTTGGTCTTGCCAAGGTTCACTGTGAGTCCTCTCTCCATGCAGAAGGTATCGAGCGCCTGTAAATGTGACTGCATCCCGTCTTGTGACTCTGAAAGCAAGACAATGTCATCAGCATATAATAGGATGTGTACTTGCGTACCTCTGAGGTCTCCCCCTAGCCCTCCTGCTCACTGTGTATACTCCGTGATCTCGTCGATGTAGAGACCGAAGAGAGTGGGTGACAGAGAGCAGCCTTTTTTCACACCAATGGTGCTAACAAGGCTGTCTGATAGGCCGCTGGGGCAGCGTACCTTGCCTGTGACTCGTGCATACAAAGCATGGATGGCCCATACCATGTGTGATGGTAGCTGTAACTCCTGGAGTCTCCGTAGTAGTCTCTCCCGAGGGACCATGCCGAACGCTTTGTGGAAATCCACAAAGCAACAGTATAGTCTCCGCTTCCTCACCTTCGCGCTCTCAATCAAGCAACGAAGTACGAAGATGTGGTCGATGGTGGAGAAAGTGCGGCGGAAGCTTGCCTGGCCAGGTGTCCTAATCCCAGCTGCCTCAGCATGTGTACTGAGCTCTACCTCTAGTACTATCCCATAGATCTTGGCCAGGATGTGGCCTATCATAATAGTCCTGTTAGTTCCCCGGGTCCATCATATCGTCGGACTTATGGATAGGTGCAATGGTATGCATAGTCCACGAGTCAGGTAATCCCTCAACCAAAGCACGGTTGAAGAGATGGGCTATCAAGGGGGAAACTACATCGACTGTGTATATAAAATGCTCGCCGTGTAGTCGCGTGTGGTCTGCTGAACGGCCATGCTGTAGCCAATGGATGGCCTGTCGTACCATGCCTGTTGTGAATAGGGTGGATATCACAGGACGCGGTGTGGGAGGGATCAGCAATGGTGGCTGTCCTGGGACGTCATATGACCCCTGGGCGTAGGTGTGCCAAGTTTGAGGATCTGCTATGGATGTAGGTGGGCGTGGCTCACATAGGACCCTCCACGCGGTGGCGCAATCCCTACTCATGAGAAGGTCAAACAGCTCTGCCTCCTGTCTCTCCTTGAAAGCGCGCCGCTTCCGGTGTGTGAGGGCTCACATCTGTCGTCGTGCCTCCCTCTCTGTGATGGATCCCAAGATACTCTGTGCTTTGAGATGTCGGTAGAGTCGTTTACACTCCTCATCGTACCATCTATTCTGGGGTGTATACCCCAGCTGTGTCGAATGTGCGGTGCTGTGGGTGGCGTATGGGAAGCTTAGAGTAGCGGATGTGTGGAGGATCGAGGAGAAGTGGGTGGTGAGGGTGTCCAATGGGGCGGAGGGATCAAGGGTGTAGATGCGCTCTCCAACATGGGAGCTATAGATATGTGCTAGCTCATTTCTAAAGTGAATGGTGGCATCGACGTGTGGCTGTATGGTGGTGGGGTGGGATATGCATGGTGAGCCGCATATGGATAGGGCGAGATATGCGTGATCAGCTCCAATCGGAATGGGTGGGATGGTGAATGAGGTGATGAGATGTGTCGCGTGCGAGGGTCCGATAACATAGTCTACCACACTGCCTCCATGCGGTGTCATGGGTGGAATGCAGGTGAGACCACCCGAGGTGGGCCAGGTCGCCATCCCATTATATATAATGAGATGGTGTGCTGCTCCCATATGGAGTAGGTGTCGGCCGTATGAGGTGGTTGTGGTGGTGTCGGCTGAGGCTCTGATTGTAGACATGTCCTCGATGGTGTGAAGCATCTCAAGGTCGTCAAAGTCGTAGATATCACACAGGTGGCTCTGAGTGCGGGCATTGAAGTCTCCTACAAGGAAGACTTCGCCCATCCCGATATACTCTATAATGGTGTCACTGAGGGCTACTTGGGGGAATGTGTGAAGCGCGAACCGATGGGTGCAATATAGCAGACGGCGAAATACGCTGCTCTCTCCTCTTATAGCTGGAGGCGTATCCACATGAAATGTGCCTTTGAATATCTGGCTACCACCCGTACCCTATGCTGTAGCGACTGTCTATAGAGCATGGCTACTCCTCCCGATCCTCGTGTGGTGTGCTTTTGCATCTGTCGGCGGTGAGCTGACTCCCACATATAGCTCTCAATCTTCGGTAGGCTCCTTCCCGGGCTCTCGTGTTTCTGTCAAGAAGATTATGTCTTTGTCCTCCATCAACTCCTCGAGGCTCCCTGGATGTGTCCACAAAGACCCATTGTAGTTTCAGACTGCAATGCACACCTCTTGTTGTGCTGTCTCATAGGTCGCGAATCCCTAGTCAATGGGTCGTCGATCGAGAGGGGGAGAGAGAGAGAGAGAGAGAGAGAGAGAGAGAGAGAGAGAGAGAGAGAGAGAGAGAGAGAGAGAGAGAGAGAGAGAGAGAGAGAGAGAGAGAGAGAGAGAGAGAGAGAGAGAGAGAGAGAGAGAGAGAGAGAGAGAGAGAGAGAGAGAGAGAGAGAGAAAAGAAAGAAAGAAAGAAAGTGTTTTTACGTCTATTAGGAGGCCGAACTCGGCCTATGAGACAAATCGATGTACATGGGTGTATCTTCTGTCAATCAGAAAAGATAAAAGTGCTGAAAAGAAACTGGTTAAGCTGATATAGATCTCCGTAGTGTGCATGTGGGGATACCCATGAAAGTGGTGGGGGGTGTATGGAGTGTTATATCTATGATAGTCTATATGCAAAAGGGTAGTACAACAACCATGAGAATGCATCTAAAACGACTAACTAGCTCCATCCTGTGCTAGTGGGTGGGATGTAATATGTGATACATAGGTGGAGGTGGAGTCAGGGCCACCCTGATGGCTGCAACGGGATCGGCCATCATCTGGGATCGTCTCTCCTCCATGGCGCGATGGTCACAAGCGTGGATCTCCGCAATCTGGTGTCGGTGAAGAGAGAGAGAGAGAGAGAGAGAGAGAGAGAGAGAGAGAGAGAGAGAGAGAGAGAGAGAGAGAGAGAGAGAGAGAGAGAGAGAGAGAGAGAGAGAGAGAGAGAGAGAGAGAGAGAGAGAGAGAGAGAGAGAGAGAGAGAGAGAGAGAGAGAGAGAGAGAGAGAGAGAGAGAGAGAGAGAGAGAGAGAGAGAGAGAGAAATGAAATGAAATGAAATGATATATTTACGTCTTCAGAAGGCCAAAATGACCTATGAGACCAAAAGTTACAAAACTAGTGAATCTGATACAAAATCTGAGTACCAAAGGAAGTAGTATTGAAAATGAAAGATGTAAAATAGCTGGGAAAAAGCTAACACCAAGACTAATACAACAAAGGGCTGATACATAGGAGGGATGTGCTGATATACAAGGCTGGAGATCTATCCTCATATGCACTGTGGGCGTCTGCAAAGTATAGCTCGAATCCTCCGCTGCAGTCTCCGTCGATACTGTGTAGCACCTCTCACTCTCGGTCGTCTAGATCTCCCTAGCTCCAGTGCTCGGTCTATGAGAGTGCCAGTAGTCGCTGTATGAGTGTGGACAGAGCTCTGTACTAGATGCTCTACTGACTGCTCCTCTAGCTGCCCAATGTCTGGTGTAAAGAAATCCGTAATCTGTCTCTGGGACTGTCTCCCTCCAGCTCTCCTCAGTAGAGTGTCTCTATGTCTGTGTACCTCTAATAGATATAATCCAAGACATCTCTGATCCTCAAAACTCATGACTCTAGATAGAGGCCCAAAACCCTCTCTGAATAGACAATGAAAACGGCCCCGTATCTCATAGTATACCGTGCAATGACATATGTAATGTAGCTCTGTCTCTGGCTCGAGGTGACATAGACGGCATATCCTGCTATCTGCTGGTACCCCTCTGAATCTGCCAGTCTCAATCTCAAGCTGATGTGAGGATGTGCGCAACTGGCCAATGGCACAACGCAAGGCATGGGAAAGGTGTGTATCCATATAGCTAGGTCGAGTCACAAACCCATCCGTTGTGAGGTGTAGAAGATGCTCTCTATAGAAAGCCATCTTCGTACCCAACTCCTGTGTAGGCTCAATCCATGTCCTCCTGGTGTCCAGCTGGATCAGATCCTGACGAATGAGTCTGGTAATCTCCACCCGTGTCAGGTACATCAGGGGTGTCTGTAAAGAGTACTGGAAAGGAGGCAGCCTGTCCATGGTAAAACCATGTGTCTGAAACCATGATGTCATCTGTGCAAACCAACATGATGTATCCCCCTGCAGGGCTAGCTGTCTGGATGACTCGAGGGCCAACCTCATATATCTATCTCTGGTAGTGTCCCACAAGCTGTGTACAAAGGAGACTGCTCTAGTGAGTGCCTCAATCTCAATAGGGGGGGCAGCTAGCTCCGCTCGAATGATATCATGTGGTACGGAGGCCTTGGCTCTAATCAGCCTAGAGATCATAGATACCAAGGGCCTCTCCATGGCTTTCCACCCATCTTGGCCTATAGAAGGTCCCCAAACCTGTACCCCATATAGCATAGTAGAGGCAACCAAAGTATCAAAGAGCCATAACTTTGTCCTGGGTTCCTGAAACTGAACTTGCGAGCACATCCTCTCCAATGCTCCCAAAGCTGCAGATGCTCTAGTCAGTCTAGTCTCCGCTGCTCTCCTCAAGGAAAATCTCGGTCCAGTGAATACTACCCCCAGATATGTGTATGCATCTGTATACTCCACAACCTCCTGCCCATATGTGAAAATCGGTGTTGATCTCCTGATCCACTGCGGGGTGGTGTTAAACACCATAACCTTGGTTTTACCAAGGTTTACATACAAACCACTATCCTCTGCAAAGCTGTGTAGAGCATCCAAGTGTCGTTGCATACCCTCTGGTGAGTCAGATATCAAAACAATATCATCAGCATATATCAGCAGTGGGAGAGAGAGTTTTTTACGTCTATAACATGCCAAAGTTGGTCTATGAGACAAAACATAATATACATGATGCGCATATCATCCGACTGTCACAAAGGTAAAACAATCAAAACTCGAACCGTACGGTTTTCCGTACGTATTGTACGTACGGTACGTACGATACGTACCGAACCATACCGTACGTGTGCAAAGTATTTATAAATTTATGCAACATTTTCATATTTTTCCCTCGATTAGAGCATGGCTAGACTCTTTTTTGTCATAATTCATTGTATAATGTTGATATTAGTGCTCAGTTCGCAGAGCTTCTTGTGAGTTCATGCTCGTGGTGTGTGTGCGTTGTGGGGTGTGTGTGTGAGCATGCATTCATTCTGAGCTCTATACCCACTATTGGGCACTGAGGACGTTAGTGGGGATGTCATAGTATTGAGTCGATACTGTGCATAGTGGAGCTGATACGCTATATAGTCTTGTGGTTGACTACCATGAGCTTGTAGTTGCACTTTCCTTTGAGGGTGAATTTGGGGTTTACCTGGATTCATTCTGGTATATATGATTGTCGTATTAGCGGACATGCAGTTTTCACTTGTGGATTCTTCGTCCGAGTTGCGACCAGTTGTTAGGTGTGTATACCCTATCAACTATGCTTTTTCTGTAATTTTTCCTATGTTTTGTTTGCATTTGGTGCTAGGCTTCATTATGGCTGAGTTTGCCCATCACTTCCGGAAGTGATAGAAACTCAGTTCGCAGAGCTTCTTGTGAGTTCATGCTCGTGGTGTGTGTGCGTTGTGGGGTGTGTGTGTGAGCATGCATTCATTCTGAGCTCTATACCCACTATTGGGCACTGAGGACGTTAGTGGGGATGTCATAGTATTGAGTCGATACTGTGCATAGTGGAGCTGATACGCTATATAGTCTTGTGGTTGACTACCATGAGCTTGTAGTTGCACTTTCCTTTGAGGGTGAATTTGGGGTTTACCTGGATTCATTCTGGTATATATTTACATAAAGTATTTATATACTTTTGTCATTTATGAATTTTGAAATTATGGAACAACGTACCAAACATACCGAACCTCAAGGTTCGGTTCGGATTTCGAACTGTATGCGAACCGTAGATACCGAACTTAACGTACCGTTCCACCTTGTGTGATACATAGGTGGAGCCGGTGCTAGAGCTTCCCATATGAAAGCTATAAGATGTGCTCTCATATGGGTTACTTGCTCCGAAGTCGCCTCCGATGTCGGGTTCGAATCTCCTCTATGTGGTGATGGTATATGCTTGGTGGCACCTCCGCTCTAGCGTGGCCAGGGCTGCATACCCTCTGGTGAGTCTGTCTGTAGGTGCTTGCCTCATGGTGGAAGGTCCTGGTAGACTGGTGAAAGTAACTCCCAAGTAGGCGTATGAAGTAACCAACTCGACCCTGCCCTCTTGCTATGGTGAAGATTGCTGCACTCCTCATTGGTCTGGATGTGTGAAAGACCATGACCTTGGTCTTGCCAAGGTTCAAAGCCAATCCTCTATGTGTACAAAAGTCATCCAAGGCGTCGAGATGGTGTTGAAGCCCCTTAGGTGATTCTGAAATCAAAACAATATCATCATCATATAAAAGAATGTGAACTGGGGTACCTCCCAAGTAGCTCCCCTCCTCGCGTGCTCATAATATGTAATCGGAGATCTTATCAATATTAAGCCCACAAAGTGTCGGGGAGAGTGGACAACCTTGCTTAACACCCATGGTGCTAGCAATGGGCTCAGATAAACCTCCAGGGCATTGGACTTGACCAAACACCTTCTCATAGAGTGTAGATGGCCCATATCATCTCTATTGGGATCTTAAGGCTTAGTAGGCGTCGGAATAGCCTCTCACTTGGAAGTTGGAACTGTATGAAAAGCCTTGCGGAAGTCCACAAAAGCAACATTAAAGCCTCTTCTTCCTTGCCTTTGCCCCATCAATGAGACAATGTAGGATGAAGATATGGTCGATAGTGGAAAAAGCTCGTCAAAACCCAGCCCGACCTAGTGCTTGGAGACCCTCGTCCTTTGCATCTGAGCTAAGCTCTACCTCAAGAACTGCCCCATATAACTTGGCCATTGTGTGGCCAATCATGATAGTCCTATAGGTCCCTGGATCTAGAGCATCGTCAGATATGTGGATAGGCATGATAGTACGCTGTGTCCACTCCTTTGGGAAACCCTCCCCTATAGCCCAATTGAAGACATGTGCAATCAACGGGGCTATAGTGGAGGCTGTGTAGTGACATGCTCGCTCTGTAATCCAGTATGGTCGGCAGCCCCCCTGTGCTGCATACGGCATATGGCTCTCTCCACCATCGCTGTAGTAAAGAAAGAGGAGTGTGTGGGTCGAGGCTCGAGTGGTTGTGGAATGAGTGGCTATCGAGGCACATCATATAATCGCGCTGCATAATCTCGTCAAATCTATGGGTCCTCGATGGGTGTAGTCAGACAAGGCTCGCGAAGAGAGTGCCATGCTGTCACACTATCCATGCTCATGAATAGACAGTATAGCTCGAGCTCCTTTGCCTCCTCGAATGCCCTCCGCTTTCGACAGGTGTGCCTTCATCTGTCCACTGGCCTCTCTCTCTCTCTCTCTCTCTGTAATCCCCATTCCCTCCCAAGGCTCATCGCGCATGTAGGTATGTGTTAAGTGCTTTGCACTCATCATCATACCAACCGTTTTGGGGTCTAGTCCCAGGGGGAGGGGTACATCTTGTGTGAGTGGTGTGGGAAGGAGATGATAGTCGAGGCTTGTAAGATGGATGAGATATGTGAGGTGAGGACTAGGAGGGGGGTGGATGGGTGTAGTAGACATAGGCCAAGCTCGATCTCAGATGAGTATAGGCGAGCTAGCTCACGTGTGAAGTGAATGGTGGTATGTGGGTTACATGTGATAGGTCTATGTGGGGTTCTATCTCTAGCGATGGAAAGAGAGAGGTATGTGTGATCGATTCCGATGGGTATGGGAAGGATGGTAAGTGATGTAATGAGATGGGTGGCCTCCCTAGATCCCAAGATAGTCAATTGTGCTCCCTCCTCCCCCGATAGATACATGTGGCATGCAAGTCAAGCCTCCTGAAGTAGGCCACTGAGCCATCCCATTATAATGACGAGATGGTGCTCAGAGTCAAGCCTAAGTAGATGTCATCCATATGCTATGATAGAAGCTCTGTCTGCGGAGTGTCTCATGATAGTCTCCTCCTATAGGGTATGTAGTGCCTCTGGATCCTCCTCGTCATATGTCTCGCATTGCTCACTGTGTGTGTGAACATTGAAGTCTCCCATGAGGAAGACATTGGTGCAACTTGCATTTTGGTGAGGTCATGATCGAGATAGATGGGTGGGCCTTCGAGCCCTCATAGGATTACCCTCTTGCGAAGGAAAGTAGATCATGACTCGCCATGTATAAGGAAGTGCCAAGCTATATGGAAAGAGATCAATCCACAAAAGGAAGTAAGCCCAAAGCTTTGCAAAAAGCTTCAAACTTCTCCTGAGGCTGAACCTTTGTGAAAAGATATGCAATGTTATCTTGTGTGGGCACATATTTCATACTGATCCCCAGTAGAGAACCTTGAGAACGTCTCCTTGACATAATGATAATGCACCTTAATGTGCTTCATGTGAGCATGGAACATTGAACAGAGGGTTCCTTGCAACTTCCAATGCACTCTGACTATGACTGAAGATGGTATTGAGATATCAAGCTCAACATGCGATGCTTCAGGATGACACGTATCACTTTTTTATTTCTCTGACATGTATAGTGGTCATGTCGGTATATGTCAGGGATACTTCATTGAGCTTTACTAGATTTATCTATCGAGAGTGATGACACATTTGTTTATTGCCCTCTCACTCATTCTCAGACATTAGGTTTTTTCTTCTGTATTGTTTTTAATATATTGCACTAGTTGTATTGTTGTTTTAGGTCATTCTTGTATATTTCTTTTATGTAATAGTAGAAGAAGAAGAAGAAGAAGAAGATAATTCTTCCTTGCCTCAATCTGTGTGTGTGCTCCTCTTTGAGTGTGAGTGTGTGTGAGTGAGCTCTCTTCCTTGTTTCCTTCCTCGTCACATGGTATGAGAGCCGGTGTGGTTGTAGAGAGCTCGTGGAGAACGCCGATAGTGAAGAGTACTCGAGAAGGCGTGGCGAAAGTGCAATTCACAAACGGAGAGAGAGAGAGAGAGAGAGAGAGAGAGAGAGAGAGAGAGAGAGAGAGAGAGAGAGAGAGAGAGAGAGAGAGAGAGAGAGAGAGAGAGAGAGAGAGAGAGAGAGAGAGAGAGAGAGAGAGAGAGAAGAAAGAAAGAAAGAAAGTCATATTAACGTCTTCTGGAGGCCAAACTTGGCCTATGAGACAAAACTCATGTACAAGTGTAGTAACCATGTGTAGAAAATGAAATGAAATAAACACAAAGCTATCTAGGGCTGGTAAAAGGATGGGGAGAAGTGGCTCTGACTCAGAAGATAGTGGCCACCTAATACAGGGGGATCTATAATATGAGTGAGCAAAACACCCTAGCCACTGGTGATGGGGGGAGGTGGGTGTAGTATGTGGTACATCGGTGGTGGTCTGAGTGCCTCCTGAAGGAAGACAACCCAGGGGGTGATGGAACGCCTATGCTCCATCATGTGGTCGTAGGCTGTCCTGATGCGTGAGATATCCTCCTGATATAGTCGCGGTCGACGATATCCTACCATGCGTGGTCGGCGTCGTGCTCTCTGTGCTGTTGCTTGGTGGAGTGTGAGCCCTATAGAAGGACCTCTCTGATGTAGCTTTGCTCGTTGAAAGAACTGGGTAATGGTTTGTTGGGTACTCACCCGTGGCTGATGTGTGGGCTGTAGTGATCGCTCTCGCCTCTCGTATGCTTGTGTGAGAAAGCGCCCTAAGCGTGGCTGGACTAGTGAATCTGATCTCCCATAGTCATGCACAACTGGAGTGACTCCTCTAGCTGGACTAGTGGCTGGTCTCCCATAGTCATGCACAACTGGAGTGACTCCTCTAGCTGGAACTGTGCTCGTAGGTCTAAGTATGCTCGGCATCTGATAACAAAATGCTCCTCACTCTCTACCTCTGTCTGGCCTACTGGGCACCATCTCTCCTCACGGGGGACTCCCCTGGACCGACCCCTCTCAATCTCGAGATGATGTGATGAGACCCAGAGCTGCCCAATGACGACTCGGAGGTGGTGGGGAAGGTATGTCTGCATGTATCTCTGGATCTGGATGAAGCCCGCGTCCGATATATGTAGAAAATGCTCGCGGTAATAGAGCATTTTCGGTGGCAATGTATCCCTAGGGCTCACCCATGTCCTCTGTATGTATGTATGCCATATCTCCTGACGAATGACCCTATTCCTCTCTTGATGAGAGAGCGAGTAGGTGGGTGCATGTGAGTCGTATTGTAGTGGTGGTAGCCTGTCTATGTCAAAACCATGGTGGGCCAGCCAGTCTCGTGTCTGTGCATACCATGAAGAGGTGTCGCCTGCTAATGCCATATCACGTGATGCCTAGAAAGCACGATAAGCAATGCGCTCTGTTTCCATGCTCCAAAGTCTGTGTACTAGGCATACTGTCTGGAAGAGTGCCTCAACTAGCATCGGTGGTGCACCGAGCTCTGCTCTAATGATATCATGTGGTACTGAAGGCTTGCTGCGGATAAGTCTGGCAATCATGAGGTATGTGGACTCTCTAATGCTGTCCATACTGATGTAGCTAATCTCGGCCCCCATATGACTGCCCCATGCATGAGCGCTGGCGTAACCAAAGTGTCAAAGAGCCACCCCTTTGTGTGGGGCTCCTGAAAATATGCCTGGTGGCACTGTCTCTCCATCAAAGCTAGTGCTGCGTACCCACGTGTGATGCGGTCACGAGCTGCCTGAGACATAGAGAAGACCCCTGATGCTGCTGTAAATGTCACCCCCAAGTAAACATATGATCGGACCACCTGGATCGGTCCACCTGCTGCTGTGAACAAACTATGTGTGTGTACCTGTGCAGATATATGAAAGATCATGACCTTGGTTTTACCGAGGTTCACAGATAACCACTGTGTCTGCAAAAGTCACCTAGGCCATGTAGATTTTGCTGTAGACCTTCTGCAGACTCTGAAACCAATACAATATCATCAGCGTATAAAAGAATATGGACAGTGGCTCCCCATACCTCAATGCCATCTCCCCCCTGCTGCTGTATGAAGTCCACTATCTCATCAATGTAGAGACCAAAGAGGGTGGGTGAAAGAGAGCATCCTTGCTTCACCCCGATAGTGCTAGCAAGTGGATCAGATAAGCCCCCTGGGCATCTGACTCTACCAGATACTCTCTCATATAAGGCGTAGATCCCCCATATCATCTCCTCCGGAGATCTGATATCAAGTAGTCGCGTAGATCCCCCATATCATCTCCTCCGGAGATCTGATATCAAGTAGTCGTCTGAAGAGTCCCTCCGTGGGAACAGTGTCAAATGCTTTGCGGAAGTCCACAAAACAACAATATAATCTCCTCTTCCTCACCCTTGCCTGGTCGATCAAGCATCGCAGAGTGAAGATGTGGTCAATAGTAGAGTAATCTCGTCTGAAACCTGTCTGTCGAGGAGCCCTGATACCCTTCCTCTCAGCGAGAGTACTCAACTCTGTCTCTAGTACTGCCCCATATAACTTGGCCAATATAGGGCCAATCATGATCGTCCGGTATGTAACTGGATCCATAGTATCACCTGACTTATGAATGGGCACTATGGTGTGCTCAGTCCATGAGTCCGAGAACCCTTCAACCAATGCACGGTTGAAGAGGTGGGCAATGAGCGGTGCGAGAGTCTTGCCTCCATAGATGAGGTGCTCTGTCTGTAAACCGAAATGGTCATGGGCCCTGCCATGCTGTAGTCGGGCAATAGCGCCTCCCACCGTAGTGGGTGTGAAGAACTCAGAGGTAGTAGGACGTGAGCTCTGCGGTCTGGGAATGGGGGGCTGGTCCGGGATCTCGTATAGATCCCGTGCATAGCTATGCCAAGTGCTCGGCTCTCGGATAGGTGTCTGCTGTCTCCTCTCTCTCAAATGTCGCCATGCCACTCCACTGTCTCGAGTCCTAAGCAAATGGTAAATATCCCAATATTGTGTCTCCTCCCAATCTCGCCGTTTGCGGCGAGTAAGGCTCTGCATGCGACGCTGTGCCTGTGTGTGTGTAATATCTCCCCTATGCTCTAAAATCCGGAGGTGCTTCCGTAGCTCACGGCAATCTACATCATACCAACGGTTCTGGGGCATGGATCTTGTGCGTGGAGGGTGCATATGTGTGCGGTGTGGGAAGCTGTGGAGAGCTGAGTCCTGTAGGATGGTGATGATCTGTGATGTGTGTCCAAAGGTGAGAGTGGATTGAGGGAGAGTAGGCGGGTGTGTAAATGGTGTGCATAAACGTGTGAGAGCTCGTGTGTGAAGTGTATCGTGGTATGTGTCTCAGTGGGTGAGGGAGGGTCTAATGGAATCGGAGATGAGAGTGTGAGTGTGATAAATGTAGGGTCAGCACCAAGTGGACGTCGTCCAATACTAAGTGAGGGGATGAGTGAAGCTCCAGTGGTGGTACCCAAAATGTAGTCGACTGTGCTCTCACCTCCCCTGTGAGGGAAGCAAGTAAATCCGCCCGAACCTGGCCAACGATTCATCCCGTTATATATAACGAGATGGTGTCGGCTGCCTAGCTCGAGTAGATGTCTGCCATAGCCGGTGGTGTCCTGACCCATATCTGCCGATACTCTGCTGGTGCTCATCTCATCCGAGTCTCTGGCCCTCATGAGATATGGGTGATCCATGTCATATGCCTCGCACTGATGTGACTGAGTGCGGCCATTGAAGTCCCCCATAAGGAAGACATCACGTAGTGTGCTGTAATGTAGTATCTCCTCTGAAAGCGCTGTGTATGGTGAGTCTCTGCCTCTGGTCGGTCGCCCAAGATCTTGTCCTGCGTATCGAGACCCGCCTGGTGGGAAGTAGCATATAGCAATGTAAATCCAACCCCCCTGTGCTATCTCCATGCGAACCCACATGTATCGTGCCTCCTCATCTCTACCTATAATATGGATCCGGCTCTGTATCTCTTGTCGAAATATGATGGCCACTCCTCCCGATCCTCGCGTTGTACTCTGTCTCGTCGTGGTCCTGAATGCAGATTCCCAATGAAAACCTGCAATGTGTGGTAGACCTCTCTCTTGGCTCTCATGGGTCTCAGTGATACAAGCAGTCATGTGACTCCAAGATCTCCTCGAGTCTGTCTGGTCGTGTCCAGAGTGCCCCGTTGCAGTTCCACAATGCTCCTCTAAGTGGTGCCTCTTGATGTAGTGATGTCTCATATGCCGCGTGGCCCTATTTGATAGGGCGTCCGTCTATGAAGACCTTACCATCGCGGCAAAAGGCCTTCCTTCCCTCTCGGCGCGCCTGGAGTATCTGTGGCATGCAAGAACATCGATGTGCTACCTGCATCCTCGTGAGGCCCTCATCCATGTAAAGGGTGCCGCCGGGTAGTCCACGTAGCACTGATCGGCATCTAAAAAAGGCGGTCCGTGTCTCCTCGGAGCTCATCTGAAGGATGAATGCTCGCGAACGGGATATATCCCTCCCAACCCGCCATGCACCTGTGAAGGGCATGCTCTCGTACCCAAGTCGATGGCAAATGTCAGTGGCCTCCGCCTCCGGTGATGCGCCTTCTGGTAGGCCCATAATCCGAATGTGGAGTCTTCGAATGTGTCGAAGTCTCTCCTCCTTGAGTGTATCCTGAACCCATGTGAGCTCTTCTTTCTTCACGTCTTCCTTGACTTCCTTCTTCACTTCTTCTTTGACCTCTTTTTTAATATGTTTACTTACTACTTCCACCCAACTATTTTGTGTCGCTTCCATCTTTGATTTGATGTGTTCTTGCATACATTCTTGATTTTCTCTTTTAAGTCATCTAGCTTTATGATCTCTCCTTCTTCTTGGGAAACCTTCGGCTGAATGATTTCTTCTCGAAGTTTATAGGTCTCAGCTTTCCATTCATCTCGGTCTTCTTCAAGAATTTTGACATGCTCTTCTAGGGCTCTTATTCTATCTATGGCCTTCCTCATTTCTTGATTGAGTCTCTGTCTGTCTCCTTCTTTGCCTCTCTAATTGCTTTAGTTATCATGTCTTCCACTTCTTTTTTTTTCGAACCGTGCCATGTTGTTGTCTGCTTATGTATTTAACAAATGAAAGTGGTGTCCACTGTAGGGTTTTGCACAATTTCGTTAATAGGGTGCCATCAGTTCGTTTTCTGAGAGCAAACCCTAACAACTCTAAGTCATGTTTCACGAGCAGAACAGAACTTTCAAAGAACTCATGGGTACAAATTTTTTGGGCACAATTCAGATCTGCTGTACTGCTTCAGATCTGTACCGTGTGTCAGCTGCTGCCAGGTCATCACAGGCGCCAGTGCTTCAGATCTGTACCGTGTGTCAGCTGCTGGCAGGTCGTCAGAGGCGCCAGATCGCGTCAGAGGTGCCAGGCGCGTCAGAGGCGTCAGACGCGTCAGAGAACGCGCGTCAGAGAGCGCGCGTCAGAGGTGTCAGACGCGTCACAGAGAGAGAGAGAGAGAGAGAGAGAGAGAGAGAGAGAGAGAGAGAGGGAGAGAGAGAGAGAGAGAGAGAGATGCATGCATACGCGCACACACACTCGCACACACACACTCACACACACACAACGTATATACGAATATATATAGGTGCATACATACTTGCATAGAATCTAGATACATATATACACATACATACCTATTTATGCATGTATACACATACATACCTATTTATGCATGTGGATGCATGTGCACGTGCAGACGTGCGCGCGCGCGCACACACACACACACACACACACACACACACACACACACACACACACACACACACACACATGTCGCTTACACACATACAGGCATACATATATTCACATATACATACTTACACACACACACACTCTCTCTCTCTCTCACACACACACACACATGTCACTTACACACATTCAGGCATACATATATACACATATACATACTTACACACATACACAGTTTGGTAGGGGCAAATGAAGGGAGAGAGATTGTTTTCTGTTTTTTTTTTTGGTCCCCCCTGGAAAAAAAAATCTTTATTGCTCAGCATCAAGAGAGGTTATAACCATATATGGAACTCTTCTGCGAGCCAATTCATGTGTTTTGATCATGGGACATTCAGTAATTGTATCTCGAACTTTGCAGATTGAAAAGCTGAAAGATGCTGACATCCTTACAGTAGCCTTTGAAGAACTAAGCAAGTTTTCCCCAACTCTCTTGGAGACGCTAATCAATGAGCGGGATATGTAAGTTATTTCATTCATACAAAAGAACTGTTTAGAGTTTTGGTAAATTTTTGAAGTGGTGGATGAACTTTCAAAAAGATTAGGCTAGTTCTGTAATGTTTACATACATCAAAAATTTTGTCTTATTGCTTAGTTTGAGGTCAAGCTTAGATGATGTATTTGCATTCATGTATGTGTCTGATTTGAATACAATTTCAGCTGACCTGGCACATGGCTGGCTAAGAATAGATTATTATTATTATTATTATTGAAATTATTAGATTTTTGAGGAAAATAAAATGAAGGATTTTCTTTTACATTCCTCATACATCTTTATGCAAAAGCTCTATGAAAAGTCATAAGTAAAGGTCCAAGTACTGCGTAAAGAGACCTCAGACAATTTACAAAGCTGATTGAAAAGACCTTATGAACATGGAGGAACAAAGAGCTTACATGTCGAAGGACTGCAGTTGGTGGTAGATGGAGGCTGATGAAATGGCTTCAACTTGCAAGTCAGACTGAATCTCAAAAGAAACATAGCTCTGTTGAATCCTTAGGGAGGATTGAATAACGACCAATGGGTATCATACAGATGTTTTCTGATTAAAGTTCTGCTGCAATCAGAAGTCATTGCATGAAGGTCACCGAGGAAAGAACAATTATTAGCTAGACATAAGCAGCATAACACAGGAAGCTGGTTGGGATGTGGAAAGCGAAAATTGTAGGAATTGGCCAAAATGAGTAGAGCTGCTTCTATTGAAGGTGAATGCATTTGATCAAGGATTATTGTATTGAAATTTGTCACAAGAACAGGATTACTTTTTGCTTCTTGTAATCTATTTTTTGTATTAAAGTCCAAAGATGCAAATGAGATATCAGAGTCCTTCACAGAGCCTTGGTTTCTCTCTTTCACCAGTTTGTAGCTTTCTGGTCTCATGAGAGAGTTTTGCCTTTAGCGAGCACACAAACAAAAAAAAAAGCAGGAGATGTTTTCTTTCCTCCCTTTTCATGTGTTTATTTGGTGCGAATTTGGATGCCCGTGATAAAATATAGTTATCATGCGGAGTGGGCTTTTACTGCCATAGAGCTACTGGTTATTTTTGCTATTTAAAATTCCCAATGATTGTTCAATCAGTCCTGGTTGCTTTTTGTGCATAGTTTGTTGTGGGAGCTCAATTTAGTTGACTGTCTTTTTAGGTTTATGAGCGCAGCACTACAAAAGGTTGCAGAGCAGCACTCTTCAGTTGTTGCTGTTGTTGGCAGAGGACATATCTCAGGGATAGCAAAATATTGGGGTCAAGACATAGATGTGAGTCTTGAAACCTGTTTGTGCATTTCTGAAATCAAAAGTTGCAGGTTTTGCAAGCCTGAGTCTCTTTAAACCATGTTTTTATCTTTATGACATTGATTGGCTGGGACAGAACCCACTATCACTCTGTTGGTTTCATGTTTGGCCCTTGTTGTATTTTGCAGATTCACTCTCTATTGGAGATGCCCCAGAAACATTCTCGTCTGGGTCTGAGGCCCAGAACTTACGCTGCAATCGGCCTTGTGGTCCTTGCAAGTGTTTTTATGTATGCTTTACATTGATCATTTTAGCTTTATTTTTTCCTTACGTGTCTGAGTGGTTTGAATTGTTTAGGAGAAATTCACTGTCGTCAAGATTAGTCAGACAAATTTGTAATACGAACCACAGCCATTGATAATTGTTGTAGATAGTACTCAGTGGCAATCAATTGCAATGATTACCCCTTGGACCCAAATTCATGCATGGCATCAGTGGCTGATAAATTTAAATAAATATTCTAAGTTTCCATCTGTGCCATATTGTAACTGTTATATTACTGTTAAGAAAAGGTTCAGAACAAAAGCTAAATGAAACAGAAAGGGAATGTGTCTGTTTGTCAGCATAACTTCTGTTGAGTGCCAGACTTGAAAGCTTTTTGCAATATCAAGCTCAAAGCTAATGTCTTAGTTTTCCTTCTTGGTCATTTACAAAGTCTTGTGGCATTGCTGTCATCAAGATTCGAAAGTTGAGATCTTCATGCACCTGGGAAGCCTATCTAGACCCATATTAAAAATATGAATATTTTGATGCACTTGCAAATCGAGTCATATCATGATTTTACGCCACTATCCGATGGTTCCTTCAAGCACTTTGGAATAGAAATATTGTTGACATGGAATTATTTTTCCATTGAACCACTACTATCTAATAGGATTATGAAAGCTTGTTGGGGCAGGATGATAGGATTTATTGGAGAGTAGATTTTCCATGCCATGTCATTGGCATACTTTTGGGCATGAAATAGCTGTTCCTCATTTGCAAGTTGCAACCTCTGTCTTAAGTACGTGTAGAATTACATCAAGATTCGAAAGTTGAGATCTTCATGCACCTGGGAAGCCTATCTAGACCCATATTAAAAATATGAATATTTTGATGCACTTGCAAATCGAGTCATATCATGATTTTACGCCACTATCCGATGGTTCCTTCAAGCACTTTGGAATAGAAATATTGTTGACATGGGATTATTTTTCCATTGAACCACTACTATCTAATAGGATTATGAAAGCTTGTTGGGGCAGGATGATAGGATTTATTGGAGAGTAGATTTTCCATGCCATGTCATTGGCATACTTTTGGGCATGAAATAGCTGTTGCTCATTTGCAAGTTGCAACCTCTGTCTTAAGTACGTGTAGAATTACATCAAGATTCGAAAGTTGAGATCTTTATGCACCTGGGAAGCCTATCTAGACCCATATTAAAAATATGAATATTTTGATGCACTTGCAAATCGAGTCATATCATGATTTTACGCCACTATCCGATGGTTCCTTCAAGCACTTTGGAATAGAAATATTGTTGACATGGGATTATTTTTCCATTGAACCACTACTATCTAATAGGATTATGAAAGCTTGTTGGGGCAGGATGATAGGATTTATTGGAGAGTAGATTTTCCATGCCATGTCGTTGGCATACTTTTGGGCATGAAATAGCTGTTCCTCATTTGCAAGTTGCAACCTCTGTCTTAAGTACGTGTAGAATTACATCAAGATTCGAAAGTTGAGATCTTCATGCACCTGGGAAGCCTATCTAGACCCATATTAAAAATATGAATATTTTGATGCACTTGCGAATCGAGTCATATCATGATTTTACGCCACTATCCGATGGTTCCTTCAAGCACTTTGGAATAGAAATATTGTTGACATGGGATTATTTTTTCATTGAACCACTACTATCTAATAGGATTATGAAAGCTTGTTGGGGCAGGATGATAGGATTTATTGGAGAGTAGATTTTCCATGCCATGTCATTGGCATAGTTTTGGGCATGAAATAGCTGTTCCTCATTTGCAAGTTGCAACCTCTGTCTTAAGTACGTGTAGAATTACATCTTTTATCATATGGTCAACACATTCCATTGATGATGCATGCGAATGCTTGGTGAAGCCAAAAGAGAAATCAAATCTAAAGAGGAATTTAACTCACATCACTTGAAACCATGATTATGCAGTTGATATAGTTTGATGTATTTTTTTCCATCATGGAGGGAGCCAAGCCTACAACTTGAAGCGTGCTTAAAACATTTGATGGTTTCATCATAAACACTGTCCCTGCTTATGAAAATCTCGATTTGTTGATGTGCTATTTGATTGAGTTTTATTTGCAGGATGTATTTAAATCTCAGAAAATGGGAGTGGTCTCTTTATCATTCATGATGCTGTTTTCTCAGTGGATGGTATTGTTCAAGCACAGTTTGAAGCACAGGTGGCAGTGTGTTTTTATTCTCTTGGGAATGTCATTTCAAGGAATGTGTTATAGCATGCTTTATGAATGGCTTCCATGGCCTCTTATGGATGGCATGCTTTAGTCTGAAGTAGAATACATCCAACCTGAGGATCATGTTTATTCTTGGCATATATTAAATTGTCCTCCAACAGTTGTTATTCTTATTGTTAGGGATCCTGTATTGACCTATATCAGCTTAATAATCTTGATGTGAATCACAAACTTACATGCAAGTTTTGTTCTTGTTCGGATTTTAACCTTTGCTTGGACTTGAAATGTATACGGGATACCTTCAGTTGGATTCTATATGCAAGTACTATGTAGACAGGAATGCTTCAGTTGGTAAATGAAACCAATATGTTATGACATTTCATTGTGTTTTTATGACCACAAATCACACTCAATAAACATTGCTACATGATATTTCTTGTAATTTTAAGATTGATGAGAAAGTGAATTGATGTTAACGAGCATGATTTGGGAATATGGGAAAAGGGATAAAAAACGTACAACTGCTTTCTTGCATGGAGATCTTAAAAATGAGATCTTTAGGGAACAAACAGAGGGTTATTTAGTGCTTGGCAAAGAGAGTCTAGTTTGTAAGTTGAAGAAGAGCTTGTATGGAATTAAACAATCCGCCAGACAATGGTATGAAAAGTTTGATAAGTTTTTGACATCTAGGCTATTCTCAAAGAAATTAAAAACATATCAAATAAAATTAAAAAATTACATATTAATAAATATTGTCACAAAGAAATAACCAAAGAAACAAATTATCATAGATAGATAGATAACTAAATACATAAACAAATATATAGATATGTAGATAGATAGATAGATGAATGAATTGATACATGAATACATCAATTTATGAATACTTCAATGGATAAATAGATTATATATATATATATATATATATATATACATACATATATATATATATATATATATATATATATATATATATATATATATATATATATATATATATATATATATATATATATAGAGAGAGAGAGAGAGAGAGAGAGAGAGAGAGAGAGAGAGAGAGAGAGAGAGAGAGAGAGAGAGAGAGACTTTTTATTGTCTATTAGAGGTCAAAATCGGCCTATGAGACAAAACATATACATCAGCATGATCCAATCCACTGTGATCCAAAAAGGAAAATAAAGTGAGAGTACAAAAAATGGCTATAAAAGGAGTGGATAACGAGAGAGAGAGAGAGAGAGAGAGAGAGAGAGAGAGAGAGAGAGAGAGAGAGAGAGTTTTTAACCTCTATTAGAGGCCAAAATTGGCATATGACACAAAACATATACATCAGCATGATCCAAGCCACCGTGATCCAAAAAGGAAAATAAAGTGTGAGTACAAAAAATGGCTATAAAAGGAGTGGATAATAATTGGCATCAAGGGTGTGGGGTGCTATGGGTATGCACTCTATATGCTCAATTGGTGAGATACAAATATGATATGCATAGGGAGGGGAGGCTCTATGGTATCAGAACCCTCTAGATGCCAGGAGTGGGTGTACAATATAATGCATCGGTGGGTGAGGCATCGTGACGATCCTCAAAATGCTCTGAATGTCCAAATCGACAGGGGCGTGTTGCTGACGTCTCCGTATCTCTATGTCATGGCGTGCCTGAATCGCGTGAATCTCTCTCTGGTGTGGACGGGCTCTTCGGAGTGGGGGTCTCGGTCGTCGACGCTGTCGTGTAAGCTCCTCTGCTTTGTGTAATGTGACACCCCGCATCGAGCCGGGTCCTCGAGTGGCTATGGGTCTCAAAAAAGTCCGTAATATAAGTCTGAGGGGGGGGGGGGGCTAGGTGTATCTCCATCTGCGGCTGGAGAAGTGATGTTGTGGTGCTGGAGCTCTACTAGGAAACGACCTAGAGGGCGCTGCTCCTCTGTCCCCAATAAAGCCCTGATCTCTCTGGGCCCCCTGAAGAGCTGTGGGTAGCGGTCTCTGATGGCCTCATAAGCCTGGCATCTACATGTGTAGTGCTCCTCGTCCTCCATCTCCTCTCGGCATATCCTGCATAATCTCTCGTCCCTTGGGGTATGTGTCGCTCGCCCGACCTCAATCTCGAGCTGGTGTGATGATACTCTGAGCTGCCCAATGGCCACTCTCTCAGCTGGTGCCATGTGTGTATCCATGTATCGTGGTCTCTGAATGAAACCACCCGCTGCCACAGAAAGGAAGTGCTCTCTGTAGTAGGTCCTGACGGATGATCCTATTCCTCTCCAAACCAGAGAGGGTAATGTGGGGGGAAGAGAGGTCGTACTGAAAAGGGGGAAGATCAGTAATGCTCATGCCATGGTCTACTAACCATCGGTAGGTCTTTGCATACCATACTCTCTCATGCCCTGTCTCTGCCAAATGTCTAGAGCTCTTAAATGCAAGCCTGGTGAGTCGGCTGGTGGGGAGCTCTCTGACTCTCAGAATAAAGGTCACCAACTGGAAGAGGGCCTCCACTAGCATCGGTGGTGTGCCAAGCTCAGCTCGTATAATGTCATGTGGAACGGAGGGCTTGCTGCGCAGCAAGCGTGAGATCATGGTGACTTGGGGCCTCTCAATCCGCGTCCACATCGCCTCCGTGATCCCTGGTGCCCACATCAATGCGAGTGTCACTAGAGTGTCAAAGAGCCACCCTTTAGTCCGGGGCTCCTGAAAATGTGTGCGAAAGCAGCGTCTCTCCAATCCTGCAAGTGCCGCATAGCCTCGCGTCAATCTATCTCTGGCTGCCTGTGCCATGGAGAATACCCCTGTGCTGCCCGAGAAGGTGACACCTAGATAGACGTAGGAGTCCACTACCTCTATCTGTCCTCCGGCTGGTGTGAAAGAGGCGCGATGGCGTACTGTCCTGGAGGTATGGAAGATCATGACCTTGGTCTTCCCAAGGTTCACTGTGAGTCCTCTCTCCATGCAGAAGGTATCGAGCGCCTGTAAATGTGACTGCAACCCCTCCTATGACTCTGAAAGCAAGACAATGTCATCAGCATATAATAGGATGTGTACTGGCATACCTCCTAGGTCTCCTCCTAGCCCTCCTGCTCATTGTATATACTCCGTGATCTCGTCGATGTAGAGACCGAAGAGAGTGGGTGAGAGAGGGCAACCTTGTTTCACACCAATGGTGCTAACAAGGCTGTCTCATAGGCCAATGGGGAAGCGTACCCTGCGTGTGACTCGTGCATACAAAGCATGGATGGCCCATAGCATATCTGATGGTAGTTGTAACTCCTGGAGCCTCCGTAGTAGTCTCGCACGAGGGACCATGTCGAAGGCTTTGCGGAAATCCACAAAGCAACAGTATAGTCTCTGCTTCCTCGCCTTCGCGCTCTCAATCAAGCAACGAAGCACGAAGATGTGGTCGATGGTGGAGAAAGTGCGGCGGAAGCCTGCCTGGCCGGGTGCTCTGATCCCAGCAGGCTCAGCGTGTGTATTGAGCTCTACCTCTAGTACTGCCCCATAGATCTTGGCCACGATAAGGCCTATCATAATAGTCCTGTAGTTCCCTGGGTCCATCATATCGTCGGACTTATGGATAGGCGTAATGGTATGCATAGTCCACGAGTCAGGTAATCCCTCAACCAAAGCGCGGTTGAAGAGATGGGCGATCAGGTGGGAAACTACATCTGCTGCGTACATAAAGTGCTCGCCCTGTAGCCCCATGTGGTCTGCTGAACGGCCATACTGTAGCCTATGGATGACCTATCGTACCATGCCTGTCGTGAATAGGGTGGATATCGAAGGATGCGGTATGGGAGGGATCGGCAATGGTGGCTGTCCTGGGACGTCATATAACCTCTGGGCGTAGGTGTGCCAAGTCTGAGGATCTGCTATGGGTATAGGTGGGCGTGGCTCACGTAGGACCCTCCACGCGGTGGCACAATCCCTACTCATGAGAAGGTCGAACAACTCTGCCTCCTTTCGCTCCTCGAAAGCTCGCCGCTTCCGGCGTGTGAGGGCTCGCATCTGTCATCGTGCCTCCCTCTCTGTGATGGATACCAAGATACTCTGTGCTTTGAGATGTCGGTATAGTCGCTTGCACTCCTCATCGTACCATCTATTCTGGTGTATATGCCCCAGCCGTGTCGAATGTGTGGTGCTGTGGGTGGTGTATGGGAAGCTGAGAGTAGCGGATGTTTGGAGGATCGAGAAGTGGGCGGTGAGGGTGTCCAATGAGGCAGAGGAATCAAGGGAGTAGATGCGTTCTCGAACATGGGAGCTATAGATATGTGCTAGCTCAGTTCTAAAGTGAATGGTGGTTTGGGCATGTGGCTGTATGGTGACAGGGTGGGATATGCATGGTGAGCCGCGTATGGATACGACAAGATATGCGTGATCAGCTCCAATCGGTATGGGTGGGATAGTGAATGAGGTGATGAGATGTGTCACCTCAGGGGGTCTGATAACATAGTCTACCACACTGCCCCCTGCAGTTCGTGGGTGGAATGCAAGTGAGACCACCCGAGGTGGGCCAGGTCGCCATCCCAGTATATATAATGAGACGTTGTGCTGCTCCCATCTCGAGTAGGTGTCGGCCATATGAAGTGGGTGTGGCGGTGTCGGCTGAGGCTCTGAGTGTAGACATATCCTCTATAGTACAAAGCATCTCGGGGTCGTCAAAGTCGTAGATATCACACTGGTGGCTCTGAGTGCAGGCATTGATGTCTCCTACAAGGAAGACTTCGCCCATCCTGGTATACTCCATAATCGTGTCACTAAGGCAGTCATATGGCAATGTGGTGTCTAGTCTCTCCCCCCCTGAGGGCTACTCGGGGGAATGTGTGAAGCGTGAGCCAATGGGTGCAATATAGAAGACGGCGAAATACGGTGCTCTCTCCTCTGATAGTTGGAGGCGTATCCATATGAAACATGCCTCTGGGTCTCTGGCTACCAGTTGTACCTTGTGCGGTAGTGACTGTCTGTAGAGCACGACTACTCCTCCTGATCCTCGTGTGGTGTGTTGTCTCATCTTTCGGCGGTGAGCTGACTCCCACATATAGCCCTCAATCCTCGGTAGGCTCCTCCTCAGGCTCTCGTGTGTCTCTGTCAAGAACATGTCTCTGCCCTCCATCACCTCCTCGAGGCGCCCGGGATGTGTCCACAAAGATCCATTGCAATTCCAGACTGCAATGTGCACCTCTTGCTGTGCTGTCTCATAGGCTGCGAATCCCTACTCAATGGGCCATCCATCAATGATGACATGAACGTCTCTGTATAGGGCACGATGTCCCTCCCATCTGGCCTGGAGGACACGTAGCATGCATGCACGTATGTGCTCTACCTGCATCTGTGTGAGGTCGTCATCCAAATAGATGGGTGTGGTGTAGTGCGTAGTATCGCCCGTCATCTGAGGAAGTCTCTCCTCCCGGCCTCATCTGAGAACTGAATGATAAGTGTTGTGCTCCGTGTGGTATCCCGTCCTGCTCTCCAGGCTCTGGTGAAAGGGAGAGGCTCATCCGCGCGGTATCCAAATAGTGTGCACAAGCGACGCCCGTCCTGCTCTGGTGACCCGTCTGTCTTTGTGAGCCCAAAGACGCGAACATTGAGCCTGCGAGCCTGTCACATCCGCTCCTCAATGGTAATGTGTACTATGTGGATCTCCTCATGGTGGTTGTTCTTCCTTGCCTCCTGTCGAAGGTTCTTTTTTACAACCTCGATCCATACATCTTTCTTAGTGTCAAGCTCGCTCTGAACCACCTCCATGCACTCCTTGATAGTCACCCGAATGACCTCTAGCTGTGGGGCAATCTCCCCCTCCTTCCGTATGCTATCCAGTTTCGTTTTTATATCAGTAAGCTGAGTGTGCAACTCCTCCCGGTCCCGTGAGTGCTGCTTGCAGATATCAAGAAGCTCTTCCCGCAGCGACTCATTTTCCTTCTCCAAGGTTGCCACCTTGGCTTCGAGGGCGACGACTCTGCGGGTAACCCCGTTCAGTCCAGAATCTCCTTCTTTCTTATGTTTTTCTATCAACTCTCGGAGGGTATGCTCTAAGGTGGCCAGCTGTTCCTCCACCTTGGGAGCCATGAGAGAGAGAGAGGGAGAGAGAGAGAGAGAGAGAGAGAGAGAGAGAGAGAGAGAGAGAGAGAGAGAGAGAGAGAGAGAGAGAGAGAGTTAAAAGTGTAGATGCTTGTGGCTGTTAGCTAAGCAGGCAGATGACAGAGAACCCTAAAATTAGATCTTCGGGGAAAGAGGTGTTGAACCCTAAATCAGAGCGTCGAAATCCTAAAATCAAAGATTTGGAACCCTAAAATCAGAGATTTGGAACCCTTTAAATCAAAGATTTGGAACCCTAAAATCAAAGATTTGGAACCCTAAAATCAGTGCCATGCCTAAGATCAGAGAGAGATTTGACTCCATTGCTTAGAGAGGGAGGCTGTAGAACCCTAAAAAAGAGAGTTTAGAAACCCTAAAAATTGAGCATTACCTCCTTCAAAACCCTAAAATCAGAGCTACACATGTTCAAAACCCCAAAAATCAAAGCTGAATTTCTTCAGAACCCTTAAAACAGAGTTTCGCCTCTTCAAAACCCTAAAAATCAGATCTTCTTTAGTTTTGAAACCCTAAAAAACCAGACCTGTGCCTGTTCAAAACCCTAAAAGAAGGCATTGCACCTCTTCAGAACCCTAAAAGACACAGATGGATGAGAGAGAGAGAGAGATGGATGGGCAGATGGATGGATGGATGGATAGATGGATGGATAGATTGACAGACGGATAGATAGAGGGATATATAGATAGACAAAGAGACAGAAAGAGAGACAAACAAAGAGAGAGACAAACACACACATAGAGAGAGAGAGAGAAACACAGATAGATAGATAGATGAATAAATTGATAACTAGATGAATAAATTATTAAATATATAAGATCGATAGATGGATAAATGGATGGATTAATAAATGGATAGATAGATAGATGGATGAATAAATTGATTGATAGATAGATAGAAAGATCAATGGAGAAATCGATAGATGGATAGATAATAGATGAATACATATATGGATAGATGGATTGATAAATAGATGAATAAATGATGTATAAATTGAGATGGATAAATAGATGAGTAGATGGATAGATAGATGAGTGGTTGGATACATAAATAGATTGAATGGATAGATGAATGGATGTAAAAGATAGACAGACAAACAAATAGATAGATAGATAGATAGATAGATAGATAGATAGATAGATAGATAGATAGATGGATGATCCAATATATCTTTATATAATATTTATCTATATAATTATTTTGAAAGTAAGAGTCAAAGAATCACACAACCACAACAATTTCTATACATTCCCTATACTGTGTATGATTATCATGAAGCAAATCTATGTAGCTATTGTGAAAGTAAAAGTCAATGAATCAGATAATCACAATAGTTCCTATATACTGTCTTCACTATGTATGATTATCATTAGGTGAATTTATGTAACTATTGTGATAGTAAGAGTCGAAGAATTAGATAATCACAATAGTTCTTATACTTCCTATACTATTGAGAGAGTAAAAATCAAAGAGTCAAAGTATTAGACAATCACAATAGTTCTTACACTCTCTATACTAATGTGAGAGTAAGAATTGAGTTAGTGATTCACATAAATTGAAGAGATCTAAATTCTATACCCATATACTATTATGAAAGTAAGAACGAATGTTGTGAATTAGACAATCATAATAGTTGTTTTAAAAAAAAAATCACATAAGTGTACAGGTAAGAAATACTTTTGCAAGTCATAACATGTATGCTTATAATTAATGAGAAAAATGAATACCAATTACAAAAACGTAAATCACACATGTGAGAGATGCAAATGCGAATGATAACTTCTATATGATATACATAACAATAACTAATAACCTAAAAAAATAAATACAAAAAAGAAACAATTAATATACTTGAATGCTTAGCTCAAATGATCACTGCTAGGACTCATGATTGTTTGGTCACACTTACGATCAAAAGGCTCAAATGAGCACTTTCAATCAAAAGCATCGATACAAACTCTCTACACACATTCAACTTTTTGATTGAAAGTGCTTTTGGTCAAAAAAGGACATCCGATCTTCTAATAAATGATATTCCGAAAGTCCCCAATCCTTCAAAATTATTTGATATTCTTTATTATTTGACTGAATAAATGCACTCTAGGTCATGATTTCTTGGAACCTACTACTTAGAGACTACCTAGATGAATTATGAATCTCATGGTTTTTCTAGTTTTCTCCTCTAAAATTTCTTCTTGCCAAGATCATCCTATTGTGTCAATATTTTTTTTTGAACTTTAATATATTTTGGTCCAAACTAAATTAGGCTATGAGATTCACATAACAAAATCTATTCATTTGAACAACCAAAACTAGAAACTAGGTTTTTTCCTTTAGAAGAGCTAGGAAAAATATTTTCGTGGATCATCCTTATTGAGGTAAATAAAAATCCCTAAGAAGTAAAATAGATCTTGAGATAGAGGGAAAAGAGTGTGATAAAGATGATATGCTTATATATATCATGAATAGTGTTTGTCAAATCTAGCCACTACATTCTTGTATTGTAGAAAAGAGCTCATTTAGGGAACATGAATATTTAATGGATGGAAAAGTTCAAAAGAGTTAATTTGAGGGCAAACTTGGTCACAGCTACCTTGTGTCTTCTTTTAATTGAGTAGTGAAGGATGATTTTAACTTTATTATCTTCTTTGTTCTAGGTTGAAGAAGATAAAGGATATTTAGAGAAAATAAACCTTGGAAAATTCTCTTTAGGTTTGAACATAACATTGGCACATTATAAACACAAAAACCTAGTCAAAAATTCCAAAAAGCTTTAAAAGCATTGTTTGTCAAGAGATTTATACTAAATTGTATTACATAAATACAAGATATAAGTTTGTTTTTTAGATTGATGAATTTTATTAATTACTAGAAATAAGGTGTGGAACGTGAACATATGCATAAACTTTGAGTAAAAATAGATAAGAGTTGGGATCAAAGTAGTGATCTCTATTTTTAGAAGAGCTAGTCACTTATATTGACAAACTCTCAATAAAAATAGTCTAGCTGGTCAAATTGAGCGATTCCTATTGCTTTACAAAGCTTAAAACATGTCTTATATATTTGGAGTAGTTTTTTACAAAAATCAATAAATATCTTGGTGTATATGAGGTCTTTTTAAGTAGTTTAACTTGAAGGTGGTCCCATATCTCTATACTTTCATCATAAACCAAAATGTCTCATCATGTTTGGAGTTTTGCATCTACTATAGTTCAATCTTCAAGTTGAACACTTTCACATATTTCTTTGTTACAAGTTTTGAAGAGGTTTTGACACCCTCATTTCAAACTACTATTTCTCGAGCTATACTACAACATTTTTGATGATTCTTGTTTTCAAAGTGTGCTAAAATAGTGTCTTTCATGTTCTTTAAAAATCTATAACCATATTCGTTGAGAGAATTTATGGTTATTGATCTTCTATAGTCAACAATCTCTATTTTGCTTGATAGTTTGCAGACAAGTTTTATCTTAGAAGTTTGGAAACATATGTTTGGTCTTTTTAAGATCCTTTGAGGTTTCATAAATCTTAACTACTCACTTTGATGTTGGTGACTGAAGAATCAACATAGAAGGTGATAATTTATATCATTATCAAATAGGAAGTCAAGGACAAGCTCTCTATACTTCATCAAATAGAGTAAGAGGAAATTGGAGAGGAGGATGAAGACTCAACAACAATGCAAGAGAAACTTATGATGACAAGCTCAAAGAAGAATCTTTAGTTCTACTAGAGGTGGAAGAACAATTAGCAAGGTCAATAAAATCAACCAAATCAACAAGGTAACTTTACTTGTAACTATTGTGGTAAAGTTGTTCATTATGCTAGGGATTGCCTCCAATCCAAATAGAAGAGGTGGTTTTAGAGGACGATAAAGAGGAAGGTATCAAGGTAACATGCATCAAAACAACAATCTAGTGAAAGAGGAGGCTTAGACATAAAATCAAAACATTCTTATGACTATGCATGTATAAATAGATAAGAGGACTATAAACAACAAAACTTGGTATGTAGATAGTGGCTGCTCAAAACACATGATTCATAATATGAATTTATTTGTGAGCTTACATAAGCCAGATTCAAGAGTCATTATTGCTACATGAGATAATGATGAGCATGAAGTATTATATATTGGTGGGTATCCACTAAATGCACATATAACTCTCAAAGATGTTTTGTTTGTTCCTTCTATTCCAAGGAATTTGATTTCAATTGGAAAAATGGAGGATAATGGAGTGAAAATGGATTTTGATAACAGTCAATGACATACTTATCACAAGAATAGTAAGAATTTTGTTATAAGAGGACCAAAGGTAAAAATATTATATATTGATAAAGTTGAAGTTCTAGGTTTTGCAGATTATACAATGATCAATGGAACGTAGATTAGTCAATTGGATTTATGGCATGAGAGATTAGGATATATTAGTGGTGGAAGATTGAGGCATACTACAAATAATTCATTTCTTGAAGGTCTACCACAACTATTAAAACAAGATTTAGACTATGTTTATGAGACATGTCACATTGGAAAATAGGTACGAAGTCCTTTTTCAAAATCAGGATTGCAAAGCAGAAGTATTTTGGGCTTGATTCATATTGACATATATGATCCATATCAAGAAGATTCAATGGTAAGTAGCAAGTAGTTTGTAGCTTCTTTTGATTTTTGAAATACAAATCAAAAGTATTTGAAATGTTTAAGAAGTTTAAATCATTGATTGAAAACCAAACAACTAGAAGCATAAGGAGATCAATATTAGATGGAGGAGGTGAGTATTTTTGTAATCAATTTCTTGCATATTTAGAAGAAGAAGGGATCAAGAAGAAGACTACAAGTAGATGCACACTTCAACAAAATGGTGTGGCCAAAAGAACAAATAAGTCTATCTTGGAGATGATAGGTGCATGTTAAATGAGGACTTACCACTAAAGGTTTGTGCTGAAGCATGCAATCTATTAGTTATTGTACAAAAGCAATATTAAAGTTCATGCAAATACATGTCTTCTCAAAATTATTCCTTATCAGGTATCCGTTGTCTCGCCTATGACATATCTATGTTCATGGTTCCATATCTCAATGTATGTGAGGTCTTTTTAGTGATTTAATGCATAATTTTATTGTATATCATAATTCCTCATCAATTTTGGAGTTTTATGTTTGTTGTAAATCAAGCTTCAAGTCAGATAGTTTTGCACATATCTCTATTTCAAGTTTTGAAGAGGTTTTGATACTGTGATTTAATACTATTATTTCTCAGGCTATACTCCAAGTTTTTTGACAATTATTTTTGCTAAAATATTCTAGAAAAAGTCTTTTTTGCATGTTGTAAAATTGATTTTAACCAGTTTTTCTCAGATAAATTTTCGTTATTGATTTTTATAGTTGATAGTCTTTGTTTTTTCCTTGACAGTTTGCAAACAAGTTTGATCTTACAAGTTTGGCACAATATGTTTGACCTTTTGAAGATCTTGAAAGGTTTCATGACTTTTAGCTGCTCACTCTGATTCTTACAAGTTTGGAAATAAAAAACGCTAGAAAAAAGTGCTTCAATTATGTATAAACCTATAATTTTAGTAAAGCAAACTCCTTCAACCCATTATGTATACATCCTCATGCAAGAACATCGATGAAATATACTTTTGGATGATCTTGCTATTTGAGTTTTACTATGGCAATGTGATGAAGACCTAGTTATATGGACATAGAAAACCAACAACAAAAACAATAAATATGAAAAAAATATGAAGTCTATGTCGATTTCATTTTCTTTGATGTTGGGTACTTTCATTAGAATCAAGCATATTGGGTGGAGAAAAATGAAAATGTTGTTTACAAGAAAGCTTATGGGCAGATAAAAATAGGTGGAGAGGAGTAGAGGTCATTGCTAGGGAGGAAAAGGAGGGGAATGGTATGTCCAACCAAAAAGTTGGATGCTTAATGAAAGAAGGTGTGTTGTTGGGGACCATGTGAAGAATTGGTGTTGATGTTCCTCATGCTGGAAGTGAGGAGAAACATGGTGCTTTATTTCTATAATTGTATTATGATCCTTCATTGAATTGATAGGGTTTTTGACAATAATAGGCAAGGTATGCACTTTATCCACCTACATGTAAAAAACTTCCATTGAACTTGGGGAGGACGATGACCCTGGAAAATTGTGGTCCTTAAAAAAGTGTATCTATTGTGGTTGAGGTCATAGTTTTCAATGTTGAAATAAGAGATTTAATGTACATGATGCTTCTTCATCGACAACATTGGGGACAATTGATTGGACCATTGGAAGATCCTAAAGAAAAGATCAAGGAATATGCATGATATAAAGCTAGAGTAGAAGTTGATCATGGAGAAGTATAAGGATGGTTAGGAGATGGGGTATGCAAGTCTGGGAGGGGTGTTTTGCTTCTATCAAAAACTTATCTTCACGTATTTCCCATTTTTTTGTATTATTTTCCTTTGAAAACCTTCCGTTTCTTGGAATCATTTTGATAGGGAGGTGTTCTCTAGTTTGAGATTAGAGTAAGAAAGCTTATTGTGATTCATTTCTTGTATGCATTCGAATTGACTAGCTCAAATATGCTATCCTAATTACTCTTGATAGAATCACAATAACCTCACTAAAGGGGTAAAACACCAAGAAACACTCCAAGCTTCTACCTCTAAGGCCTTGTGACTCTATATGTCTTTATAGATTTTTGATTGACTTTGATGAAGATGTTCTCAATACAAACCATCATTTCTTGTGGGTGCACAATCTTGGGGGTTTAGAGGTCTAGTATACTTCCTAATCTTGCCTTTCACTTAATTTGATTTCCATGGTAAAATCTTGGTTGGGGATGCTATATCTTTCAAATTGTTGGGGACTTAGATAAAATATTCGTGCTAATGCATCTCAAGGCCTAAAAGACCCCAAAACAATTGGTCATATGAACAATTTTGACCTCATTTGAGGTAGTTTTGGCCAATTAAAGTTTTCATAGTTTTACTCTAATGGCTTTGTGTAGCAACACTTACAATTGTTTAAGAAAGTGTGAGAAAGAGAGGGGAGAGGAGGATGTTGCTAAGTTTTCCTTTTTTATTTTCATCAATTTTGTCTTATAATGAGGAGGATTTGATTTACAGAAAAAAAAAATATTCTATATTTTTTAGTTATTTTTTCTCATTTGGATTAATTTTGTCTTCGTGTGCCTTAGATCCTAGAGGAAAGAGTGTGACACATCATTTTGCTACAATCCATGCACAAAAATATCTAGAGCCATATTTTGAGCTCTGAACGTCCAAATTAAACAATTTTTGAGCTAAATATGGGATTTTTGAGACTTTTGAGCAAATTTGTTCACTCAAGATGATTGAATCCCTTGCAAATTTTAAAGTATTAGACTTCTCCATTATTTCTAAGGGGTTCTAAGCTCTCAAATAATTGCTAAGAGAAGGATGAAAAAAGGAAAACAAGGGATATTAAGAAGAGGTTTTGTCAACCTCTATCAATATCTGCACTCTTGATAATCTCTCAGTTCATAATGTGTAATCCTCTACAGTGCAGACCAAAGGTCAACTAGGGTTCTTTCTTGGAGGGAACTCCTAGTTTTAGGACCCCTAACTTTTCCTATCTACATCGTACATCGTCAACACCAAAAAGATACATAACTTACTGTATCTAACAACACGGTAACAATTATTCTCAAAAGATCACCGTAATATTGATTCTTAATAGCGACTTCATAGAACTTTAGTAACATTTTAATCACATAGCACTAATTAATTAATAATTCAACAATTTACACTTCTACATTAACCATTCACATTAATAAGATACATAGACAAACAATTGATGAAGAAGATACACAAATATTTGCATATAATAGAGCTCTATGCTTGAAGCACCATCAATGAATTCATGTCACCGAGTCAATTCTATTAAAAAATTGCTTTGAAGGGATAGCATCCCTTTACATCATTTTGATAATACATTTCAGTAATATTTATATTTTTGAGGGCCTAACACTAGCACGCACGGAGGACCTGAACCCGAAAAACAATAAACACAAACTAGTGATCCAATACTAGAACAATATTATTATCGTCTGGTTCATTCGAATTAGATAGCTTAGACTGGATGGCGGTCTGGAATCCATCCTTAGCTTTGGAAAAACTCTTCTACAACTTCTTTTGTACAACATCGAGTGTGGTGGACATGGTTGCTTAGTCCATCAACACAACATCTTCTTAGGACTTACTGGCTATGGCGGTAGCAAAAGGGATGGATTTTGAGGAGGGGGAAACCAAATGCTCTTGGAGGTCCTAGTACAAATAAAAATCTTACTTTAGTACTACCCAAGAAATACATTTAGCTTTTTGCATCTATTGGTGGGCTTTAGTGAAGGCATACTTGTTTTCTTGTTTTTGAGCACGAGCTTGCTGTAACTTCTCTCAAAGCTTCTGAATTTCTATAGCGAGCTCAAAATGGCTAGACTGTAATTGCCCTATCTCTTGCTATGAGAGTGCTACCTAGTGTTGTGCTTGTTGCAGACCCTATTGCATCTCCTCTAGATAGCATTGAAGGCCTTCGTTTTTTTACAAGATCATGGATGATATCTTTGTGCTTATCATTGGTCTCCAGTAGATTGTGGGATGTGACAGTGGAAGCATCTAGTTTATGGACAAATTGTTCAAAACATGCTTTAAAATAGGCGGTGTAGTGCTCTGCCTACTCAAAAGCAATGTGGGAATCCCGAAGAGTGGTGGTGGAGGAGTAGAGGCCACCTTCCTATAATGATTTTTTTGGAAGGAAATGCAGTAGATGGTGGATGTGCTAGAAGGTCCTTCATGCTCCAAATGGAGGGGTGATGCTAATCTTGGGTGTTTGTGGGAACAACAAAATTGGAGGGCTATAGATTATTTTTTTTCATCTGAAATAGGAGGAATTTAGGGAAGAGGTGCATGGTCATTGAAAGATGGTGAAGTGCGAGCAACATCACTTGGACGACAATGGGAAATTCACTAGGGAAAAAAATGGTGAAATTGTAAGAGAGATGTGAACGGGCTAGAAGGCCGCTCGAGAGATTGTGGGTGGAAGTTGCACATTCTTGTGAAGTCATCAAAAAAAGAAAGAAGCCCAATCAACACGAGACTTCTTTGTAGTGGCAATATAGGAATAAAAATACCTAGAGATTCCGTAGGGTTTATGTTACAAGTTTAATGCAAGGACTAGGATGTACAAGATGCTATCTTGAGGCAATGGCCTAGTAGAAATCACATATTCATTACTAGAAGATTTAGGAAAGAGCTACTACATCGTTTGTATAGAAAACAATGGCACGGTATCACAACCATCAACTGGGAGCTGGAAACGGTATGCGACATCATGCAAGGTGATGGCATGCACTTGGCCAACAATCAAAATCTACCATGGAGTCTTTGAGGTTGGATGGGGAGCAATAGCATTGTTCATGGCATCTACTATTGATTACACTGCAACAATGGCTCAATCAAGAAATGCATAAGAGAGCAGACAATGCTCCCCAAAAAAGAGGTTGTTGAGTCTAATATCATCAAAGAGAGGGGCTCAAAGGGCACAAAAGCTTCCATGGTGGTAGCAGGTTAGAGCGCACGTGAGCTAAACACTAAGAGCATAAGATAAAATGTCATAATGAAAAATCAAATCTTAAATAGGTGAAGAGGGTGAATGTGCAAAGGGAGAAAAATCATGATGAAAATATAAACACAATTCGCAATTACAATTGCACGGTACTGTCATGCAATTATGGTTGGACAATGGTACATTATGATAGTGCGCACTAAGTTGATGTATCCATACAAGATGGAAAAGGGTAGATTTTAGAACCATTGATCGATATCCATAGCGGTGACCAATCAATGTATCTAATTGCAATGTTTTTGGACTAAGTTGTGTTGAAATCTGGTACAATCAAAACCATTAGAATTTGAACCTAAAGACAACTTTGATAGCTTTTGCGTTATAGAACAAAACTAACTTCCCTTTAGAAAATACAGGATTTCAAAGTCACTGATCATGAGTATGTGCTTTCCTAATTGTAATTCTTGAAGAAGTAGAGAACTTTGAAAACAATTTTCATCTAATTCGTGGAGAGCATCAAGGTGAGAATAAAGAGAATCCTCTAGTAGGATTTTTTCCTCTATGATAATTATGATACTAGGTATGACTAGTTTCATTAGTGCAATAGCTTCCAGGCTGAAAGAAACTTTGAATCGAGTGAAACTAGTAGCCATCTTGTATGTTGTATGATAGGCCCATAACATAGAGTGTAATAATTGATCCCATCATGTTGCAGAAATGTGGTATACTTTCTTTACTCTGATACCACTCTTTGTCGACGCGACGAAGGCTGAACCTTAGTAAGCCTGCGGAAATCGCCACGCCCGAGAAGAACTAAGCTATAGTGATTCAGAACACTTCTGTAATCAACCAATAGCTTAGCGAAGTCTAGCACTCAACATGAAAGACTGCGCTCTAAATTCACTGGAAGAAATTTCACCGAAACTTCACCGGACTGTCACCAGACTGACACCGTAATCGTACCGGAATGAACTTCAAATCTATTTATAATTACTTCAAGTGAACATACATGAAGTAAGGAGGTAACGCGTGAACTTTCTTGACTTAATGAACTCTTTCTGAAGTTTAAGAGAAAACTCCACCAGTTCAGACAACCTCTTTCCGGTCAGACTTTGTACTATGTGTGGATATCTTTTCCACCGGAAAGCTTGATCAACTAAAAATAGAGATGCCTAGCTACAGAATGAGCTATCTCTCATACAAAACTTCGCATTACTCTGCGAGATCTACTTCGTTCTTCTACCGAAAAACACGTTTACAGTAAGAACTGTAACTGACCGAAAATGCGTTTACTGAGAAAACGTTAACTGTTAACTAACTTTAAAACATACTCTTTTTCTTCCGCATACAAACAGTACGCACAAACATCCACATGAACATGTGTTTTCTATTAGAGAAGATGTGTACAAGTGAGCTTGGCCTCTTCTTGCTCAAGCTACAGAAACTCTCCTATACTGAGTAGTTTCTTATTACCATCTCTCTCAAATGAATACCTGACGTTTCAGGTTTCTGTTATTCATCTTTACATACGCGATCTCTGGCGTCTTCTTCAACATACGCGATCTCTGGCGTCTTCTTCATAACTAAAGCTCTCAGTCTCTCATTCTCTATATCTCTATTCACCTCTCTCTCCGATTCTTGATTGATATATATATAGTCCTCATTCTTCCATGCTCTTCTGTGCACGTTCTTGTTCGCACTTCCCTTCTATTATTCCTATGCACGCTCTCTCTATGTACAGTTTGATTTGGCGTAATGTATTCTGATCCTGGGAGATTCTGTACTGTACATAACGGTCGTGGATTTGTCCTTCCACTAAGGTTTTTGATTTTCTCTGATTCTGCTTCCTTTTTTTTCTTTTTATGTCTGTTTGTCAAATTCGTGAGTGTTTCTTCAACAGCTCCCCCTCAATCACTAATTTGACATCTTCCGGTCTTTCATATATCTTTCTTTCTTTTATACCTGCCATGTCTTTGAATCTGCTTGTCTTCGTTCCATCCAAACTCTTTGTTAACATATCTGCAATCTGATCCTTTGTCGGAGTGTATACAATTTCTAGCTCCTTCTCCATTACCTTTTCCCTCAGGAAATGATATTGAATTTCTATGTGCTTTGTTCTTGCATGAAATACTGGGTTTGCTGCAAGATATAGAGAGCTCATATTATCTCCATGTATGATAGGTATACCTTGATCAATACCCATGCTTTTGAACAAGGTCTGCATCCATATTATTTCTTTAGCTGCTTCTACAAGTCCTTTATACTCTGCTTCTGTTGACGATAACGCTACTGTGTGTTGCTTCTTTGAACACCAGCTAACCAGCTTATCTCCTAGGTATATCATATACCCGTGTGTTGATCTTCTTTCATCTTGACTTTCAGCCCAGTCTGAGTCACTGTATGCTCTGAGCTTTATGTCGGACGTAAAAGGATAATATAATCCTTCTTTTACAGTTCTTTTAATATATCTAAGAACTCTTTGTCCTGCAACCCAATGTTGATCTGTCGGACAATGCATAAATTGTGAGAGAACTCCTACTGCATAACTAAGATCCGGTCTTGTTAGCGTAGCATAAATTAGACTTCCTACAATTGACTGATATTTCTTCATATCTTTAAACTCTGCTCCACTGTATCTGCTGAGTTTATGATTTACTTCAAGCGGTGTTGAAGCTTCTCTGCAATTCTCCATATTAAACTTCTTCAGTAAGTTTAGGAGATACCTTTCTTGTGTCACATATACACCATGATCTGTGTATGTGATTTCCATTCCTAGAAAGTATGACAACTTTCCTAGGTCACTAATCTTGAACTCTCTTTCGAGTAGTTTCTTTACTTCTGTAATCCCTTCATCTGATGTTCCTGTGATTATTAAGTCATCTACATAAATACAAATGTAGATCATTCCTTCTTCTGCTCTCTTTATAAGTAGACTTGTGTCTGCCTTCGAACTTTGGTATCCAAGTTCATTTAGATATTTCACAAGTCTTTAATTCCAAGCTCTTGGAGCTTGCTTCAGTCCATAAAGTGCTTTTCTTAACCTGCAAACGAAGTTTGGGTTTCTGGAATTTTCAAATCCTTCAGGTTGTTCCATGTACACTTCATCAGAAATGTATCCATTCAGAAATGCGTTCTTTATATCTAGCTGACTTAGCTTCCATCCTTTCGATGCTGCTACAGCAATCACTGTCCTTATGGTTGACATCCTTGCCACCGGACTAAACGTCTCGTCATAATCTATGCCATGCGTCTGGGCATAGCCTTTGACCACCAACCTCGCTTTGTATCTGGCTATCCTTCCATCTGCAAACTTCTTTATTTTGAAAACCCATTTATTTCCGATTACTTTCTTACCATTTGGTTTCGGAACAAGTTCCCATGTCTTGTTCTCCTCCAGTGCGCTAATTTCTTCTTTCATTGCTTCTTTCCATTTCTTTTTGTCTTTAGCTTCATCATAGCTCTGTGGTTCTTCATCATCTTTGACCATATATGCATAGTCTTTCTGAGTTATGTATGACGTATTATACGAGTACCTTTCTGGTTGTCTTCTATTCCTGTTTGACCTTCTTGGTTCAAACTCTTCATATGTATCTGAATGCACTTCTTCATTGTCTTCATTTCTCATACCTGATCCGTTCCTGGACGTACTTGCCTGCATATGATTTTCATCTCTGTTCACCTGCACAATTGATTTCCCTTTCTCTCTTCTTTTTATTTCTTCTTCGAATTCTTCAGTCGTATGACTTTGATCTGCATACCAACTTTTCTGTTCATCAAATGTAACATCTATGGACACAGTAAATTGTTTGGTTAGAGGATTCCATAACCTGTAACCCATCTGCTTTTCATCATATCCAACGAACACATATTTCTCTGCTTTCGGTTCAAGCTTATGTCTGAGTTGAGACGGTACATAAGCATACGCTACTGATCCAAACACTTTGCAGTGATCAAGTGTTGGCTTCTTTCCCTACCATGCTTCATAAGGGGTCATTCCTTTCAATGTTGTACATGGTAATCTGTTTACCAAGTATGTGGCTGTGTTTACAGCTTCAGCCCAAAGATAATTTGGACAATCCTTTTCGTTTAGCATGGCTCGTGCAAATTCAACTAGAACTCGGTTCCTTCTTTCTGCTACTCCATTTTGTTGTGGTGTATATCTACAGGTTATTTCTCTCTTAATACCTGCATTCCAAAGATAGTCATTGAATTCTCGAGAGAAGTATTCTCCCCCTCCATCAGACCTCAGTCTTTTAAGTTTTCGTCCGGTAAGTCTTTCAGCATATGCATGAAAATGCCTGAAAGCTCCAAATACTTCTGATTTCTCTTTCAAAACATAAAGAGTTATCCACCTTGTTGCATCATCAATGAATAAAACATAGTACCTTGATCCGCTGATTGATCCTTCTTTCGTTGGCCCCCATACATCTGTATCAATAAGCTCGAGTACTTCATCATGTTTGAATCCTTTCTTCTGGAAAGGTAACCTGTGGGCTTTTCCCAACTGACATGTTTCACACTTGTGAATCATATGTTGATTCTGTATATTTGGTAATCCCAATACTGACTGCTTCGTTATCATAGCTTTAATTCCTTTTTCATTGAAATGACCCAATCTCTTATGCCAGAGATCAAGTTCTGTAATTACCTTTTCACCATGTGTGAGTAACGCTTGGCCAATGTTCCCTTGTACTCTTAAAGTAAAGAGTCTGCCTTCTTTCTTACCAAAGACGATCTGATTGTATCCGTTCTTGGGATCTTCTACAAATACACCTTTATTTGTAAATCTGACCTGAAAACCTTTCTCAACTATCTGTCCCACGCTAATCAAATTTTTTGGTATTGTTGGAACATACAAGACATTGGTTAGCAAATCCGCTCCACTCTTGCATTTCACTTTTCCAATTGAGTGTACGCTATGTCTCGTATTGTCACTTGTTTGAACAGTGTGACTAGAAATACCTTTTTCTAGTTTTGACATCAGTTCTATATTTCCTGACTGTTGGAGTTAGACATCTGCGGAAGCACGCGAACAGCACAAGGAAGAGGAAGAAGCTTGGAGTACAACACACAAGACTGAATGTATTACTAGAGAATGTACAAAGATAAGTAGCCCATTAGGGCAATAGGCGTATATACAAGCCGGGGGAAAAAAACCTCCTAAAGAGGGAAAAAAGTGCTCCGGCGGTCCTAGAGTGTTCACACACATCACTACCTAAATATATCAACAAATCCCCCCTGGGAGTGATGCGGTGAACAAGGAGCTGGCACTCATGTATAAGGAAGTGCCGAGCTATGTGGAAATCACTCCACAAAAGGAAGTAAGCCCAAAGCTTTGCGGAAAGCTTCAAACTTCTCCCTAGGCAGAGCCTTCGTGAAAAGGTCTGCAATGTTCTCCTGCGTGGGCACATATGCCAAGCTGATCTCCCCAGCAGAGAACCTCTCCCTGACATAGTGATAATGCACCTCAATGTGCTTAGTGCGAGCATGGAACACAGGGTTCCTCGCAACTGCCAATGCGCTCTGACTGTCAGTGAAGATGGTGGTGGCAGAAGACTGGCCAACACCCAAATCAGCCATAAGGCGTCTGAGCCACACACACTCAACAGTCGCTGTGAAAGCTGCCCTATACTCAGCCTCACAACTGGAAGTGGCCACAGTAGGCTGCTTCTTGCTCAACCAAGATATACATGAGCTACCAAGCATGAAGCAAAAACCACTGGTGGACACACGAGTGTCATAGCAACCAGCCCAATCTGAGTCAGAAAAAGCATGCAAATCTGGCGGTAGTGATCCCCCCTTGGGATAAAACAACCCAAGTAGCCGAGTACCACTCAAGTAGCGAAAGATGCGCTTAACCGCTTTCCAATGCGTGACTCCTGGGCAATGCATAAACCTGCTCATCTGTGAGACAGCAAACTGAATATCTGGCCGAGTAATGCATAAGTAAATCAAGCATCCAACAGCCTGCTGATAGAGAACAACATCAAATGCATCTCCAGCATCATGAAGACTCAATCGTAAACCTGTCTCCATAGGAGTGGCAATAGGCTTACAGTCTTCAAGGCCAAAACACTGCAATAATGTGTCAATATATTTCGTTTGACACAAAGCCATCACCATCAACTTGCATAAACTGAATGCCCAAATAGTGATGCAAATGCCCCAAATCAGACATCTCAAATGAGGCATGCAAATCAGCCTTGAAATCAGCAATATGCTTCTCAAGAGGACCAGTGAGCAGCATGTCGTCTACATAGACAACAATGATCAAAAGCACATCATTAGCACGCTTAACATATAAGGTGCTTTCAGTTGGACTGTTCTCAAAACCATGTGCAATCAGATAGGCATGTATTTTCTCATACCAAGCACGTGGTGCTTGCTTTAAACCATATAACGCCTTCTTTAACCTGCACACCTGGTTTTCATGCCCTTTCTGCACAAAGCCACGGGGCTGAAAAACATACACTTCTTCATGCAAGTCACCATTCAGAAATGCTGTTTTGATGTCCAACTGATGTACATTCCAACCATGATGGGCTGCAAGTGCACAAATGCTCCGAACAGTAGTCATACGGCATGTAGGTGCAAAGGTCTCATCAAAATCAATGCCTCTTTCCTGCGCATAACCCTTTGCAACAAGCCTAGCCTTATACCTGTCAACTGTACCATCAGGTTTACGCTTCAGCTTGTATACCCACTTAGTGCCAATGGCCTTCTTGCCAGGAGGCAAGTCACATAAAGACCATGTACCATTCTTCATTATAGCATCATATTCAGATTGCATAGCAGCCATCCAATTTTCTGAATTTTGTGCTTCATCAAAAGAAACAGGCTCATTCTCATCACAGAGACTAGATGCAGCCATAGCATAGCAATCTGATGCAAAGGAGGTACTATGAGAGCCTGAACGAGTACGATATGACAAAGGTGCATCTAATTTGCTGTCACGCAAAGTCTGCACCAGCCATTTTGGCATAGTTTTTGCCTGTTCAATATCAGCTCTCTCATCAACAAGTGCATCATGTAAATCTGCATCAGAAATGGCATGATCTGCATCATCATATGAAACCTGCAAAGGCTGAGAAGTTGCCTCATTAGGACCAGCGCTAGCCTGTCCACCTGTAAAAAGAGGCATCAAAGTATCATACATGTCTTTGGAGCTAACAGATGTCTCCTTAGTACATGAAAGCAATGGCTGAATAGCATCTTCCACAAAGACAACATCACGGCTAACCAGAATGCGTTTAGTCTGTGGATGATACAGACGATAGCCTTTACTTTCAGAACTGTACCCAACAAAAATACATTTTACTGCCTTATCATCCAATTTTTTGCGATGTTGTTCAGGCACTAATGCATATGCCAAACAACCAAAAACACGCAGATGAGCAACAGATGGATTGCGGTCATGCCAAGCCTCATATGGAGTGATAGACTGCAACGCTTTCGTGGGACACCTGTTCAGTACATATGCTGCACACATGACAGCCTCAAGCCAGAAACTATGTGGTAAAGCCTGACTTTTGACCATGCACCTCGCCATCTCCATGAGTGACCTGTTCTTTCGTTCAGCAACTCCATTCTGTTGAGGTGTATACGGCACTGTACACTGGTGTTTTATCCCACGTTCAGCCAGAAATGCATTAAAATCTGAAGACATATATTCCCCCCCTCGATCAGAACGGAGGGTGCCCATTTTACATGCTGACAGATTTTCAGCCAAAACCAAAAACTGTTTGAAGCACATGAACACTTCGGACTTTGCTTTGAGTGGATATACCCATGCATGCCTGGAAAAATCATCAATGAAAGTCACGAAGTAAAGGTAATTTCCAAAAGAGGGTGTCTGCATAGGACCACAGACATCACTATGTACAAGCTGCAATTTCTGCATAGCCCGAATTGAACCATCTTTTGGAAAGGAAGAACGCTGCATTTTGCCCAAAATACAGCCTTCACAAACATGTTTTCCAGGTGCCTCAAGTTTGGGCAAAGAGGACACCATTTCAGATTTCTGCAAGCGTAACAAACTAGCAAAATTCAGATGACCAAAGCGTGCATGCCAAAGCTTTGCATCTGACATAGCCTGAGAATCATGAACTGCACATGCCGAATCATTCACAGATTTTTCATAGTCTATGAGCTTATACAGCCCATGACATAAAATGCCAGAAGCAATAATCACATCGCCATTTGAGAGATCATGGACTGTACACCTGTCATCAACGAATTTCACAACCAAGCCAATCTTGGCTAATGCAGAAACTGATAACAAGTTCTTTTTGATCCCTGGCACAAATAAAGCATCTGACAAAGTGAAAGAACTACCATCAGCAGTAGTCAGAATGATCTTACCAACTCCCATAACAGGATAAGAGGAGTTATTGGCGCATGTGACAGTATTCCCTGTAGGGGCAGGCTCGAGTGAAGAGAAGAAACTGCGCTGCGAGGTAATATGTTTGGTTGCCCCACTGTCAAAGTACCAAACATCTGAGTCTACTGCAGACATGCACTGATCATGAGAAGATGGGTCAAAACTGCAAACAGTAGTAAACGCCCATTCTTCTTCCTGCACAAGATTTGCAGACTCTGTTTTTGGTGTAGAGGCCTCTGCAACAACCATTCGAGCCTCTTTCTTCTTTGCCTCTTTAGCAGCCAGTTTTGGACAGTTCTTTATAATATGATCATTTCCTTTACAGTACTTGCAGAACAATTTCTGCTTTTCTGATTTCTTCTCATCTTTATCCTGGTTCTTCGATTGTGCAGCATTTGCAGATTTTTGCTTACTAGTAGAAGAGCTCCATTTTCCTTTGCCCTTCTGACTAGCCAGGAAAGCTTGATCTGCAACACGCATAATGGACCTGTTCTGCCTGGACTGATCTTCCTGCAACAGAACAGAGACTAATTCCTCAAATGGCAAGGCATTCGGATTGCCTTTCATCATCAATCGAAGAGTAGAGGCAAAACTCTGATATGAATCAGGAAGGCCATTTAGAACGGTCTGCACAAGTGAGCTATCTGGTATAACCTCATCAGCAGAAATCAATTGTTCCTTCAGGTCTTTGATCTTTGTAAGAAAACTGTCCATCGAATCACCTTCATTCATGTGCTCACTCTCCAAGTGTTTTCGGAGGTAAGCAACACGAGCCTCATTCCTAGCCTGGTACAAAGTGGTAAGTGTATCCCAAGCATCCTTTGCTGTTCTGCAAGAGCGAATGTGAGGAATAATGGCATGTTTGACAGACAAAGCTATCAATGCATGTGCCTGGGCATCTCTGCCATCCCAATGAATCTGCTCTACAGTAGGTGCAACAGAAACAACAGCACGAACAGGAATCTGCGGAATATCATCTTCGACACCATCTTCATCAGCTCCAACACCTGTATTTGCAGTACCTGTCGTTACAGGTGTAACAGGACGTCTTTCAACACCCTGCAGAATGTTCCACAATCCTTTTGCAACCAGTACATGTCGCATCATATAAGCCCATAATGGGTAGTTGGTACCATCCAACTTATCCTCAACAGCCAACATACGGAATACATCACTGCTTTCAGCCATGGCCGGTGACTAAAATACCTTGATGCAGAAAATTGACTGTATCTCAAAAAGTTGAACAGAACTGCCCAGACGAGTTCTGCTAGACCTGTAGCAGACTTCGAGATGCTTAAACTAGTGAACAGAAACTGGTATATACCTTTGGCACAAAAGGACGAAATAGCCTGCACAAGCACTGCGATAGTGCGTTCGGAGGCCGAAACGCGCTCAGATCGCGATTTCGGCACCACAAAGCAAAGCCGTTTTGATCTCGAAAACACCCTGAGTATGCTCACCAAATTTTGTGCGAATCTGAGATTGCAAACGGAGGAGTGTCGACGGCGCCCTAGAAGAATCAACGACCTGCTCTGATACCAATTGTTGGAGTTAGACGTCTGCGGAAGCACGCGAACAGCACAAGGAAGAGGAAGAAGCTTGGAGCACAACACACAAGACTGAATGTATTACTAGAGAATGTACAAAGATAAGTAGCCCATTAGGGCAATAGGCGTATATACAAGCTGGGGGAAAAAAACCTCCTAAAGAGGGAAAAAAGTGCCCCGGCGGTCCTAGAGTGTTCACACACATCACTACCTAAATATATCAACACTGACAAATGATTAGAGCATCCAGAATCAATGTAAAATACCTTTAGGTCTTCGTTTTCCGATGTGCTGATAGAGTTCATCATCAACGATGTATGACTTTCATTCTGCGTGTCATTTGTGTAGTTGTTGTAGGTGGTGTTGTAGGATTGATTCTGTCCCCAACTTCTTACTCCACCTCTACCATAGCCTCCTCTTTGATTTTGTCTTCCTCTTTGATATCTTCCGCTTCTGCCTCTGCTATTACTGTTTTGATTTTGATTTGATCCTTGTTGATTGTGCCAGCAATCATGAGCCAAATGATTACTGAGTCCACAGATCCAGCAAGCCTTCTTGTTGGTATTCTGGCTACTTCTTCCTCTTCCAAAGCCTCTTGCTCTTCCTCTGCCAGTGCCTTTACCTCTTGCGTAATAGGCCTGAGAACTCGACTCTTCTTCGTCTTTTGTCTTACCTTTTTCTTTCTTTTTGTTCTTCATATACATTGCAGAGCTTTGTCCTTTATCTGCATCTCCTTTCAGGTCTTGCTCATATGTGAGCATCAAACCAAGCAATTGATTAAATCTGGCACAAAATGATTTAAAGAAAGTTCAGTTGATAGTACAAAAGGTTTCCACCTTTCATCTCCTCTCAAACCTGTGAGCACTTGCGCTATCAATCTATGATCTTCGACTTCTTCATTTATGGATCCAAGACTATCTGCTAGATCCTTCATTTTAGTGACATAGTCACTTATGCTTTGACTCGACTTCTTTCTGAATGTCGTAAACTCGGACCATAAACTAGCCTTCCTGGCTTTTGTAGTATTTTGGAAATGATATTCCAATGCACTCCATATGTCCTCTGCTTTCTCCAGACCTCTAATATGCGGTAGTAGATGATCTATTACGGTATTATAGATGTAGGCTCTTGCCGTTGCATCTTTCTTCTGCCACAGCTTCAAGGCTTCTAATTCTTCTTTTTCCGGTTGACTATCATCTTCAAAAGTCGGCTTCTTTTCTTCTCCGGTCACGTACATCATTAAGTCCTTACTCATAAGTAAGGCTTCCATGCGCATTACCCATGCGGGATAATTATCTCTGTCCAACTTATCAATAGTAACGTGGTCTGCCATGATCTTCTTGTTTCTGTTACTTCCGGTGAGCTTTTGAGAATCTTTCTGCTCTTCAGAATCTTTCTCGTTCTGGTTCCACTCGTTGTGGTTAACCGGCTCTTGTTTCCAATAATGGTGAATACTCTGGGCTCTGATTAGATATGCCTGGCTCTGGCTCTGATTAGATACGCCTAGCTCTGGCTCTGATACCACTGTTGCGGAAATGTGGTATACTTTTTTTACTCTGATACCACTCCTTGTCGACGCGACGAAGGCTGAACCTTAGTAAGCCTGCGGAAATCGCCACGCCCAAGAAGAACTAAGCTAGAGTGATTCAGAACACTTCTGTAATCAACCAATAGCTTAGCGAAGTCTAGCACTCAACATAAAAGACTGCGCTCTAAATTCACTGGAAGAAATTTCACTGAAACTTCACCGGACTGTCACCAGACTGACACCGTAATCGTACCGGAATTGTACCGGAATGAACTTCAAATCTATTTATAATTACTTCAAGTGAACATACATGAAGTAAGGAGGTGACGCGTGAACTTTCTTGACTTACTGAACTCTTTCTGAAGTTTAAGAGAAAACTCCACCAGTTCAGACAACCTCTTTCCGGTCAGACTTTGTACTATGTGTGGATATCTTTTCCACCGGAAAGCTTGATCAACTAAAAATAGAGATGCCTAGCTACAGAATGAGCTATCTCTCATACAAAACTTCGCATTACTCTGCGAGATCTACTTCGTTCTTCTACCGAAAAACACGTTTACAGTAAGAACTGTAACTGACCGAAAATGCGTTTATTGAGAAAACGTTAACTGTTAACTAACTTTAAAACATACTCTGTTTCTTCCGCATACAAACAGTACGCACAAACATCCACATGAACATGTGTTTTCTATTAGAGAAGATGTGTACAAGTGAGCTTGGCCTCTTCTTGCTCAAGCTACAGAAACTCTCCTATACTGAGTAGTTTCTTATTACCATCTCTCTCAGATGAATACCTGACAATTCAGGTTTCTGTTATTCATCTTTACATACGCGATGTCTGGCGTCTTCTTCTACATACGCGATCTCTGGCGTCTTCTTCTACATACGCGATCTCTGGCGTCTTCTTCTACATACGCGATCTCTGGCGTCTTCTTCATAACTAAAGCTCTCAGTCTCTCATTCTCTATATCTCTATTCACCTCTCTCTCCGATTCTTGATTGATATATATATGGTCCTCATTCTTCCATGCTCTTCCGCGCACGTTCTTGTTCGCACTTCCCTTCTATTATTCCTATGCATGTTCTCTCTATGTACAGTTTGATTTGGCGTAACGTATTCTGATCCTGGGAGATTCTGTACTGTACATAACGGTCGTGGATTTGTCCTTCCACTAAGGTTTTTGATTTTCTCTGGTTCTGCTTCCTTTTTTTTCTTTTTATGTCTGTTTGTCAAATTCGTGAGTGTTTCTTCAACAGCATCATTCAAGACATTCTTGAATAATTTTCTTCAACATCATGATTAGGGTTTTATTGGTACCTTTTGCTAATCCATTAGCATGTGGATAGTAAGGTGTACTAAACTTATGGATAATATTCAATTCATTAGTCAATGTAGTAATAAGCTCATTAGGAAAATGGGAATCCCTTTTCGAAATAAGTTCCATCAAAAGTCCAAACCTTAGGAAAACTTCTCGAGTAAATAAGCAGGCAACCATCATGGTTGTAGCTTGATTTGTTGGAGTTAGGCGTCTACGGAAGCACACAAACAACACAAGGAAGAAGAAGAAGCTTGGAGCACAACACACAATACTGAATGTATTACCACTGTAGCTCGAAGAAAACCATCTTTTGGGAACGAGGAATGCTGCATTTTCCCAAAATACAGTCTTCAAATACATGTTTACCAAGTGCCTCAAGTTTGGGCAAAGAGGATACCATTTCATATTTCTCTAGGTGTAGCAAACTAGAAAAATTCAGATGATCAAAGCATGCATGCCAAAGCTTTGCATCTGACATAGTCTGAGAATCATGTATTGTACATGCTGAATCATTCACAGATTTTTCATAATCTATGAGCTTATACAACCCACGATATAAAATGCTAGAAGGAATAATCATGTCGCCATTGATAGATCATGAACTATACATATGTCATCAATAAATTTCACAACCAAACCAATCTTGGCTAAGGCGGAAACTAATAACAGATTCTTCTTGATCCATGGCACAAATAAAGCATCTGGCAATGTAAAAGAACTACCATCAATAGTAGTCAGAATGATCTTACCAACTCCCATAATAGGATAAGAGGAGTTTTTGGTGCATGTAACACTATTTCCTATAGGGGCAAGCTTGAGTGAAGAGAAGAAACTGCACTGTGAGGTAATATGTTTGGTCGCTCCACTATTAAAGTACCAAACATCTCAGGCTACTGCAGACATGCACTGCTCATGAGAAGATGGGTCAAAACTGCAAACAATAGTAAATGCCCATTCTTCATCCTACACAAGATTAGCAGACTCTGTTTTTGGTGTAGAGGCCTCTACAACAACCATTGCTGCCTCTTTCTTCTTTGCCTCTTTAGCAGCCAATTTTGGAAAGCTCTTAATGACATGATCATTTGATTTATAGTATTTGCAAAACAATTTCTGTTTTTCTGATTTCTTCTCATCTTTGTCTTCCTTCTTTGATTGTGCAGAATTAGCCGATTTTTGCTTACTAGTAGAAGAGCTCCATTTTCCTTTGCCCTTCTTATTAGCTAGGAAAGCTTGATCTGCAACACACATAATAGACTTGTTATGTCTGTACTGATCTTTCTGCATCAGAATAGAAAAGAACTCTTCAAATGTTAAGGCATTTGGATTTCCTTTCATCATCAAATGAAGAGTAAAATCAAAACTCTGATATGATTCAGGAAGACCATTCACAATAGTCTACACAAGTGAATTGTCAGGAAGCACTTCATCAGCAGAAATAAATGTTTCCTTCAAATCCTTTATCTTTGTGAGAAAATTATCCATAGAATCACCTTCATTCATGTTCTCACTCTTCAACTGTTTTCAAAGTTAAGCAACATGAGCCTCATTCCTAGCTTGGTACAATGTGGTAAGTGAATCCCAAGCATCCTTAGCTGTTCTACAAGAGTGAATGTGAGGAATAATGGCATGTTTGCCAGAAAAGGCTATCAATGCATGTGCTTGGGCATCTCTGCCATCCCAAAAAATTTGCTCTGTAATAGGTGCAACAAGAACCGGAGCATGAAGAAGAATTTGAAGAATATCAACATCTTCAATGTCATCTACATCAGCTTCAATACTTGTATTTGCAGGTGTAATAGGATGTTTTTCAACACCCTGCACAATGTTCCATAGTCCTTTTACAATCAATACATGTAGCATCATATAAGCCCACAATGGGTAATTGGCACCGCTCAACTTATCCTCAATAGCCAACTTATGGAATACATCACTGGTTTCAAGCATGGCCAGTGACTAAAATACCTTGATGCAAAAAAAATGACTGTATCTGAAAAAGTTGAACAAAACTACCTTGACAAGTTTTGCTAAATCTGTAGCAGACTTCGAGACCTATATATATCTTTGGCACAAAAAGACAAAATAGCATGCACAAGCACTACAATAGTGCATTCAGAGGGGAAAACAAGCTCAAGTCGCGATTTCGGCACCACAAAGCGAAGTTGTTTTGATCTCCTAATCACCCTGAGTATGCTCACCAAACTTTGCATGATTATGAGACTGTGACCAAAGGGGTGTCAACAATGCCCTAGATGAAGCGGAGACCTGCTCTGATACCAATTGTTGGAGTTAGACATCTCCGGAAGCACGCGAACAACGTTGATATATTTAGGTAGTGATGTGTGTGAACACTCTAGGACCACCGGGGCACTTTTTTCCCTCTTTAGGAGGTGTTTTTCCCTTGGCTTGTATATATGCCTATTGCCTTGCTACTTATATTTGTCCATTCTAGTGGTAATACATTCAGTATCATGTGTTGTGCTTTAAGCTTCTACTTCTTCCTTGTGTTGTTCGCGTGCTTCCACAAACCTCTAACTCCAACAATTGGTATCAGAGCAGGTTGCCGCTTCATCTAGGGCATCGTCGACACTGATCCGATTGCAATCTCAGAATCACTCGAAATTTGGTAAGCATACTACGGGAGTTTCGGCCTCTGAATGCACTATCACAGCACTTGTGCAAGATATTTTGTCTTTTTGTGCCAAAGATATATACCAATTTCGATTCCCCAGTATAACCGTCTTGAAGTCAAAGTCTGCTACAGGTTTAGCATAACTCATCATGGTAGTTTTGTTTAACTTTTCCAGATATAGTCGTTTTTCTGCATCAGGGTATTTTAGTCAGCGGCCATGGTTGAAAGTAATGATGTATTTCATATGTTGGCTATTGAGGATAAGTTGGATGGTACAAATCACCCATTGTGGCTTATATGATGCATCATGCATTGGTTTTGCAAAGGGACTATGGAATATTGTACAAGGTGTTGAAAGACATCCTATTACACCTGCTAATACATGTACTACAAATATAGGTACTCAAGCAGATGCAGATAACTTTTGTTGTAATCTATTTCGATGGTGGCATTGATGAAGGCATAATGTCATCGAGTAATGTCACAAGTGATTCTGATGTGGTTACGGGTTGGTGGTCCTCTTCAGAGATGGGAATATGGGATGCTTTTGGTTATTGCCTCTTTGTCTATACTGCTTTCAAGGCTCCTAAGTGACCTTGTACCATAGGAGGTTGTGTATCCAACCTATATTTAGGGTAAGTTTCTACATATCACAACACTGACATGTGTCTTTAACCAATACTTCACAAAATTCTATCACTAGTATCTCTATGAGTATAGAATCTTTGCTTTCGTAATGCCGATCTCCAATAGGATCACTAGTGTTAACCTCTATCAATATTCACACTCTGGTTCTACAGTTGGTAATCTCTCGGTTCATAGTCTATAGTCCTCTACACTACAGAGTGGAGGTCAATCAAGGTTCTTGCCTAGAAGGAATTCCTAGTTGTAGGATCCTTAACTTTTCCTATCTGTATTGTACACTATATTCTTATTTTCTTACCACCTGACAAGATATATAACTTATTGTATCTCACACCATTGTAACTGTTATTTCAAACAATCACCGTATAAATACTAATTCTTAACAACGACTTTGAAGAACTTTAGGAACACCATAATCGAAGAGCATCAATCAATTAATATTACAAAAATTTACACTTCTACATTAAGCATTCACATTCAATATGGTACACAAACAAACAATTGATGAAGAAGATACACACTAATTTGCATAGAACAAAACCCTGTGCCTGAAGCACCACCCGAGCCATTCATGCCCCATTGTGTTTGTCACTAAGTCCATTCTATTAAATGGTTGCTTTGAAGGGGTAGCATCCCTTTACATCTTTTTAGTGATACATTTTGGTAATATTTACATTTCCGATGGTGTAACAATTTATACTCATGAAAGCAAAAAAGAAAACCAATTCAAAATGGGATAAAACAATTAGCTATAACAAGTAAAATCTAAGTATGTCCTACAAAGTAATATTAGCTAAGTAATAGCTATGTATTACTAACTTGATAGTATAAGGTAAGAACTATAATAGTTAAGTTAAATATAATTAAGTATAATATTTAAGAAGTTTAAACTCAATATTATTAGCTTAGATGTAAATATGAGAAAAATAATAGGTATGTAAAAAGTACCTTCTTCCATTTTGATTGGGAAATCGCTCCTTGCAGCAAATATTTTCAATAGCTAACCATGGATTTCTCTATTTCAATCATCAACACAATAACGTATTAGAATACATGTGGTTTTAAAACATATATACTAAAATACATGTCAATAGGACTTCAAGTGCATCACTTAACTAATGCATTCTTCACCTTTCAATGGACATGCTATGCATGTGGATGATATGTTGAATGACATTGCACTAGGATAAATACATTTTGGTAAGGGCAAGTTATTGGGTCGTTCATATGTCTACAACATTATGAATATGTGTCAAATAAAGTCTTCCCACCTCATCAATAGATTAGACTTTGTTATTGTTCATTGTGCTTAACATGCATGCCATAACATGAACCAACAAATTTAAGTCATAAATTATCTAAACACCAATACCAATTTAGTTTAGCTAGATATCTACAATTTAGGTGCTCTATTAGTTGCATCTTTTGAAACACCAAGTAATTTGATATTCATTGTTATATATATATATATATATATATATATATATATATATATATATATATATATATATATATATATATATATATATATATATATATATATATGTGTGTGTGTGTGTGTGTGTGTGTGTGTAGTTGAATCCTTCTATCATTATCCAAAAGTTCATAGTCCAGTTCACATTTTGCTCCTTACAACTTCTCTCTCATCTCCAACACCACATTACATTGATTCAATGGAATTTACTAATTTTGTGTGCTTTTCGAATAATTTTTGTGATCCAAATATGTTTTCAGTATTTCCAACCTTTGCTTTGAATCCTCTAGGCTTTTATGGAGAAATGAAAACAATTGATCACCTTTAATAGTTATCATGGCCAAAGGCTTGAAACATGATTTGTCTTTTCTATTTGTGGAGCATGCAACCATAACCATATCTAAGGACTCTCCATCCACGTCAAATTTTTATGTAAAAGTCTTTAAATATTTTGCTACAATAGGCCAAGCCACCTTACACTCCTTTTTGTTATTAGAGTGCTTTATTGAAGTGAAATTCTTAGGACCAAAGACTCTCTTGAACATTACACTAATCTCATGATTCATAGGGATATCTTGGTATGATTTTTGGTTCCATACCACAACATTTATAAAAAAGCTCTAGTTTAACATGCTTCAATGTCACCTTCCCCTTTATCTGCATTACTTTACTTTGTACATCGACAAATATTTTGATTCGCTAGTTAACTACTCTAAAATACAACTAGGGTCTATAAAAATCAAGGAAAGATCATATTTGTAATGGAAATATGTCCCAAGCTGCTTGTCTGGGTGGTTGGGCCTCTCACCTCTTGAGGCGGGGGCAAGGGTTCAATCCCCACAGGCGCCATGTAAGGGACATGTTGAATTTGGAAAGTTGTATCTTATGGCTGATATTCCACCGTTTGTCCTGCCCCGCGGTACATGTGACCGCAGTTTAACCCAGCTATGTAAACCCCTGTTCTTGTGGGATAAGGGGGTTCCATGGGTACTATGCTCTTCCTTGTACAATTGCAATTTCAAAGTTAAATCCTGGAGGAGTAGGCCTCGGCTAAACCTCCATCAAAAAAGAAAAAAAGAAAAAAAACTCATTTTCAAGAACTTTCATGTAACAAGGTAGTACCCACTTGAAAAAGAATTTGCAAGATGAGAAAATTCAATGGATGAACATGTACCAAAAACTATTACATGGACTCCGTAAGCTCCTAATTAGGAGCATACCTAAAAGTCTTGCATTGTTGCATGAGTGATTATTATTTCTCATAGGTGAAAGAACCATGCATCACAAAATCTATGTAAAAACCATGCATCACAAAATCTAGAGTTACCACAGTCTCGGCCTCCCCATTGTCTAAAAGCCATGCAGGAGAAATCTATAGCAATTTAAGTCCCTATAGTCTGAATTTATGTAGACAATCATAGACAAAATGTACCTCGCTATGAACACTTGAGTGTACGCTTCCACCCATTGGATTGGATGCTTTTTCTACTTGTGGTGAATCAAGAGTACCACACTCCGTTGAATGCACTCTATTTTACCACACTCCATGGATAGAAAAATGTGTACTTAGAATGATAAGTGGGTATGGGGGACTAGGTCGATAATTGATCATCAATGTGAAATCTTTTAAGAAATTAGAGGCAGCCTGAAAAGATGAGCATTCATAATTCTTGACTAACTCTAGTGGATTGCAAGCCTCAAAGTTGAAGCCACTATTAAAGAAGCTAAATAGTTAATTAATCATCCTCTAAAATCTTTTTTACATGTTATTAGTGTTCACATTCCCATGCTTTCACCTAACGATGCACAAATTAATGCAAAGTTCTTGTTTGAGCAAATCTTCTCCAGATTTGGTATGCCCATTAGCTACTTGGTGATTAGGGAACATATTTCATCAATGAAGTAGTGTAAGGCCTATTGAATGGATTTTTGGTCTCACATTAGAATGTTTCTCCCTACCATCCATAAGAGAATGAAAAATCCAAGAGCTTGAATAAGGTTCTTTGTATCATATTGACCAAGTTAGTGAATAATTGTAATGATAACTAGGGAAAACAACTCCATCATGTTGTTCGGGCATAGAATACCCTCCTAATAACCACCTAAAAACTAGTGAACACCTTATTCTTTAGAACAATGCCAAGTACACCAACACTAGACATGCCAAAATGTCTTCATTCAAGCGGATCCGTAATTTAATCTTCTAAATGTGCAAGGTCTTATTCATCATAGAGTAGGTTATCATTTAGTTGCTTGCCCACTCTATGTAAGAGGTACTACCAAATTTCTATGTCATTTCTTCAAGTTAAACAATACCATTGTTTTTCTATGCTAAGAAAATGTCATTTTATAAGGAAATATTGCATATGCTACATGATTAAAGTTAATATGCTAGGTTTTTCTTTATAAAGTAGTTTGTAATGTTTATAGAATTATTTTTATTGATAATATATAACTTATATCATTGAGGAAAACTAATTTTTTAGGTGAATTTCTATTCTCAACAGAGTGAAATATGGATATTCCATGAAATATTGCAATTTCTAGTGGTATGTGAGACACATACAAAAATTATTGGTTCAAAGGCATGTAGCACATCTTTATGATACCATATGATAGTTTTTGAAATAAAACACCAACCATTTTAGTGTTTTTATGAATCAATATCATATAGAAGGCTCCTAAAGTGTGTGTTTGATAAAGTGGTTTGTGGTGAGATTTGCTTAGATGGGGGACACCTAGAGCTACTGAAGCCTGACATTTCTACCCCTATGGGCAGGGAAATAAGGATATTCCTTTATAAGTTGAGTTCCAATTGTTCTTTAATGATTAATGGCCACTCTTTTCTTTCTTTATCTTTGTCTCTTCTTTCTTTTGCTGCATTTTGCTCTTCTAGTTGTGGGTGGGATTACTGCTTCCATGCATATGTAGTGGGTGTTCTCAATCAATTCTCCCATTAGCTTTCATCAAACACATTGGTAAGATATCGAGACATTATTGCAATACTTAGCCCCTGCTCAACAACATGGTCTTTGGTACAAAGGAGACATCTATCCTATCAACTACTCTAATTTTGATTGCAGTAGAGATGTAAATTCTTATCATTCGACATCAAATGATATGTTCTTGTTTGGATTAGGATGCATGTCTTTGGCAAATAAGAAGCAACCTACAATATCTCTTTCATCTATAGAGTCTGAATACTATTATGTTTTGTAACATATGAAGCTATTTGGCTTCTTTGTTTATTATCTAACATCGATATCTTGTAGAACATTCTTCTACATGCATCCTTATTGATAGTCAAGACTGCTTGGCACATCAAGTTATACTAGCACTTCATCTGCAAGAAGATCTTATCCCATAAGATTAATTTGGAAGTGTACCTTTAAGAGGTCTATGGGAAAACTAGAGGTATCAGGACCACCACCTACAAGAGAGATGACTATCCTCCCAACCTTATGCCTTTATATATAGCTCTCTCCAAGGGATTTCCTTCTCTGGCAGGTTGATTCTATCCATCCACTCAACCTTTCCAAAACGGATTTGTAAAGAGGGTGTTGAAGAAATGATCCTCTACATTCTATTTTCCAGTCTACTATTTCAATTCTAGTTTATTTTTATGAGTGCATCCATTTTTAGATCATTCTAGTTGTACTTGGGAGGCTTTCAATTTATATTCATTCTTATACTCATCATCCTTTTAAGAGATTTATCCCGCATTGGATATACTTTTAAGAGCCTCTCTCCAAATCTCTATAAGAAATCATCTCTTCACTTTCTACTTGGTTAGAAGTTTTAGAGCTCACTCTATGCCTCCAATCCATATGTGGATTTTCACGTTTCATGATGTACTCACTCTTTTTGAGTCTCAAACTCTTTTCATTGTGAGAAAATGTTTACATCTTACTTCCACATGTGGACTCTCTACAAATGGGAGACCAAGAAATAGGTGGACAGAGATGTATGTATTATGCAAAGTATATAAAAAGATAACAAAAATTCAGGACGTTTGAGCACATATACAAGACAAACTAAAGCAAAAAACATATTGAAAATAAAAACCCACAAATGTTTGTATGCAATTTGTGGCACAAGGTTTTAAAGTATATTGAACAGGAACAACTTGCAAAAACTTTCACATATCCTTTGATGCTACTGCATGTTACCCGTGTATGACCAATGTGGATCCTCGTCTCAATCACATTCATCTTCAACAACCTATTTTCACCATTTTCAATCCAAAATCTATTCTCATGTAAGTTGTAAAAATAGATTAAAATGTTCCATAAAACTCGTTGACATTAATTAGTACATGAGACATATCTGTTTTTTAAATCCATGATTATATTAACATAACAAAGAACGCGTATGCAATCGGGTCAAAATTCTACTCTGCATTTCAATGTTTGCATTTGTGTGGTAATATTTGGGTGCAAAATATAGGTTGCGCATTAAATAATATATGATATATTAACTTGTAAGTGGAAAAACAGAACATGGGGATGTAGCTCAGATGGTAGAGCGCTCGCTTAGCATGCGAGAGGTACGGGGATCGATACCCCGCATCTCCAGGTCTCTATTTTGTCAAATTTCAATTTAATCCTGGGCATAGCACTACCCATTCTGAGTGATTATTTGGGTGCAAATGTCTCGCCTTCAAATCGATCAACTTGGTGACTTTGGGATATCGTTTGGTGGTGCAAATAAGTTTTCTTTGTCGATGATTTGTCTCCAATTGATGACAAAGTAAGATGCAAAAATGATGGGTCCATCTCACAAACTAGTTGGACTTTTACATCGTTCCAAGCTTGTAACAACCTTCGAGTTGCATGCCTATGGGTAGTTATGTGCCCTTATCTTGTGGGGCAAGTGTTATAGGGAGAGAATACAAAGCTTGGGAACATCTTATCTCTCATATGAGGATTAGTACACATAGAATCAAAGGAGCAAAGTGGTAGTGAGATATTTAGATATGTGCAAAGGAGCAAAGACCAAGATGGTTTCTATGCTTACTTCTATAAAAAACATGATGAATATTCATGAGACCCAAAATTGTGCTTATACTTCATGTTTTATGTGATTACACCCTCTTAACTAACATAGAAAGGAGAATATCATATCTAGAGGGATTTTTTCAAAACAAGGTTGTAATCTAGAATGGATGTACTATAGTAGTTTCAACATAGTATAGATCATGAGAGAAAGGTTATTCTCACTCTCAATGAAGAATGGTTTAATGAAGAACAAGGTTGTTCCCCCCTTACTTTACTAGAAAAATGATATTTAGGTGGAGAAAAGAGTATGCATGATATTTAGGTGGAGAAAAGAGAAAATGGCTGGAACATGAAAGCTATTGGTTCACTTCATTATCCAAGAAAAACTCCACAAACAACTTCACTTCACAAAGATAATTAGAGCTTATGATTTATAATAAGCTATGGGGGTATTTCTTTTCTCCTTAGTAAGTAATTAACCATGCATAGCTAGGCCATCATCTCTCCATTTTTCATCAGTATTATTCAATCAAAGATATATTCATCCACCTTGATTGTTATGAATGATTAAGAGGAGGAAGTTTGATGTAAGCCCCTTTATCATTGAGAGCATTGTAAGAGTGCAAAATTTAGGGTTCAATAGATAAAAGAAGTAGAAAAAAAATTATTTCCAAAATTCGTGTTTAGTCAATGAGTGGCTTAGTGTGATTAGAACTTTGCTTCTTTTGTATTGTATATCCAAGAATAGTAACTAGAGTATAGATCACTATCTTCCATAGTGAATCTCCTTTTATGTTTTTTGACACGTGTCTTCAATGTGTTCTAGTACTGAGCACAAATTTCAATTTCCTTGATTTGTCCACCCCATCATTGACTAGGTACAATTGGATGTGTGTGTGTGAGAGAGCACATCTCTACATCCTTGTGTTGAAAGTCCATATGTGCATAACATCACAACATAGCCACTCCATAGACATTGTTCATCACAATACTTTGTCACATCATCTGGTAGATTCTCAATGGTGCCATACTTCACCCCATCATTGACTAGGCACAATTGAGACACACATGCATTGATATCAATTTTTACTCACACAAATTTTCACTCTTAGATGTGTGTGTGAGAGCACATCTCTACATCCTTGTGTTGAAAATCCGTATGTGCATGACATCACAACATAGCCACTCCATGAACATTGTTCATCACAATACTTTGTCACATCATCTGGTAGGTTCTCGATGGTTCCATACTTCACAAGTTTTATGTTTTGACACAACTTATAATATTTAATTTATGAAGTGACACTACACTTCCACTTGGGTTAGTTCTACGCAATGAGTTAGTCATACAGAACGTGACATAAAATTTTCAAGTTTTCCAAAAGCATTTTTTTAAGAAAAAGAGACTTGTACATAGTTATGGAATAGTTTTCTTGTAAGAGGGAAGTTTTTTCCCTTAAAAAGATGGAATAGAAGAGCCTAGATAGAATCTTTTATTTTTCTAGGCCTTTTGAAATAAGAAAGGAATGGCCTTGAGGAAACTCCCATAAAAAGGCCAAAACCTCATTTCTAAAGAACTTTTTGGTTGATTTAGTGGATTTTTACAACAAAGCACGTGCAATATCAACCTTGATTTTGAGTTTCTAAATTGAATTATTCAAGTTAAACATTCTAGTTTACATTTCATATTCATCTACATGATACTTGATTGAAATCTTGTATGATTAATTGATTTGATTATCCAATAATGAGCATTAACATGGATTGATTAAACTTATAATCTTTTTAACTCATAATCTTTTTCTATTTTCATTGTTTTGATTAAAACTTTGCAAGATTAAATGCCTTGGATTATTAAATGATAAAGGATAAATCGAACTTTGCACAAAACTTTGCAAGATTATTTTTTTAAATCATCAAAGGTTAAACATTAAGTAAACTTTACACTAGGGCTCCTTGTGACTAAGCCTTCACCTCATGAACACCTCCCACATGTGAAATCGACATGAAAACTTTAGGTTCTTTGTGTAAAATAGAAGGCATAAGAAACTATTTTTTCTCTTCCATAACCACCTTCAATCATTATGGATTTCTACTATACTTAGACATGAATACTCACAACTGAAATATTTTTTCGGCAAATTTTAATGTTTTCACACTTGATTTTATTAAATCATTTCTTGATCTTTCTAGATTTTTTGGAAGATTCTATAGCAACATATGTGTTAAAAAGGGATAATGCACTCTCAATGATTGGAGACTTGAGAAGATCTGCTGCTCATTAGGTTTTGCAAAACACATACTTTAGCTAGAGAGAACACATCATACATCACTTATTTTATTTGTCTTCCTTCTTCGTTACAAACTATGAGTGCATCCAGAGATTCATAGCTTCTATGATTCCTAAAGGATTGTTCCCTTCATGAGAGTTGGATGCATGGACATGGAGATGTCAAATGAGGAAAAGAGATCTTTGAATAAGACATTGATGCACATGAAGGACATGAAGAAGGAGATCAAAGGAGTTCAGTTCCTTCTTTAGGTTGCATGCTTCTCTTTCATAGATTTCCATGCTTGGGAATTTAAGTAATTGATGCTATAGATCTTTATCACATTGTGAGAATCAATGAGGTTGATTATGTACTGAATTTTAGGAATTGAGGCCATAGAGCTTCATCACATTGTGAGAATCAATGAGGTTGATTATGTACTTACTCTCTTGTGGACAAATTTTCTCAAAGGACTGCATGGAGGCTCCATAGTGTTCTCAAAACTTGTATAGATGATGTTTTTAGATAGTCAACAAAATATAGTCATTCATTTCACTATATGAAGTATGAAGATTAAGATGATGTTCATATGACAGTCACAAAGTCTAATCATTCATTTCACCATATTAAGTGTCTAGCTACAACTGGATCTTAGAGTGCTATTATCCCAACATGGCACTAGATACCTTCAAGTTCTCTCCTTTCCTTCTCCGAGCAATGTTAATCAATGTTAATCAATATATGACATTTCCATATAGCAGGTTTTAGAAGTGGTGAACCATATAATATTAATCAATGTTGAACTTGCCAAAGTGAATATTCTCATCGAGACAACTCACATGCATTGTGGTGCTTCCATTGAATCAAAGCTTGATGTGTTGTGCATGAGCGATTCATAATCCACATTGAAGACCAAATTGAAGAACCCACCCTTGTTATCGCAAGAGTTTCTATCATGAAAGATTTTCTATCACCTATACTGTCACAAATGTAAAACAAAGTAGATGTAAAGATGTGATGTTGGATCTTAGCAACACGTGAAGATGAAAGGATACTGCTGCATGAGGTACCATCCTTCAAGAAAACGACATTGAAAAGCCACTAAAAAGCTCAACCTCTTGAGATTGCCTAACATTCTTGGTGTGCATCTAGAATGGTTTTCCTGCACTCGATACTTGAAGAACACAGCACCATCATTCCTATGCATGCACAATAACTTTCTCTTAATTGATTGTTTACAGTTGTTGGGGGATTCTTTAGTTGAAAGGGGCTTGAGTATTTGTAGGAGAAAAGCAAAGACGAAGAAGGAGGACAAGTTGCAGTGAATTTTTGTCTCTATGCCTTGATTAAAATAGAATTCTTCATCCCCGACACAAATAAAGCATCCGATAATGTAAAAGAACTAACATCAGGAGTAGTCAGAACGATCTTACCAACTCCCACGATAGGATAAGAGGAGTTCTTGGTGCATGTGATAGTATTCCTTGTAGGGGCAGGTTCGAGTGAAGTGAAGAAACTATGCTGCAAGGTAATATGTTTGGTTGCCCCACTATCAAAGTACCAAACATCTCTGTCTATTGCAGACATGCACTATTCAGGAGAAGATGGGTCAGAACTGCAAACATAAGTAAACACCCATTCTTCAATCTGCACTAGATTAGCAAACTTTGTTTTCGGTGTAGAGGCCTCTGCAACAACCATTCCAACCTCTTTTTTCTTTGCCTCTTTTGCAGCCAGTTTTGGACAACTCTTTATGACATGATCATTTTCTTTACAGTATTTGCAAAGAAATTTCTACTTTTCTATTTTCTTCCCATCTCTGTCATCCTTCTTTGATTGTGTAGAATTAGGAGATTTCTACTTACTAGTAGAAGAGCTCCATTTACCTTTGCCCTTCTGATTACCCAAGAAAGCTTGATCTGCAACATGCATAATGGACCTATTTTGCCTAGATTGATCTTCCTACAACAGAACAAAGACCAACTCCTCAAATGTCAAGGCATTTTGATTTCCTTTCATCATCAAATGAAGAGTAGAAGCAAAACTCTGGTATGAATCGAGAAGATCATTCAAAACAGTTTTCACACGTGAATTGCCAGGCAAGACTTCATTAGCAGAAATCAATTGTTCCTTCAAATCTTTGATCTTTGTTGGAAAATTGTCGATGGAATAATCACCTTCATTCATGTGCTCACTCTCCAACTGTTTTTGGAGGTAAGCAACATGAGCCTCATTCCTTGCCTGGTATGAAGTGGCAAGTGTATCCCAAGCATCCTTAGTTGTTCTGCAAGAGTGAATGTGAGGAATAATGGCACGTTTGATAGACAAAGGCTATCAGTGCATATGACTGAGCATCTCTACAATCCCAACAAATTTGCTTTACAGTAGGTGCAGTAGAAACCGCAGCATGAAGAGGACTCTACAAAATATCACATCTTCGATGCCATATACATCAGCTTTAGTACCTATATTTGCAGGTGTAATAGGACATTTTTCAACAACCTGCACAATATTCCACATTCCTTTTGCAACCAATACATGATGCATCATATAAGCCCATAATGAGTAATTGGTACCGTACAACTTATCCTCAATAGCCAACATACGGAATACATCACTACTTTCAGCCATGGCGACTGACTAAAATACCCTAATGAAAAAAATTGACTATATCTCAAAAAGTTGAATAGAACTACCCTGTTGAGTTTTGCTAAACCTGTAGCAGACTTCGAGATGTTTATAGTGGCGAACCAAAACCTATATATGTTCATATGATAGTCACAAGGTATAATCATTCATTTCACCATATTAAGTGTCTAGCTACAACTAGATCTTAGAGTGCTATTGGTCCCAATATGGCACTAAATACCTTCAAGTTCTCTCCTTCATTCTCTGATCCAGACATTTCCATATAGCAGGTTTTAGAAGTGGTGAACCATATAACATTATTCAACTTGAATGAGGTACCCGCCTTCAAGAAAAGAACATTGAAAATGTTGGAGTTAGACATCTGCGGAAGCACACGAGAAGCACAAGGAAGAAGAAGAAGCTTGGAGCACAACATACAATACTGAATGTATTACCACTAGAATGTACAAAGATAAGTAACACATTAGGGCTATAGGCATATATACAAGCCTGGGGTAAAAAAACCTCCTAATGAGGGAAAAAAGTGCCTCGGTGGTCCTAGTGTGTTCACACACATCACTACCTAAGTAAATAAACAAATCCCCCTTGGGTGTGATGTGGTGAACAAGGATCTAGCACTCATGTATAAGGAAGTGCCAAGCTATGTGGAATCAATCAACAAAAGGAAGTAAGCCCAAAGCTTTGCGGAAAGCTTCAAACTTCTCCTTAGGCAGAGCCTTCGTGAAAAGTTCTGCAATGTTCTCCTATGTGGGCACATATGCCAAGTTGATCTCTCTCGTGGAGAACCTCTCCCTGACATAATGATAATGCACCTCAATGTGCTTAGTGCGAGCATGGAACACAGGGTTCCTGGAAACTACCAATGCGCTCTGACTGTCAGTGAAGATGGTGGTGGTAGAAGATTGACCAACACCCAAATCAACCATAAGGCATCTGAGCCACACACACACAACATTCATTGTGAAAGCTTCCCTATACTCAGCCTCACAATTGGAAGTGGCCACCATAGGCTGCTTCTTGCTCAACCAAGATATGCATGAGCTACCAAGCATGAAGCAAAAACCACTAGTGGATACATGAGTGTCATAGCAACCAGCCTAGTCAGAGTCAGAAAAAGCATGCAAATCTGGCGGTAGTGATCCCCCCTTGGGATAAAACAATCCAAGAGCCGGGTACCACTCAAGTAGTGAAAGATGCGCTTAACTGCCTGCCAATGCTTGACTCCTAGGCAATGCATAAACTTGCTCATCTGTGAGACAGCAAACTGAATATCTGGCCGAGCAATGCATAAGTGAATCAAGCATCCAACTACTTGTTGATAGAGAATAGCATCAAATGCATCTGCAACATCATGAAGACTCAATCGTAAACCTGTTTCCATAGGAGTGGCAATAGGTTTACAATCTTCAAGGCCAAAATGCTGCAATAATGTGTCAATATATTTTGTTTGACACAAAGATATTCCACCATCAACATGCATAAATTGAATGCCCAAATAATGATGCAAATGCCCCAAATTAGACATCTCAAATGAGGCATGCAAACCAGCCTTAAAATCATCAATATGCTTCTCATGAGGACCAGTGAGGAGCATGGCATCAACATACACAACAATGATCTAAAGTACATCATTAGCATGCTTAATATATAAGGCGCTTTCAGTTGGACTGTTCTCAAAACCATGTGCAATCAAATAGGCATGCATCTTTTCATACCGAGCACGTGGTGCTTGCTTTAAACCATATAATGCCTTCTTTAACTTGCACATCTAGTTTTCATGCCCTTTTTGCACAAAGCCATGGGACTAAAAAACATACACTTCTTCATGCAAGTTAGCATTCACAAATTCTATTTTAATGTCCAACTGATGTTCATTCCAACCATGATGAGCTGCAAGTGCACAGATGCTACGAAAAGTAGCCATTCGGCTTGTAGGTGCAAAGGTTTCATCAAAATCAATGCCTCTTTCTTGCGCATAACCCTTTGCAACAAGCCTAGCCTTATATCTGTTAGTTGTTCCATCAGCTTTATGCTTCAGCTTGTATACCCACTTAGTGTCGATGGCCTTCTTACCAGGAGGCAAGTCACATAAAGACCAGGTACCATTTTTCATGATAGCATCATATTCAGATTGCATTGCAGCCATCCAATGTTTAGAATTTTGTGCTTCATCAAACAAACTAGGCTCAATCTCATCACAGAGACTAGAGGCAGCCATAGCATAGCAATATGATGCAAAAGAGGCACTATGAGAGCTTGAACAAGTACAGTATGAGAGGTGCATCTAATTTGTTGCAAATTTTTGCTTACTAGTAGATGAGCTCCATTTACCTTTGCCCTTCTAACTAGCCAGGAAAGCTTGATCTGCAACATGCATAATGGACCTGTTCTGCCTAGACTAATCTTCCTGTAACAGAACAGAGACTAACTTTTCAAATGTTAAGGCATTTGGATTGTCTTTCATCATCAAACGAAGAGTAGAAGTAGAACTCTGATATGAATTAGGAAGACCATTCAGGACAGTCTGCACAAGTGAGCTATCTGGTATAACTTCATCACCAAAAATCAATTGTTCCTTCAAGTCTTTGATCTTTGTCAAAAAATTATCCATAGAATCACCTTCATTCATATGCTCACTCTGCAACTGTTTTCAGAGGTAAGCAACACAAGCCTCATTCCTAGCCTAGTACAATGTGGTAAGTGTATCCCAAGCATCCTTAGTTATTTTGTAAGAGCAAATGTGAGGAAAAATGGCACATTCGATAGACAAGGCTATCAATGCATGTGCCTGAGCATCTCAGCCATCCCAATGAATTTTCTTTATAGTAGGCACAACAGAAATCATAGCATGAATAGGAATCTATAGAATATCAACATCTTTGATGCCATCGGCATCAGCTTCAAACTTGTATTTGCAGGTGTAATTGGAAGTTTTTCAACACCCTACACAATGTTCCATGGTCCTTTTGCAACCAATACATGTCGCATCATATAATCCCACAATGGGTAATTCATACCATCCAACTTATCCTCAACAGCCAACATACCAACTACATCACTGCTTTCAACCATGGCCACTGACTAAAATACCCTGATGCAAAAAAATTACTATATCTAAAAAAGTTGAAGAAAACTACCCTACGGGTTCTGCTAGACCTGTAGCAAACTTTGAGATGCTTATACAGGTGAACCGAAACTTGTATATATCTTTGGCACAAAAAGACGAAATAGTCTACACAGGCAGCATGATAGTGTGTTCAGAGGCTGAAACGAGCTCACCAAATTTTGTGCGATTTTGATACTATGAACGGAGGGGTGTCAACGATGCCCTAGATGAAGCGGCGATGTGCTCTGATACCAATTGTTGGAGTTAGATGTCTGTGGAAGCACACGAACAACCCAAGGAAGAAGAAGAAGCTTGGAGCACAACACACAATACTGAATGTATTACCACTAGAATGTAGAAAGATAAGTAACCCATTAGGGTTATATAGGCGTATATAGAAGTCGGGGAAAAAAAACCTCCTAAAGAGGGAAAAAAGTGCCCCGATGGTCCTAGTGTGTTCACACACATCACTACCTAAACATATTAACAAAAAAGCCAATAAAAAGCTCAACCTCTAGAGATTTGCTGAAATTTTTGTTATGCATCTAAAATGGTTTTCCTACAGTCAACACTTGAAGAACACAACTTCATCATTCCTATGCATGCACAATAACTTTCTATTAATTGTTTGTTTATAGTTGTTGGGGGATTCTTTAGTTGTAAGGGGCTTGAGTATTTGTAGGAGAAAAGTAGAGATGAAGAAGGAAGAAAAGTTGCATTGAATTTTAGTCTCTATGCCTTGATTAAAATAGAAGAGTACAATAGCTTTTGTGTCTAGAATGAGACAAAATGCTCACTGTGTGTTCCCTTTTCAGGTCAAGAAGTACACACAAGTACAAAAAAGTACCACAATTGTCCAACCAACCTCTGTGCCTTTTCTTCACCTCATCTAGTAGCTTTCCGTTGTGCACCTCTTGCACTCAAACTCCAATAAGTTGAAGTCTTGGTTTCTTGTACTTTCAACCTACAACACCTCCTTGATGGCTTCACGCTTGGGTTGCTCTCTTCCTTGACGACCTTTGTTTGCAAGCACGAGAGAACACATAATACTCTCTTCACAATCATGGGCCCTCTAGTTCTTTGTACTCCCTCTCCACACTTTATCCCTCCCTACACACTTTGTCTCTCTCTGCACACTCTATCTAATTGTGTCTACCATGTCTCTTGCTCTCACAGTGTAGTATATCCCCTTGGTTGCTTAGTCTATGCTCTCCCAAGAATACTTCTCCTTTGTGTTGATTCCTCTTGTGTATGTCGCTTAAGTTCCCAACTACTTGTATATCTTAATGCTTTTCCTTGTTGTCCCAAGAACCTTCTCACATAGAGACCAACGATTCTTTATTTTGTCTTGTGGCGATGTTATTGAAAACAAACTTTGAAAGGGGGACCACACATAGGCTTTTGCATTTCTTCACTTTTGACTTTAATTTCTCCAAAATCTACACATAAGGGAGGGTTCACTAAAATCTTCCAAAAACTTCAAAAACCCTTCAAAAGGACCCTTTGTAATCTATATTTAACTTTATCGGCAAGACAATTGTGAGCATACCCCATGTGCACTACCTGTGCACCCACTATCCTTGGCCACATGTGCATTACCTCTGCACCACTTTGCCAAATCATCGCTACAACAAGCTCAATGGTTGCTCACCATTTAATGGGATCTCGTTCCCGAAGAGCAAATATGCTCATATATATGCCTATTACCCTAATGGGATACTTAATCTTTGTACATAATACATTAAGTATTGTATGTTGTGCTCCAAGCTTCTTCTTCTTCTTGCATTGTTTGCATGCTTCCCCAAACCTCAAAATCCAAAAATTGGTATTAGACCAAATCATTGTTTCATCTAGGGCATCATCGACACCCCTTTGGTCACAATCTCAGAATCCCACGAAATTTGGTGAGCATACTCTGACATGGTTTTGGCCTCCGAACACACTATTACAGTGCATGTGTAGGTAATTTTGTCTTTTTGTGCTAAAGATATATACAAGTTTGGTTCGCCAATATAAGCATCTTGAAGTCTGCTATAGGTTTAGCAGAACTCAACAAGGTAGTTATGTTCAACTTTTTCAGACACAATAATTTTTTTGCATCAACATATTTTAGTCAGTGGCCATGGCTAAAAGCAGTGATGTATTTTGTATGTTGGTTGTTGAGGATAAGTTGGATGGTACCAATTACCCATTATGGGCTTATATGATGTGTCATGTATTGGTTGCAAAAGAGTTGTGGAATATTGTGAAGGGTATTGAAAAATGTCCTATTACACCTGCAAATATAATTATTGAAGGTGATGTAGATGGCATTCAAGATGGAGATATTCTTCATATTCCTATTTGTCTTGCAGTTCGTGCTGCACCTATTGCAGAGCAAATTCGTTGGGCTCGTAGAGATGTTCAGGCACATGCATTGATAGCTTTGTTTGTCAAATGTGCCATTATTCCTCAAATTTTCTCTTACAGAATAGCAAATGATGCTTGGAATACACTTACCACTTTATACCATGCAAGGAATGAGGCTCATGTTGCTTACCTCTAAAAAAACTTGGAGAGTGAGCACATGAATGAAAAAGATTCCATGGATAGTTTTTTTACAAAGATCAAAGATTTGAAGGAGCAATTGACTTCTACTAATGAAGTCTTGCCTGACAATTCACTTGTGTAGAGTGTTCTGAATGGTCTTCTAGATTCATATTAGAGTTTCTCAGCTACACCATTCTGTACTGGGGTATAAGGAGCTATAAACCCTCTATGAATCCCTCTAGATTGATAGAAAAGGTTGAATTAATGTGAGGTATACTCACCCCCATTATCTGAACGTAAAGCCTTAAGCTTAGTTCCTTTTTCAATCTCAACTGAAGCAAGCCATTTTTTGAAAGTAGGGAATACTTCATCCTTCGATTTGATATGATATATCCAAACTTTTCTAGTAGCATCATCTATGAAAGTGACAAAGTAAAGAGAACCACCTAAGGACCTAGTTGGCATAGGAACCACACACATCTGTATGAACGAGATCTAAAGGCTGAATCGAAGAGTCAATGTACGTTCTATGCACATTTCTGGTTTGCTTTCCATATTGACAATGTTCACAAAATGAAAAATTAGAGAAAGATAGCATAGGTAAGTAGCCAGAACGAGAAATATTTTCCATTCCACTATGAGATATATGGCCCAAACGACCATGCCAAGTACAAGCCATAGGCTGTTGAGTAACAACTAACAACTGTTCTTTCTGTGATACAAATAAAGGATAAAGTGAGACAACTTTGATTCCTTTTGTAATAACCATATTGCCCTTTGATATACGAAAGGACTGAGCATAGAAGACCACCTTGTAACCAAGGTCATCAAGTTGACCAATTGACATCAAAATGTGTGATAATTGAGGTACATGGCATACATTATGCATAGTAAATTTTGAACCATCAATGAAGTGCACAACTACATCTCCAATCCCCACAACATCACACTGGTAAGAGTCACCAAGTCTCACGGTACCAAGAGACTTTGTTGCATAATGAGAGATACATTCTCTGTGTGGTGTCACATGGAAAGAAGCAATAGAATCTAGCAGCCACATGTAGGAAAGAGAATCGGCCATAAGAGCCTCATTTGGCACAGTACTATCAAGTGTCAACACATCAACATCATCAAAAATAGCATTAATTTCTTCAATCTTCACAGTCGAAGTAGACGGTGCAGGTAATTGTTTAACATGCCCATCAACATTCTATCCTTTACCTTTAGCATTCTTTAATGCATAACTGTCTTTCTTCATGTGTCCTTTTTTATGACAATAATGGCATTAGATATACCTCTTCCTTGGTTTACTTCTACTCTTATTCCATTGACCATTCTTTTCCTTGTTCTTGCTCCTACCAGGTTGTTGATTCTTTCCTTGATACGAATCACGAACATTATATGCATCTCCACTCTGAGTGCCAACCATAGATTTTCTACAAATCTCCTCACTCAAGAGTGCTCCACATATGTCATCATACACGAGTTTACCACCAGGTGCACTATTGCTAATAGCTATGCAAAACATATCCCATGATGATGGCAAGGTGCATAACAGCAATTCTGCTTTCATTTCATTATCCATATCCATTTTTTGAGCCTATAACTGGGAGAAAATAGCATCAAACTCATTTAGATGAACAGCAACATTATCTGTGTCCTTCATGCAAAGGTCATATAATTTTCTCATCAAATACACTTTATTTGATGTTTTCTCTTTTTCATATTTATTGCATAACTTCTTCCAAAGCTCCTCTGCACTTTCACAGTCTAATAATGTAAAGTAACCATTATCTGCCAAGTGCAAGTGAATGGTAGACGGAACCATTTCATCTAACTCATCCCAATCATCTTCATCCATGTTAGGAGGCTTCTTTGAAATCCCATTTATTGGCTTCCATTGCCTCCTTTTGAATCAGCACGTCTTTAATCTAATTGTTCTATAGAGCAAAGTTTGTGCCATCAAATTTTTGGATCTCAAAATGGTCTTTGCCCTGCAAATTATAGCTCCTCCTCGGAATACTAGCACTAGACCCTAATCCACCAGATGTGTCTGAGACCTCTAATGGCATGATGGTAGAGAAGTGAATAGAATGATAAAGGAGCTAGAAGAGTCCAAACACCAACGGATAAGTATATCAATGGAGTAAATCGACCACTGTATAGTTGACAAAACCAAAAATCTCGAAAGATTTTTCCAGAGTATCCTCTACAAAATGAGTGTATGAGCAATGTCAAACTATCATAAAAGTGCAAGTACTTGCATGTTTACCTGCATAGTGAATCACTGACTCCAGTGCATATAATCAGTTACCCAATAGAAGCCAACTAGGCTTATCAAGCACCTATGAACAACTATCATACATCTCCTATGGCAAGGCTGGGTAAGTCTTCCACCTACGTCACCAAAGAGACCCTAACATCTAGGTGTCTCCCAGCTAAGAAAACGTCACCACAACCCTCTTTATCAAATGTAAAAGGCTCTATGCAAAAAACATAATCGCTATATCAACGACCACATGGACGTACATAAGCGGTATCCACAGAAGCGTACATGGTGTGTATGTGCTCAATATATGCAGTATAATGACACTAAAAAGCTGAATGCATAGCCCAGAAACTAGCCAACAACACCTGCAAGTGTCTATCAACTCTGATGTTTAATGCTCAAAAACCTACATAAATTTGCAATGGTTGCTCCCACCAAAACTAAAAAGCTTTCGAGAAACCTGTAGTTTTATGAGTGTGGCTCAAAACAGAGCCCAAAGGTTGATATTTATTGTCAAAGAAGTACAAAGAATACTCTTCTTGATTTTCTTGGACTTGTGTGAAGAGAACTATGTGTGAAAGAACTCCAAAATGGCTCCAAAGGACACCCCAAAAATGCTTCAAAAACAGGCTTTGAAAGCAAAGAATGAAGCTTTGAGGGACCAAAACATGTTCAAGGTAATGTTAACCTTAGTCTTTCCCCTTCTTCAGACACCACAAGAGTGTAGCTTAGTGGCAAGAGATTTCCACGATTAAGCCAGCTCCAGGGGGAACAATACTAGGATGGATGACCTCCCGAGAAGTATCGGGAACCTCTATCTTCCTTGATCGTTGAGTTCCTCCCTCGCGCACAACCAATGGCGCCAATGGTGACTCAAATGACAAGGTATGCCAAGGTCTATGCCTTGGTTGCCACTTTGGTCATAAGCCTTGGAGAAAGCTCGGGGGTGCTCGCTTCTCTTGCACAAATGGAACAAAGCTTTTTTTGTCGAATTTCTTTGATACCAGTGAAGTAATTTGATGGTGATGCACAACATTGCACTCTCCTTCTTGAGAGTTGCACAATGATATCCTTGGAGTAAAAAATTGAGCTCCTAGGGCCGCACATGATACTGTGCACAGAGGCTACATAATATGCAGGAAAAACACAGTACACAGGGAGCACGAAGATAGACTTCTTAGGTCTTACAAATGCGGTCGAATTTATAGTATGTGGCTGACCAGGCCACTATATGTTTTATTAGAGAACATATACAAAGAAGTGTCCGATGGACATTTGGCCTTTCACATGGACTCTAACGATAACAACTGGCCTTTTCACAAAGGCTCTGTCTAGGGAGAAGTTTGAAGCTTTCTACAAAGCTTTGGGCTTGCGTTCTTTTGTGGATTGATTCCACATAGCTTGGGCACTTCCTTATACATGAGTGCCAGCGCCTTGTTCACTCCATCACTCCCAAGGGGGATTTCTTGATATATTTAGGTAGTGATGTGTGTGAATGCATTAGGACCACCAGGGCACTTTTTTCCCTCTTTTGGAGGTTTTTTTCCCTCAGCTTGTATATATGCCTATTATCCTAATGGGCTACTTATCTTTGTACATTCTCTTGGTAATACCTTAAGTATTGTGTGTTGTGCTCCAAGCTTCTTCTTCTTCCTTGTGTTGTTCGCATGCTTTCGTAGACCTCAAAATCCAACAGATGCAAGGCACAATCTAGAGCTATTGAGTCTTAAAAAGATTATTAAAGCATAGTATAAAATCTATACTATGTTTTTGTGTGTGGGGGTGCAAGGGGAGAGAGAGAGAGAGAGAGACCAATTATATGTGAAGGGTCTTTCTTTTTGTTGGCTAAAACAAAAGGCAATGGGGATTTTTTTGGGATAATACTTAAAATATAAGAACAAAGCAAAAAAAAAGCCAAAAAATAAAAAATGGCAAAAACTTTAGAAAAATTTCCCAAAATTTTGCGAAAATAGGACACATAATAAAAAGCATTTCCGCATTCAAAAAACCCATTTTCGCATCTAAATTAAGAAGAAAAAATGCATTAGATAAGTAAAAAATCTCAAAAAATCCTAAAAAATGCTAAAAATTTCTCAAAAAATGTATCATAACTTGGACTATGGAATGGCATCAAAATTTAAAAAAAATAACTCAAGAGAAATGTGTAACATCTGGTGATAATGGAAAAGCTTAATGAAAAAGAGCACTAGGAGAGCTCTATACAACTTGGCTAGATTGCGAAAAATACAAGGTGACACAAAGAGCTTCAATGTTGTTGATGAAAATAGGCCTTGAGCCTAGAAATATTGACTAGGGGTAATACCTCACCAGCCAAAGTCTCTAATTACATTGCACCCCAGTGGAGCATTTATCTAAGTTTGTATGGTCCTTCCTAATGAGGAAGCGCTTTCAAGGCCTGTTTCTGAAGCATTTTTGGGGTGTCTTTTGGAGGCATTTTGGAGTACTTTCACACATAGTTCTCTTCACACAGGTCCAAGAAAATCAAGAAGACTATTCTTTGTACATCTTCGACAATAAATATCAACCTTTGGGGCTGTGTTTTCATCCACATTCATAAGTAGCCACTACAAATTTACGCAAGTTTTTGAGCATAAAACATCAGAGTTGACAGACAATTGCAGGTGTTGTTGGCTAGCTTTTGGGCTGTGCATTCAGCCTTTTAGTGTCATTTTGTTTCATATATTGAGTACGTAAACACCATGTACGGTTCTGTGGATATCGCTTATGTATGTCCATGTGGTCATTGATATTGCGATTATGTTTTTTGCATAAAGACTTTTACGTTTGATAAAGAGGGTCGTGGTGAGGTTTTCTTAACAAAAAGACACCCAGATGTCGGGGTCTCTTAAGTGATGCAGGTGGAAGACTTACCCAAGCTCACCATAGGAGATGTATAATAGTTTCTCATAGGTGCTCGATAAGCCTAGTTGGCTTCTATTAGGTAACTGATTATGTGTAGTGGAGTCAGTGATTCACTATGCACGTAAACATGTTAGTACTTGAGCACATGGTTGTAAACTCATGTATGACGACATATGTGGAGCACTCTTGAGTGGGGAGATTTTTAGAAAATCTATGGTTGGCACCTAGAATGGAGATGCATATAGTGTTTGTGATTCTTACCAAGGAAAGAATCAGCAATGTGGCAGGAGCAAGAACAAGGAAAAGAATGGTCAACGAAATAAGAGTAGAAGTAAATCAAGGAAGAGGGATATTGAATGCCATTATTGTCATAAGAAAGGACATATGAAGAAAGATTGTTATGCATTAAAGAATGCTAAAGGTAAAGGACAGAATGTTGATGGGCATGTTAAATAGTTACCTGCACCATCTACTTCCACTATGAAGATTGAAGAAATTAATGCTATTTCTGGTGATGTTGATGTGTGGAGACTTGATAGTACTGTGGCAACTGAGACTCTTATGGCTGATTCTCTTTCCCACACGTGTCTGCTAGATTCTGGTGCTTCTTTCCATGTGACACCGCATAGAGAATGGTTCTCTTATTATGCAGCAAAGTCTCTTTGTACCATGAGACTTGGTGACTCTTACCAGTGTGACGTTGTGGGGATTGGAGATGTGGTTGTGCAGTTCATTGATAGTTCAAAATTTATTATACATAATGTACATCATGTACCTCAGTTATCATGCAGTTTGATGTCAGTTGATCAACTTGATGACCTTGGTTACAAGGTGGTATTCTATGCTCAGTCCTTTCGTATATCAAAGGGCAATATGGTTATTGCAAAAGGAAGCAAATTTGGCTCACTTTATCCTTTATTTGTATCACATCAAGAACACTTGTTAGCTGTTGCTAAACAGCCTATGGCTTGAATTTAGCATGGTTGTTTGGGCCATATATCTCATAGTGGAATGGAAAATCTTTCTCGTTCTAGCTACTTACCTATGTCATCTTTCTCTGATTTTTCATTTTGTGAGCATTGTCAATATGGAAAGCAAACCAAAAATGTGCATAGAATGCACATTGATCTTCAATTCAGCCTTTAGATCTCATTCATACACTTGTGTGTGGTCATATGCCCACTAGGTCCTTAGGTGGTTCTCTTTACTTTGCCACTTTCATAGATGATGCTACTAGAAAAGTTTGGGTATATCTTATCAAATCGAAGGATGAGGTATTCCCTACTCTCAGAAAATGGCTTGCTTCAGTTGAGACTGAAAAAGGAACTAAGCTTAAGGCTTTACATTCAGATAATCGGGGTGAGTATACCTCAAATTAATTCATCCTTTTCTATCAATCTAGAGGGATTTGTAGAGAGTTTACAACTCCTTATACCCCAGTACAGAATGGTGTAGCTGAAAGGATGAATGGAACTATTCAAGATAGAGTAATTTCTATGTTGCATCATGCAAACCTCTCACAAGGTTTTTGGGTAGAAGCAGTATTGACTGTAGTTCATGTGATTAACCTTTCATCTAGTACTGCCAAAGGTCGGAAAGTGGCACAAGAGTTATGGATAGGGAAGCCACGATATTATGATCATCTTCGAGTTTTTGGGTGTGAAGCATATGTCCATATACCCAAGAATCTTAGACAAAAGTTGAACCATAAGTCAAAGAAATGCATTTTTCTTGGATATGGTTGAGAAGAACAATTTGGATATCACTTATGGGATCCTAAAACACAATCAATGATCAGAAGTAGTGATGTCAATTTCAATGAGTCTAAGATGCATAAACAGCGCATTAAGGAGGTTGAATTGAGAAGAGTGGTGTTTGAGGATACTAGTCCTCCAGTTAGCATGCATAAAAATGTTGCACATAGGGACGTTCAAGAGAATGTCCGATTACATCAGTCTGCAAATGTTCATGTTCAGCAACCATTGAGATGCTCTACACGTGTCTCACATCCACCTGATATATACATTCCAGGTTTAGATTTTGTTATGTTAACAGATGTCAGTGAGCCTTCTTCCTACAAAGAGGCTATGCAAATAGAGGATCATGTCGTGGGAGCGTGCCATGAAGAGTAAGCTAGATTCTATTCACAAGAATGGTACTTGGGATTTAGTACCTTTGCCAAAGGGCAGGAAAGCTTTACCATGTAAATGGGTATATACGTTGAAATTCACATCAGATAGTGCTTCTCCAAAGTATAAAGCACGACTTGTTGCAAAGGGTTTTAAGCAACAACATGGTGTTGATTTTGAGGAAACCTTCTCTCCAGTGGTCAAGATGACTACCCTCTGCATGTTGCTTGGATTTGTTGCAATGGAGCACTTAGAGGTAGTCCAAATAGATGTGAAAACTACTTTCTTGCATGGAGATCTTACAGATGAGATCTATATGGAACAACCAGAGGGTTATGTAGTTCTTGGCAAGGAAAGTCTAGTTTGTAAGCTCAAGAAGAGCTTGTATGGACTTAAACAATCTTCTAGACAATGGTACCAAAATTTTGATGTTTTTATGAAGTCTCAAGACTATTCTAGAAGCAATGAGGATCATTGTCCCTACACAAAGAGATGTTGAGATGGAAGCTTGATATGCTTGATACTTTATGCCGATGATATGTTGATTGCTAGGAAGTCATCTTATGACTTGTCAATTCTCAAAAAGAAGTTGAGTCAGACATTTGATATGAAGGATTTGGGGGATGCCAAACATATTCTTGGCATGCGCATTACTCGTGATAAGAGTAAAAGATGCATATACTTGTCTCAAAGTGAGTACATATCCAAAGTACTTCACAGGTTCAATATGCAAGGTGGAAAGGCATTGAGTACACCTTTACCCACATATGTGAAATTGATCAAGGTTGATTGCCCCAAATCAGATGAGGAAAAGGAATTCATGACCAAAATTCCCTATCAGTCTGTTGTTGGTAGTCTCATGTATGCTATGGTACCTACGAGACTAGACATTGCATTTGCAGTGGGAGTTGTGAGCAGATATATGTCTAATCTTGGCAAGAAACATTGGGAAGTGATCAAGATGGATTTGAGATATCTAAGTGGAACTAAGGACAAATTTCTATGCTTAGGTAGAGGGAAAGCATCCATTATTGGTTACACAAATTCTGTCTATGCTGGTTGTGTAGAAAATCGAAAGTCTTCATCAGGGTACATTTTTCATTTTGCTGGAGGTGCTATCTCTTGGTGATCTCATCTTCAAGAATGTACAATTGTTTCCACCACAGAAGCAGAGTATGTTGCAGCAAGTGAGACATGTAAGGAAGCATTGTGGCTTTCTCATCTTGCTTGTGATATGGGTTTACCTTAGCATGTACCTTGTTTGCTCAGTGACAGTCAGAGTGCCATTGCTTTGGCTAAGAATCCGGTCTATCATGCAAAGACCAAGCACATTGAGGTGAGGTATCACTTCATTAGAGATTGTTTAGCCATTGAGTGCATTATTCTTGAGAAGGTTCACACTCGAGATAATGCTATAGATGCTTTGACAAAAGCTCTACCACATGATAGCTTTTGACACTATTGTCACTTGATGGGGGCTACTTGATTCATGATCTTACACAATCACTTGTATACTGTGTAACATGTCCATCAGGGTGGGAGGTATAGTTTGTATACTTACACTCAGGTATTGTTTATCATTCTTTATTTTTCTCCCATAGTTACTTTGGCCATATTGGCCTTTAGTGGGAGATTGTTACTGTTAGTGTCCATGTGAAAGGACAAATGGCCACCGGACACTTCTTTGTATATGTTCTTTAATAAACCATATAGTGGCCTGGTCAGCCACAGACTATATGTTCAACCGCATTTGTAAGACCTAAGAAGTTTGTCTTCGTGCTCCTTATGTACTGAGTTTTTCCCACATATTCTGCGGCCTCTGTATGAAGTACCACATGCAGCCCTACGAGCTTAGTTTTCTACTATGTGGATATCATCGTGCAGCTCTCGAGAAGGAGAGTGCACTGTGGTGCATCGCCATCGAATTACTTCACAACGATAAGTGGACATCACTTTTTTTTAGCCACATTTGGCTAAGTATTCCACAAGCCTTTAGTTCCGAGCTCTTGGGGCTTACTTGAGACCATAGAGATCCTTCTTTAACCTACACACATGATGAGGATACTACTGATCTTCAAAGCCTTTGGGCTGCTCCATGAAACTAGTCTCCTCTAGGTCACCCTTCAAGAAAGCATTCTTCACTGTAGCGGAAATGTGGTATACTTCTTCTCTCTGATACCACTCCTTGTTGACGCGACGAAGGCTGAGCCTTGCGGAAACCGCCACGCCCAAGAAGAACTAAGCTAGAGTGATTCAGAACACCTCTGTAATCAATCAATAGCTTAGCAAAGTCTAGCGCTCAACATATAAGACTGCGCTTCTAAATTCACTGAAAAACTTCACCGAAACTTCACCGGACTGTCACTGGACTGACACCGTAATCGTACCGGAATTGTACCGGAATGAACTTCAAATCTATTTATAATTACTTCAAGTAAACATACATGAAGTAAGGAGGTGACGCGTGAACCCTTTTTACTTGCTGAACTCTTTCTGAAGTTTAAGAGAAAACTCCACCAGTTCAGACAACCTCTTTCCGGTCAGACTTTGTACTATGTGAGGATATCTTTTCCACCAGAAACTTTGATCAACTGGAAGTAGAGATGTCTAGCTACAGGATGAGCTATCTCTCATACAAAACTTCGCATTACTCTGCGAGATCTACTTTGTTCTTCTACCGAAAGATTACTCTTTTACTGTAAGAACTATAACTGACCGAAAATGCATTTACTGAAAAATGTTAACTGTTAACTAACTTTAAAACCATACTCTGTTTCTTCTACATGCAAACAATACGCACAAACATCCACATGAACATGTGTTTTCTATTAGAGAAGATGTGTACAAGTGAGCTTGGCCTCTTCTTGCTCAAGCTACAGAAACTCTCCTATACTGAGTAGTTTCTTATTACCATCTCTCTCAGATGAATACCTGAAGTTTCAGGTTTCTGTTATTCATCTATACATACGCGATCTCCGGCGTCTTCTTCTACATACGCGATCTATGGCGTCTTCTACCTCTCTCTCTGTATATCTGTATCTCTACGTCTCTGCGCATCTGCTATATCTCGTCTCTATTCTCGCACATACACACTCCCTCCTTTTTCTTCTGTTTGTGCTCCTATGTATACTGCACGCTCTTCTTAAGCACGTTCTTGTTCGCACTTCCCTTTAGTTATTCCTTTGCACGTTCTCTCTATGTACAGTTTGATTCGGCGTACCGTATTCTGATCCTGGGAGATTCTGTACTGTACATAACGGTTGTGGATTTGTCCTTCCACTAAGGCTTTTGATTTTCTCTGATTCTGCTTCCTTCTTTTTCTCTTTTTATGTCTGTTTGTCAAATTCGTGAGTGTTTCTTCAACAGCTCCCCCTCAATCACTAATTTGACATCTTCCGGTCTTTCATATATCTTTCTTTCTTTTATACCTGCCATTTCTTTGAATCTGTTTATCTTTGTTCCATCCAAACTCTTTGTTAGCATATCTTCAATCTGATCCTTTGTCGGAGTGTATACAATTTCTAACTCCTTCTCCATTACCTTCTCCCTCAGGAAATGTTATTGAATTTCTATGTGCTTTGTTCTTGCATGAAATACTGGGTTTGCTGCAAGATATAATGAACTCATATTATCTCCATGTATGATAGATATACCTTGATCAATTCCCATGCTTTTGAACAAGGTCTGCATCCATATTAGTTCTTTAGCTGCTTATACAAGTCCTTTGTATTCTGCTTCTGTTGACGATAACGCTACTGTGTGTTGCTTCTTTGAACACCAGCTTACCAGCTTATCTCCTAGGTATATCATATACCCGTGTGTTGATCTTCTGTCATCTTGACTTCCAGCCCAGTCTGAGTCACTGTATGCTCTGAGCTTTATGTCAGACGTAAAACGATAATATAATCCTTCTTTTATAGTTCTTTTAATATATCTAAGAACTCTTTGTCCTGCAACCCAATGTTGATCTGTCGGACAATGCATAAACTGTGAGAGAACTCTCACTGCATAACTAAGATCCGGTCTTGTTAGTGTAGCATAAATTAAACTTCCTATTAATGACTGATATTTCTTCATATCTTTAAACTCTGCTCCACTGTATTTGCTGAGTTTATGGTTTACTTCAAGCGGTGTTGAAGCCTCTCTGCAATTCTCCATATTAAACTTCTTCAGTAAGTTTAGGAGATACCCTTCTTGTGTCACATATACACCATGATTTGTGTATGTGATTTCCATTCCTAGAAAGTATGACAACTTTCCTAGGTCGCTGATCTTGAACTCTCTTTCAAGTAGTTTCTTTACTTCTGTAATCCCTTAATCTGATGTTCCTGTGATTATTAAGTCGTCTACATAAATACAAATGTAGATCGTACCTTCTTCTGTTCTCTTTATGAGTAGACTTGCGTCTGCCTTCGAACTTTGGTATCCAAGTTTGTTTAGATATTTCACAAGTCTGTAATTCCAAGCTCTTGGATCTTGCTTCAGTCCGTAAAGTGCTTTCTTTAATCTGCAAACAAAGTTTGGGTATCTAGAACTTTCGAACCCTTCAGGTTGTTCCATGTATACTTCATCAGAAATGTATCCATTCAGAAATGCGTTCTTTATGTCTAGCTGACTTAGCTTCCATCCTTTTGATGCAGCTACAGCGATTACTGTTCTTATGGTTGACATCCTTGCCACCGGACTAAACGTCTCGTCATAATCTATGCCATGCGTCTGGGCATAGCCTTTGACTACCAGCCTCGCTTTGTATCTGGCTATCCTTCCATCTGCAAACTTCTTAATTTTGAAAACCCATTTATTTCCGATTCTTTCTTACCATTTGGTTTCGGAACAAGTTCCCATGTCTTGTTCTCCTCTAGTGCGCTGATTTCCTCCATTGCTTCTTCCCATTGTTTCTTGCATTTTGCTTCATTATAGCTCTGTGGTTCTTCATCATCTTTGACCATATATGCATAGTCTTTCTGAGTTATGTATGACGTATCATACGAGTACCTTTCTGGTTGTCTTCTATTTCTGTTTGACCTTCTTGGTTCAAACTCTTCATGTGTATCTGAATACACGTCTTCATCTTCGTTTCTCGTACCTGATCCATTCCTGGACGTACTTGCCTGCGTATGATTTTCATCTCTGTTTACCTGAACAATTGATTTCCCTTTCTCTCTTCTTTTTATTTCTTCTTCGTATTCTTCAGTCGTATGACTTTGATCTGCATACCACCTTTTATGTTCATCAAATGTAACATCTCTAGAAACAGTAAATTGTTTCGTTAGAGGATTCCATTACCTGTATCCCATCTGCTTTTCATCATATCCGACGAACACATATTTCTCTGCTTTCGGTTCAAGCTTATGTCTGAGTTGAGACGGTACATAAGCATACACTACTGATCCAAACACTTTGCAGTGATCAAGTGTTGGCTTCTTTCCCCACCAAGCTTCATAAGGGGTCATTCCTTCCAATGCTGTACATGGTAATCTGTTTACCAAGTATGTAGCTGTGTTTACAGCTTCAGCCCAAAGATAATTTGGACAATCTTTTTCATTTAGCATGGCTCGTGTGAACTCGACTAGAACTCGGTTCCTTCTTTCTGCTACTCCATTTTGTTGTGGTGTATATCTGCAGGTTATTTCTCTCTTAATACCTGCATTCCAAAGATAGTCATTGAATTCTCGGGAGAAGTATTCTCCCCCTCCATTAGACCTCAGTCTTTTAAGTTTTCGTCCAGTAAGTCTTTCAGCATATGCATGAAAATGCCTGAAAGCTCCAAATACTTCTGATTTTTCTTTCAAAACATAAAGAGTTATCCACCTTGTTGCATCATCAATGAATAGAACATAGTACCTTGATCCGCTGATTGATCCTTCTTTCGTTGGCCCCCATACATCTGCATGAATAAGCTCGAGTACTTCATCATGTTTGAATCCTTTCTTCTGGAAAGGTAACCTGTGGGCTTTTCCCAACTGACATGCTTCACACTTGTGAATCATATGTTGATTCTGTATATTTGGTAATCCCAATACTGACTGATTCGTTATCATGGCTTTAATTCCTTTTTCATTGAAATGACCCAATCTCTTATGCCATAAATCAAGTTCTGTAATTACCTTTTCTCCATGTGTGAGCAACGCTTGGCCAATGTTCCCTTGTACTCTTAAAGTAAAGAGTCTTCCTTCTTTCTTTCCAGAAACAATCTGGTTATATCCGTTCTCGGGATCTTCTACAAATACGCCTTTATTTGTAAATCTGACCTGAAAACCTTTCTCAACAATCTGTCCCACGCTAATCAAGTTTTTCGGTATTGTTGGAACATACAAAACATTGGTTAGCAAATCTGCTCCACTCTTGCATTTCACTTTTCCAATTGAGTGTACGCTATGTCTCGTATTGTCACCTGTTTGAACAGTGTGACTAGAACTTCCTTTTTCTAGTTCTGACATTAGTTCTATATTTCCTGACAAATGATTAGAGCATCCAGAATCAATGTAAAATACCTTTAGGTCTTCATTATCTGATGTACTGATAGAGTTCATCATCAACGATGTATGGCTTTCATTCTGCGTGTCATTTGCGTAGTTGTTGTAGGTGGTGTTGTGGGATTGATTCTGTCCCCAACTTCTCACTCCACCTCTACCATAGCCTCCTCTTTGATTTTGTCTTCCTCTTTGATATCTCCCGCTTCTGCCTCTGCTATTACTGTTTTGATTTTGATTTGATCCTTGTTGATTGTGCCAGCAATCATGAGCCAAGTGATTACTGAGTCCACAGATCCAGCAAGCCTTCTTGTTGGTATTCTGGTTACTTCTTCCTCTTCCAAAACCTCTTGCTCTTCCTCTACCAGTGCCTTTACCTCTTGCGTAATAGGCCTGAGAACTCGATTCTTCTTCGTCTTTTGTCTTACCTTTGTCTTTCTTTTTGTTCTTCATGTACATTGCAGAGCTTTGTCCTTTATCTGCATCTCCTTTCAGGTCTTGCTCATATGTGAGCATCAAACCAAGCAACTGATTTAAACCTGGCACAAAATGATTTAGAGAAAGTTCAGTTGATAATACGAAGGGTTTCCACCTTTCATCTCCTCTTAAACCTGTGAGCACTTGCGCTATCAATCTATGATCTTCGACTTCTTCATTTATGGATCCAAGACTATCTGCTAGATCCTTCATTTTAGTGACATAGTCACTTATGCTTTGACTCGCCTTCTTTTTGAATGTCGTAAATTCGGACCATAAACTAGCCTTCCTGGCTTTAGTAGTATTTTGGAAATGATCTTCCAATGCACTCCATATGTCCTCTGCTTCCTCCAGACCTCTGATATGTGGTAGTAGATGATCTGTTACGGTATTATAGATGTAGGCTCTTGCCGTTGCATCTTTCTTCTGCCACAGCTTCAGGGCTTCTAATTCTTCTTTTTCCGGTTGACTATCATCTTCAAAGGTCGGCTTCTTTTCTTCTCCGGTCACGTATATCATTAGGTCTTTACTCATAAGTAAGGCTTCCATGCGCATTACCCATGCGGGATAATTATCTCTGTCCAACTTATCAATAGTAACGTGGTCTGCCATGATCTTCTTGTCTCTGTTACTTCCGGTGGGCTTTTGAGAATCCCTCTGCTCTTCCGAATCTTTCTCGTTCTGGTTCCACTCGTTGTGGTTAACTGGCTCTTGTTTCCAATAATGGTGAATACTCTGGGCTCTGATTAGATATGCCTAGTTCTGGCTCTGATTAGATACGCCTAGCTCTGACTCTGACTAGATACGCCTAGCTCTAACTCTGCTTCCACTAAGGCTTTTGATTTTCTCTGATTCTGCTTCCTTCTTTTTCTCTTTTTATGTCTGTTTGTCAAATTCGTGAGTGTTTCTTCAACATTCACATCCAATTAGTGGATCTTTGAGCTCCTTGAGGTTGTAATTGCACTACGAGTTCTTAGCATAGTCATCCTTGTTATAGGTTTGAGATTCTTCTCAAATTCAATGCCATAGGTTTGTACAAAACCCTTGGCAACCAGCCTTGCTTTATACCTCGATATGTTGACATCTAAATTCCTCTTTACCTTGTGTACCCATTTGTTTCCTATCACCTTCATGTCCTTGTTCTTAGGAACCAATGACCAAGTGTGGTTCTTCTTGAGTGCTTGTACTTCTTCTTGAATGGCTTGATTAAATTCTTCATGCTTGGTTGCATCCTCAAGACAATTAGGTTCTTCACATGCAACTACTTGACTCATGTATGCATAATGTTTTGCAATGAAAGAGCTATAAGTTAATTGATGAACTAGATACCTTTCTATTGTTGAGCTTCTTCTCTGTTGATGGGCTGGAATGAAAATTTTTCTTCTTGTTTTTGATGTCCTTACATTTGGAGTTTCTATCTTTTCAAACTCTCCTTCATTGTTGCTATCCATCTCTACCAATGGGTTGTCTCAATCATCTTCCTCCTCCTTGCCTTTGCTTCTTGTAGAACTTTCTTCACTTGAAGTAGGCTTGCTTCTCAATCTCCCTTTCCATGTAGATTTGTAGCTGCTCTCTGATCTTTTCCTTGAAGTCAAAGGACCAAAAATCTCCACACTTTCTTGTTCTTCTACATGTCTTCTCTCGGCATCATGTATGTCTTCAACCTGCAATGAATCTTCACGCCATGCCATGGAAGCAATCCATAAAAAAAAACATCTCTAGCTACCTTCAATTTTTTTATTTTGGGATCATAGCATCTAAAACCTTTTTTATCACTTGAGTGTACAATAAAATTGCACCCTCTAGCTTTTGCTTCAAGTTTATGCCTTAATTCATAAGGCATGTGCACATAACATACACAATCAAAACTCTTGAAATGAGATAGATCTGTTTTCTTACCATACCATGCTTCATATGGACTCAAAGCATGTACTCCTAAGGTGGGGCACCTATTCATGATGTAGATGGTTGTACTTGCTTCATCTGCCCAATAGCAATTGGGAACATTCATTTCGTTGAGCATCAATCTTTCCACTTCAGCTATATGTCTATTTTTCCTCTTTGCAACCCCATTTTATTGGGGTATATACCTGCATGTATATTTCCTTTTGATGCCATTTTGACTTAAAAATTCAAAAAACTCTTTGCAGAAGTGTCCTACCCCTCCATCGGATCTAAAAGTCTTTATTTACTTGCCCATCTCCTTTTGAACAACTACTTTGAAAACTTTAAAGTGACTAAACACTTTTAACCTTTGACTTCATACAATACAACTTTTATTCTTGTGTGATCATCAATGAAGATAACAGAATACCTATTCCCTCTCAATGAGGGATCCTTTGTTGGTCCCCATATGTCATTGTGAATGATTTCCAATGGAAATCTACTCCTTTGTGTACTCTTCTTGAATGGAAGCCTTGCTTGCTTCCCAAATTGACATGCTTCACACAAATGCTACATACTTTGCGAGCGAAAATTTGGAAGACCACTTACCACACTTCTTCTTTGCATATCCTTCAACTTTTGAAGGTTTAAGTGGTCGATCCTCTTGTGCCACAAACCCACTTGAGCTATTTGTTTGCTGTCAAATGTCAAATAGTGTGTATGTGATGAGGGTGGTCTTATCTCCATGGTCAATAGCCTTCCTTCCTTCTTTCCTTTAGTTGTCAACTTGTATCTTTACTTTGGATCTTCTACAAAGCATCCTTTGTTGTTGAACTTGACTACATACCCTCTTTCAACCATCTCTTCAACTAATACTATATTGTTCATGATTATAGGCACATGCAAGAGATCTTTGAGAAACTTTGCATTATGATTTTCATCCAAAGGAACATCACCTATGTGTTTGATCCTATGCTCAGTGTCATCCCCTATTTCTACATGCAATTGTGTAGTTGGTTCATACAAATTACAAAGCATTTCCCTATTGAAGCTCACTTGATTTGAACATCCACTATCAATGTACCATGTGGTGTCTATGCCTTATTTCCTACCACATCTTTACATCATGGCTAAGAGATTATCATTCTCTGATGTATTTGAAGTATTTGAAAAGTTAGCTTGATTCTTCTTGTAGCCTCCTTGGCTATCCTTTGAGTAGCATTCCCCTGCAAAGTGGCCGGACTTGCCACATTTGTAGAATTCCTTTGTGTCGCCCCTTCCTTGAATTTGATCTCCTCTTCCTCTAGCTCTTCCTCTCCCCATTGCTCCATAGCTTTGAATCAAAACTTATTGATCATTGGTTTATCTTACTCTACCTTTGACTTATCCATTGTGTCCACCTCTCTTTCCTTTGCCTTTACCTGCATAAAAGACTTGGGCTTCATTTCCCTTTGAATGACCTCCATTGAGGTTCATCTCCTCAGTCACCATGAATGTGACTAATTTCTTAAAATTGTGTAATGATTCTGTCACATATATTGACGTAGTGAATAGCCTCCATTTGTCATCATCTCTCAACCCATTTAGTGTATGAGCTACCAAATCATCATTGTCGATGGAGCTACCTATTGATCCTAATGCATCTGCAACCTCTTCAACCTTGAGGATATAATCATTGATTTTGCTATTCGAAGAATTCCTTAAGTTTTTCAACTCATTCTTGAGTTGAATCTTTCGTGCTTTTGTGGAGATGGAGTACAATCTCTCCAAAGCCTCCCACACCTCTTTCGAAGAGTCCAAGTCTTGGATATGGTAGATCATGCTATTGCTAATATGTTGAGATAAGATGAAGATGACTCTATCTCTTTCAATCCACTCATTCACTTCCCTTTCTTTGCTTGAGTGAATGGATCTTCATATCGAGGCCTACGCTTAGCTCCACTTACTAATCCCCATAGACCCTTGCGCATGAGGAAATTGCTAACCCAAAATCTCCAAGGTTGTTTGTTTCCTTTCTCCAACTTCTCTATTTGGGTAGCATACTCAGTCATTGATTAAACTTCTATGCTTCCTAAGCTTCCCCTTGAGTGTGATGGAACAAGAAATGTTCAAAATTATTACCTTCTTATAGCTTCTTCCCTTGATATGTATTGAGGTGTTTGCTCGTAACTTATAATCCACTTTTGAATTTTGATATAGCTTGTGGGTCTCCTGCATGTGTTGCCTATGTGCAAAGACACACCTTCAATGTTTGCAACCTCACTTAGAGATGACTTGGAGGATAGTCACAACATTTATACCAAATTTAATAAAATCTATGAGAAATCAAACACAACTAAAATAAACTCAAACATATAGAGTTACAATTGAAACAAAATCATGCTAAAGATTTGATCACTCCTTAGAGAGGTAGTGAGCAATGGCTAGCTATGGAGAAGTATATGCTAACAATATGACTAATGTAGCAAGGGGGTTGCGTGTAATGACTTCCTTGCACTCTAAAATAACTTAGGAAGAGAGTCATAGAGGTCATGTAACTAACCTCACATCTTGGATTCATACATATATATGTTGTCAAAAAGTGTTTCTACAATTTTGCATGAATCTCTTAATCAATTGCTTAATATTTTTGGTAAGCTATGATTTAGCAAAGTCGTTGAATCTTCTTGGTAGCTGAAAATTATGATATGAAGCCTCTAAATGATGTGCCACTTTTCAGACACACCTTTGAGACTTAGTTAAGTTTTAATGCAAATACTTGGAACACCTGTTCATTATAATGGAATACCAGAACACATTGGGACAACACCAAAACATCTGAAGCAATAGTGAACTTGTAGAGTTTGTTGCTCTCTCTAGAGAATTTCCAAATTGGATGTGTCAGCATGTTGGGGATGTAAGGGTCATGTGATCTTATCCCCATATTCATATATATATATATATATATATATATATATATATATATATATATATATATATATATATATATATATATATATATTGCCTCAACAGAAAACATTATGTGGGTTTCGAGGCTCCCATGCATTTATGTGCATCTCTCCTCTCTTCTCTCTTCCTCCATCTCCTCCTTTCTCCTCCTTTTTTGCACACCAAAGCCCTTCATTGGTATCAGAGCATATTGAAGGCTTGTGTGCAAGAAGCTTCAATGGAAGCTTAAGTCAGACGGGGTAGACGTGCAGGTCGGTATCTCTTGACAATTGTTCAGTATTTTGGTCATAACTCAAGCTAGGAAGCTTGGATTGATGTGTTTTAAAGTTCTATGTGTAGCTAACATAGAGAGCTACAACTGCACAGAAAGGAACAGAATCTGGTTTGGAGTTTTAGACTACCGAAAATTTGAAAACGTAGACTATTGTAGAAGGCGAATCTACATTCACTATGACAGCAGGTCAATTTTTGGATCATAATTTGAGTTCTACAGGTCTGATTCATACGATTCAACTTGCTATGCATAGCTTGGAGTAGCCTCTACAATTTGTAGGAGATCACAAGTCCAGATCTTGAATTTTAGGTCACTGAAGTTGCAGAATACAGAGTAGTAGTGTTGCAAGTGAAGGTGAAATCGACAATTGATGCTTGTTTTGTGTATATCTTGAGCTACGCACCTCCGATTAAGGTGTTCTTTATCTCAAAACGTATCCAAGAATGAGATCTTGAAGTTTGCTGGAGGGCAAAAGTTCAGATTCAGAGGTTATCACCTCTGAAAAAGCAAAATATAGAGCATCACATTTTTGCCATAAGAATCCTAATTACTCTTCGAGGCTGAATTTGCTTTGGAACTTCTTCGAGAGAGATTTTTTGGTGTGCAAACTCTTATTTTAAGAGCTTCAAGGCATTGTACATGTATGATCACTATGATAGCTCCTCCATATGAGAGTACAGCATGATCTTGTCACGTGTTTGGCATGTAAGATGACATTGTAGTATACTCCTTTTTTGAGGTTTATGTCATCATGAGTTCGATCATGGATGTATAGTGGCATTGTGATACATATCTTGCTTATGCCACTTGGTTATGGATTTAGTTATCGGTTGCACATAATTCTGTGAGAGTTGATTGTGGATCTTGGTTGGTGCTTGTATCTTTGTTCTCTTTGCAAGTACATGATCCAGATTGGAGCCTTAGTTACACATTCGTTTGTCACCGTTATTAGCATTTGGTCATTGATTGATATGTATTTGCCAGTGTTATTCTTGGCATATGTGGATGGTGATTTCCACATGGTTTATTTGGTTCAGAGTCCATTTATAGAGGAGATGCTGTCGAAATTTCAACAGCTTTTATGCTAGAAGAGAGCTCTAGTAGATCTTGAAGCCCGTGAGATAGCTTTGGATCATTGCTTATCTCTATTCATTTGGACTTGGTCACAGGTTATTCGTGACAGGTTGGACCATCTTGCAGGATTTATTCTTGAGTGGGAGGTATATCGCCATTATATTGTTGTATATTGCCATCAGTTTTTGGCATGTGTATTTGCCATTATCTTTGATTGGATCAATGACAGGTGGTGATAGATTACTCATTGTTCTTTTGATATTGGTTATCTTGTTTGATTGCTCAGTTTATAGGGGATACTCATTCGAATTTTTCCCAGGATTCTTTCACATCTACTTGGTCACTTTGGAGACTTGGTGAGCAGGCTTGTGCTCATGGTTTTATGTGCATGCTAGATGCATGGTTATGTGACAGGTGGTTCACATGGTTCCTTCTCCATCGAGACATTTGTGATGTGAGTTATGCATATGGATATGCACGGATGATCCTATTGAGGATAGAGCATTGTTTCTAGTCTCATGTTACATTGCTAGTCTATTGGATCGCCAGCATGGTGTCTTCTCAGTTTGATGGCACTAACTTTCCGAGATGGAAAGCTCAGATGTGGCATACATTGGTTTGTGCAGGGTTACATATGTATGTGCATAGAGATGCACAGAGGCCTCGTGACATGCCCGACCATGTATGGATGGATATGGACGCATTGGCCAACTCCACTATCTGATTACATCTTGTGGATTCTATATATGAGTCTGTTATGTATGAGGAGACGAGTAGTGCATTGTGGCAGAGACTACATGATATGTATGTGAGTCCATTGATTCATGTGAGACATAGATCACATCGATGACTTCGATGTTGGCATTGTGGTCATGAGGGCCATATTCGATGACGTTGCTTCAGGTAGCTGCGACGATGACGTTAGAGATATGCACGTCATGCAGATCAGGTAGTGATTTCAGGAGAGTCTATGGCAGCTGATTATGCCAGTGATGGTGATATCACTTTCTTCTATGGTTCATCTCAGGATTCCTCTTGTTCATTGGATAGCACACATATGGCTTGGTTGCTTGATGCATTAGCCAGTTTTCATATTACTCCACACCGCGAGTGGTTTTATCGATTCTCAGGTGAGAGTCATGGATGTGTGCACATGTCTGATGGTAGGACATATGACATTGAGGTTGCAAGAGATGGTTACCTTATGCTACCTAGTGGAGCATCACTTATACTCAGACATGTATGCCATGTGCCTTCATTCCCTATGAGCGTGATTTCAGTTAGCTAGTGACAGGAGAGAAGATGTTATGCATTCCTTCGTGAGCATCATTTTCAATTGCATTATGCTTGTTAGAGGTACTAGGATTGGGCACATGTATCCACTACATGTACTTCATGTGAGAGACAGTCTCATCTCAGTGGGAGTTCAGCCTTATGTGCGATATGAGACTCGTCATGTCTCATTTTGTCTACCAACAGATAGATCTATGGACATTCATGATGCACATGTATAGTAGGATTCAGATGCTCAGATGGATGCACATGTAGAGCATGTTTTGGATGCTCATGATGCTTATGGAGAGCATCATTGTTCTTATCATACAAATGCTATTATGGAGCACACATTGGATGATCGGTCGGATGCTTTAGAGCATGATGTGGATGCTCATATAGAGCATTATGATGATACTCAGTTAGAGTCTGATCATCACTTTGACCTTGGTATTGATGTTGTGCAGTTAGCTCATGTGGAGCATGATCATACACTTGGTGTGGTAGAGCAAGATTTCTCTCATAATACACAGTGTATGGTAGAGCATTCTAGCTCTCAGGTTGCACATCTAGACACATCCTTGGTTGATAGGATGACTGATTTAGATGTTGATGAGTCAGCGATCATGCAGTCATTCTTGGATTTGCTTATGCCAGATATTGACATAGATATATCACAACATGTTGGTCTTGATGATGGTGCGTTGGATGCTTGGATACAGGCATGGCTGACATACTTAGGTTAGCCAGGATAGCACATGTTTCATCAGCATTCGAGAGTCTGATGTATGAGTTATTATGCTCGAGACCAGACATTGCAGTTGCTATTGGAGCATTTGCACTTGGAGTTGTCCGTCATTCGATGATTGACATAGGCATAGAGGGAGTGGGAGCTTTGCGAGAACTTCATCACTTCTTGCATTAGTGATTAGCTCTTGAGCCCAAGGAAAAGATGATTATCCGAGGCTTTATTTTGTTCAAATCCCTCAGAATCGGTCCAATTGGATTACCTAGAGCCCACAATTATCTCGCAATGGATTCTTCCTATGCCTATGCACTAGCTCATATGTTCCCGGCAAACGCACCAAAAGGTTTCCCCTCCTTTCGTGTCGGGTTCACCAGGTATGTCGCGAAGTTCGTAACAAGGAGGAAGTAAGAAGGAAAGATCCTCGAATTGCTAGACAATATGAAGTTGCAACTTCATTAAGGTCTAGAATGATATGGGCTTGAAGGAAGAAGTAAAAAACGAATATCCTTCTCGTTCTCTCTCATTCAATGCGGTGGTAGTGAAGTGTCAGAATCAATCCACACACTATACAATTAGAAGTTTAATGCCTTTTTGCCACAATTAGAGTTTTTAGTACAGATCCTAAGACTCACATTCATACGCGCAAAAATGAATAGGTAACCTAAACAATCTTTATAGAAGAACAAAAGTTGCTATTAGTAAGGTCAGTTGCACAGGAGGGTAGAAAAGCACAATTGCTATTGAAATGGCTAAAGTCTCACATCATAATCGCCACCATCACTTCGATTCACGTGCACAATGAAGAAAAGCTTTACATGGGACATGCATCGTTCCTTAAAGACCCAAGAAGTCTTTAGAACATTTTGAAGATGAAATGTCTCCACGGTCACTTGTCGCAGTTCAATAATACAAGGGAACATGGACGGAAAAGAAAAGATATATCACGATGATTTACATAACATCAACGGTTCGCAACATTTTATACAAAATGTCGAACAAAATTAAGCAAATACAATCACCATTTAATGATGTCAGACAGACTAAGAGCCAATCTGCGTACCATTAAGTGATTGAGATCACCGTTTATGTACTGTAGAAAATGCTTTTCATCTGCATTAATCAGCTACAGACTGTCGTCTCCTATCATTACTGATAGTCCTTGATAAGTATAAAATAGAGTTCTCCGAGCTACAGATTGTTTCATCCTTGAAATTTTCATCGCGTCCCAAGTATCAGAGTATATAATCAACAAACAAAGTTCATCAGTCCAGGTTCTGTTTTGTTTTCTGAAGCGAACCTTTATAGCTAAAATAAATATAACCATTCAGATAACAATTGTGCGGAACCGATGACTTAACCTTGATCGATCTAAAGATTGCACCAAAAAAACTTACAGCTTTCTGCCTCGCTTTACAGAATGGGTGCAGGGTTTGATTTTTGGATCCGCTGCTGCAAGAAGATAATGAAACTTCGCGCTCGACTCTTCTTCTTGGCTTCTCTCCTGCTATGCATCCACCACCAACAGTGTCCCGAAGATCATAGCGTACCCCCCCCCCCTTCTTCAACTATGCGCCAAGCATTGCCAGAATTGAAAGCAAGGTTCCATAAAGCTCCTGCTGCCTTCTCATGTACATCCCGCCATCAAACGAGCCGTCTCTTTCTGAAGATGAACAAAGACGGACTAAAGCACGAACTCCCCCCTCTTCAACACTTCTCCCATCTGCCACGACCTCTCCTTTTTTTTCCAGCACACGAGGGCCTCTCCCTCAGCTCCCAAAGTTCCTCTTCGAAGCCTTCCCCCGTTGGATCTCTCCCCAAAAAGTATTGCCACTGCCAACACTTATCCACCGGCTTCAAATAGGGCAATCAATTTTCCTGCGCCCCCTGTCATGCCTGTACAGATCCAAACAAAAAAAGGAGAAACTGCCCCCCTTTCTGTTTCCCTTGTCAGAGAAAAAACGGATTTGCCACACCTTTTTTCTGGCAAAAAAACGGAAAGGGCTTGGGGACAGACACTATAGCCTTGAAAAGATTTTCGTCCTTCTTACCACCTTCAACCTCACCGTAAATTAGAGCTTCAGCAGCGATACCTTGTCTCATTGCTTCTATAGGATCCAAGATAACACCTCGAACCGGACATCCGAGTAAATAAGCAACAAGCACGTGACCAGCCTCATGTGTGAACACCCTCCTCTTGTATGGAGGCCGCGAGATTAAAATAGATGCAAGGCCTGTGCCCCCCCAAATAAACAGCATCAACTATGCTGAATGCCAAAATTGAAAACAAGAATGGGCGAATTTCAATCCCACTGTTGGTCAACAGATTGAAGCCCGCTATTGCAGACAGCAAATAGAAAGCAGGAGCCCCATCTAAACCCCATTTCTTGGGTGATAATTTGGATGCTTCCAACCCCGTTATCTCCAAAAAAAAGCTGCTGGTGTAACATATCGTGAGCTTTCAGCGGGAATATTCTTGCACTTTCCAAAGTTGGAAAGCAAGCCTTTAGCCTGAAGGAATTCGTATGTCCTGGCTACGAGACCCATATCTGTAGCAAAAATGCAAGCATCCAATAACTGCAGAGATCTTGAGGAGGACTGGGAATAAGAAATTCCTCGTCCTCCTGCTCCTGAGTTTCGAGGAATGTAGGGCTTTGCCTCCATGCTCACCATGTCCTCCATGATATCCATCGTGACATCTCCCGTTGTATCCTCCATGATATCCGCCATGGTATCCTCCATGGTTTCCACGATAATATTTCATCTGTTGGTGTTTTAATACTCCATCAGCTGTTAGCAGCTTCCGGTTAGAGATCACATGTGAAATTCCCTCTGCCCTCACACAATATGCAATCGATATGAGCACTAAGAGGAAGAACCATGCAAGAAAAACTCTGAACGATGCCATAGCTTTTGCACAAATTTTTGCTGCATTTCCAAGAACTCCTCGGTCCATCCAAGATAGCTACCCTTGGTGGCTTCTCAGAGAAATTCCCCCTTGAAACAAAGCCACCTCTAATTTCTTTTGCACGTCAGTATCTCCTATGCTCTTAGGAGGCTCGTCCATGCTCAATCCCTTTTCTCCACATCCCTGCAATCAATACCTCCACATGCTTCCCATCAATTATCAAATTCATGCTTCAAGTACCTGAAATCAAGCGTATTTTCCTGCCAAATAGAACCGCATTAGTGCATAAAACCAACCATTTATTGAGCTAACATACTTCCCTCTTCTTATTTGCAAAGTCGTCCTCGACGAGCCACTATTGCTGCAATAAAATCCAAACAACCACGAACATGTCAATTTCCAATTGGATTACATACCTTTCATCGAGCCGCCACTTCCACTGAACCTGCACTCATCGAAGCTATTAGTGCTAAAAAAAAATCACTCATGAATACATACAAATCAGTCATTTCCAAAATGATCCAAGAACATGCACATATATGCAATCCCATTTCAGCCATGCATCAATTTGCTCATACATTCCATTATGAAAAATGGTCTCAACCAAGATAACACATACATACCTTTCCATATTTTACACATGCAACTACCATTACGGAAAAAAAGAAAATACCGAAATAAACAACAACAACTGAAATGAACCCACTCGGGGATGCAAAAATACCCAAAATGCATACCCCATTATTGCATCTACTATTCGCTATGTACAATCATTCCATGACTAGACATTCCCGAAGAATCCCATCGTCGTCCTACAAAAACCATCGAGACTCGAGTGCAAGTGAAGGCATTCATCAGAACCCTGGAGTGTCTCACACACTAGAAAAACCCTTAGATAGAGCACACAAGTTGTAAAGCAAGACCGTCGCATTACCTCGTTAAAGCCTCATCCATAAGTACATATAGAATATCTGTGCTTTCAAGAATGTTGATTCAAAGTGAGCTGATCTGTCGCAAGCCAACACATACCAATCACACAAGAAAATAACGTCCCCTTCCAGGCGATCATCGCCCTCTCCTCTCTCTCTCTCCCCCTCAGGAGTGGGGAATAACTTCATATGAAAACTTTATTTTAATCACACGTTGGCCTACATTGACACTGGATGCGACTCGTGGACCTAACCACCCGATCAGGTTGATTCCACCCATCTACCAATGCAATGAAGCGCACAACACACAAACACATAATGATAACACATAACAGATATCAGCTAGCCCATAACGAAGCTGTATGCGGCTCGTGGTTGTGACTACCCAGCCACGATGGCTCCACCTACCTACCAACCCGTTATGGCGCGTAGCTAAGACACCAACATATATATCCCAAGCCTATGGCGAAACTAGCTGCGGCTCATGGTCCTAACCACCCGACCAGGATAAATCCACCCACCTACTAGCCCACCATAGCGCATTGGTACGATCACACAACACACTTTCTTTTTCTTTTCTTTTCTTCTCTTCGTTTTTCTTTTCATAGTTAATTAGTTCACCCAAGTCCTGAGAATTAGGGAGAGGAAGAAAGGGACCTTTCCCACTGTTCCCACACAGACATGCAAACATATACACTCTAGCCTTTGACAGATCAACCACCTTCTCACTCCATTCTCTCAATTACAGACACTACATATGTATTCATCGATTCAACTTTTCACTTGGTAACTACAGCCAGCTATGCCTTAGTCCCTCGTATACCTATCCCTAGGTGTCCTAGAATGTGAGTCTCTAGGATGTCTCATGTAGTCTCACATCGTACTCGCATCCCGACAACTTCTCTAAGGCGAGTCAGGCTCAACTTCGGGAGCTCCGTCATCACTTCCTAGCGTTAGCACATCTGCCCAAGCCCATGTAATATCGTTTTCCTCGTTAGGCATTTCCCTAGAAGGATCAAAATAGTAGTATCGATCTCCCGCCCATCCTACATGTCGAGCTAGGTATTCCTCAAAACACTCAATGTAAAATGCAACACCAAATCCTGGTTTATAAAGCATACCAGCCAATGCGCTTCCTCAACATCGTATTCCGTCTCAAAGTCGTCGACATCTATGTCCATGCGAGCGAACGTTTGGTCCGAGAAATATATCCTTAGCTCGTACAAGTAGAGTTGCGTAATTTGGTCTGCCATTTTGTTACTTAGCTCCTAACAGTCTCTGCGCAACATAAGAAAAATAATTAGAAGTCCAAGATTCTTGAGCTAGCAAGGAAGAATATTTATGACACACAAATCATAGCTTACATATGCGCATATATATATATATAACTATTCATGTATGTACAAGGAGTCTACTTCGTCACTTCGTTTGGATCTCGTCTGGCTTCTCTCATCCTAACATCACTTGAAATATGGTTTAACTCGAAGCGCGTTAACCTTCACGGGAGCATATTCTTCTCCTAAATCTTGAATTTGCATGGAACCATTGGAATTGAGTTCCACCACCTTAAACGGTCCTGCCCATCTTGTCTGTAACTTCCCTGGGAATTTATAATATTTACTATCATAGACTAGTACCAAATCCCCTTCTTGAATCATATAGGTTTTGAGATTCTTGTCATGCCTTTCCTTACGTCTCTTCTGAATAGCTTCCAAACTTTGTTGTGCGATGAGTCTCTTTTCTTCCAGCTTGACCAGTTGTATGTACCTCTCCTTTAATGACTCTTCCTCGCCCAACCTGGCTTCGATGGCCACTCTTAATGTCGGAACTTCTTTTTCGATGGGAAAGATGGCTTCCTCGCCATATACTAGGGAGAACAGAGTGCTCTTAGTCGTCACTCGGTAGGATGTTCGATACGCCCACAAAGCTTCCAAAAGTCTCTCATCCCAGTCTCTCCTATGCACAGCTACTGTTTTTGTCAGAATCTGTTCCAGAATTTTGTTGGTGACCTCCACTTGTCCATTTGCCCTCGGATAATATGGAGTGCTTTTTCTATGTTTGATCTTATAGAGTTCCATTAATTCTTCGATCAGCTCGTTGACAAAATGTGTTCCTCTATCACTCACTATCTCCAACGGGCATCCAAATCGAGTGATAATTTGTTCATACAAAAATTTAGCAACATCAACGGCTCGGTCAGTCTTCAGAGCTTTGGCTTCCACCCACTTGGTAACATAATCAGTACAGACCAAGATATACCTATTGGATCTTTGTCGTGAGGGAGGATCAATAGGCCCCACAAAATCAATTCCCCATTTCTCAAACGGCTTAAGAGCCAACACCGGCGTAAGAGGAGCAGCATGTGCTAATGTGGGTTTTCCCATTCGTTGGCATTTGTCACATTTCTTACAGTATGTATGTGAGTCTTTGAACAGCGTTGGCCACCAATACCCAGCTAATAAAATCTTTCTTGCTGTCAATTCACCAGCAAAATGCCCACCGCAAGGTTCGTCATGCAAAGCCCTCAACACTAGATTTGCTTCTTCTTCCTCGAGACACCTCCGATAAATGCTCTCATGAACAAAATATCGATAGAGTTGCCCCCCAATGATGCTATGGTGCTTCGCCAATGCTAACAGTTTTTGCTTCTCTCTCTTGCTTGCTCCTGGCGGATATTTAGTAGTGCACAAGAAATTCACCAAATCGGCATACCAGGGTACTTTAGCTTCAACTTGGAATAGATGCCCATCAAGAGCATCATCGGGCACACCAGAGATTGGCTCCTCATTAACAATTCGAGATAAATGGTCAGCCAATATATGCGCTTTGCCTGGTCTGGTTACCACTGTGAACTGAAATTCTTGGAGAAGTAGCATCCACCTCATCAGTCGCCCTGATAGTTCTGGTTTATTAATGATATACTTAAGGGCTTCGTGATCCACATAAAAAGTGAAATGCTTTCCCATCAGGTAATGCCGATATTTGTTCACCGCAAAGATCATCGAGAGACATTCCTTTTCTGTAGTCGTGTAGTTCCTCTCAGTGCTATTCAAATTGCGACTTGCGTAGTAAATAGGATGGTCCAACTTCTTTTCATCGGCTTGGCATAGTACTGCTCCAACTGCAGTATGAGAAGCGTCGACATGTACATGAAATTCCTTCGTCCAGTCGGGTGCTACCAAAATCGGTGCATTTATTAACCTCTCTTTGATCGAGTCGAATGCAACTTGACACTCTCCAGTCCACTCGTATTGTTGGTCCTTCCTCAAAAGAGTCGTCAGTGGTGCCGCTATGGATGCAAAATTTAATATAAAACGTCGATAATAATTTGCATGGCCCAAAAATCCTCTGAGTTGTCGCAAGTTTTGCGGAGGTGGAAGTTGTCCGATCTTTTCCACTTTATCCTCGTCGACCGCAATCCCTTTTTCGGAAATAACATGTCCCAAAAGCAATCCTCTTCGTACTCCAAATGTGCACTTTTCAGGATTCAATGCGATGCCTTTTTCAATGCTTCTTCTTAAAATAGCTTCGATCCTCTCCATCATGTTTTCATCGTCGCCTCTGATTGCAAAGTCATCTAGAAATATCTCCATCCAATCCTGCAGGTAGTCTTGATATGCAGCTATCATTGCTCTTTGGAATGTGGCCGGTGCATTGCATAATCCAAATGGCATCACCCGATATGCGTACGTACCCCATTCTGTCGTGAAAGTAGTTTTTGATTGATCCTCTTCATGGATTTGGATCTGATTGTACCCACTGAAACCATCCAAAAAGGAGTACAATTTATGGCCAGCCACTCTGTCCAAGATTTGATCAGTAAATGGCAAGGGAAAATGATCCTTCTTTGTGCGCTCGTTCAACTTTCGATAATCTATGCAAATACGGATTTTCTTATTTTTCTTCGGAACAACTACAATTGGTGATACCCACTCGCTGGATGCAATGGGATATATGAATCCTGCCTCCAATAATTTGGTCAATTCCAACTTGATCAATTCCGAGTAGACTGGATTTGTCCGCCTAAGTCGTTGACATATTGGTCGTGTGCCTTCTTCCAAGTCTATATAATGTTGGCAGATTCGGGGATCAATTCCTCTTAGATCATTGTATGACCATGCAAAGGCCTCGCTGAAATTTTTAAGTGTCGTTTTAATGCAATCTCGTACTCCATCTGGTAGCTCTGACCCCACGCTCAAGAACTTTTCTGGAAAAACTTCCCACTTTTCCAACTGAGCTTCTCGCGAATATTCCTTATTCCTCGATGACACTGTGATTGGAATGTGCTCTCCGATCACGCGTGCATGGTTGGCCAGTAAATCATTGTTTTGTTCTGTTCCGATTGAACCTAATTTCTTTAATTCAGCTTTTGCTATGGCTTCCGACATTTTAGTCTTACTCTTCGCTTCTTTTTTCGATTCTCGACTTCTCTTTAGAATCTCTGCTTCTAGCATTCTAACTCTTTCTCTCAACTGTTGCACTTCCATCGCCGGAGCTAACTCTAGTTTCAATTCTTCTCTTGAAGTTCCCTTCTCCCGGGATTGAGTAGCTTTGTTTTTACTTGAGTCTATACTCAACATGTAGCACTCAAATTCACTTGTATGCATCAACCATCCCAGCAACTCCTGATCGGAATCGTCGTTATAGAGCAGTGGATTTTGATACTCTCCCATCTTCGTGTCTTGATTCTTAAAGAGCTGCAAGTTGAACCCGTCTTGAAGCAGATTCTTGTAGGTGTCCGTGTTCAAAGAAAACCTAGCTCGTGCCATCTCGTGCCTTGCTTTCTCCTTCTCTTTCCTTTCCATCTCATCGACTATTATTGTCTTCTTCTTGTTGCTCGAGGGTGGGGATACTTGTATTTGAATCCGATCAGACTTTGGCCCTATTGAAATAAAACCTGTGCGCCAGTCATGCACACATTCGGCTTGCACCAGCCATGGCCGTCCAAGTAGGATCGAGAAGGTAGCCTCTGAGGTCCTTGGTCTTACTATCAGATAATCAACCTTAAACTCTAGACCGCCCACAACTGTACTTACATTCTTCAAAAGACCCGCAGGCTTCACTTGTGTTTGATCTGCCATTCTCAAGGACATCGGCGTTTCTTCCATGTGGTTGAGGCCCAAAGCTTTCATCATGAACTCAGTCATCAAATTGACTGCGGCTCCACTATCTAATTGAGCACCAGGGACTGCATATCCTTTAATTTCGACCGTCACAGCTGGAGCGTTCGAATCAATTTGCGTCGTAATACTTTGAATGATTCCTTGGACATCCTTATCTTGTCTATTTTTATCTCGAGCTTTCCTCGGCTTCTTAATATATTCGTTGTAGAATTGTTTCCTATAAACAGGTGAACATTTTAGCAATGTGCCAATGTCCAGCGTGACTTCCGTGTCAGCGAGCAACTTCACGATATCTACTTCTTCCGAACTTTGTCTTTCCTTTCTAATCTTAGGAGCTTTCAATCTTTCAGGGAATGGTGCTATGCCTGGCACAAACTCCTTAGTCACTGGTGGAAGAATCTCAATTTCTTCCCCATCCTCAAGCTCTTGCTGCTCAACAAGTCCTCCAACTTGGTTTTCTACCTCTTCGTGTTCAGCTATCCTCTCTTGACTCCCTTCTTCACCTTCGCCTCCTGGATTCTTCTTCGAGTACTCTTGAGTCCTTGTGACTACTGCCACAGTTGGATCTTTGTGTGGTTTCTTGGCCTCGTAAGCATCCACAAAGTGCATCGACGAGCTAGAGCCTTCTTGAGGGTTCGGTGTCTTGAACACTACTCCGATCGTAGGAACGTGCTCTTGAGCTCTTGATGTGGGATGCATCTGAGTATCAACATAGTTCGAGGACCCTACTGGTCCTTTTTCCTTGCCGGCGGTAGCTCTTCGTTTTGGACAATCTTCATCAAAGTGGCCCTCTCCACTACAGTACCTACATAGTGGGGTATAATCAATTGGTTTCTTTTCGTTTGGACATCTAGATTGAGTATGGCCAAAGCCATGACATCTCCAGCATTGGATTGGACCATCTCTTCTTTGATCACGTACGGCTCCTCTTGGATAGTCTCCTCCTTGACCCTGAGCACCATATCCATAAGTCGGTCTGTTTTCCCAACGAGATGTAGGTGGTACACTTTGAGCGGGCAATCCCGTGTAAGGTCTTTCTCTTGTATCTCCTGATTTCATGGTCCTTTCTTCATAGGCTCTCTTGTTGTAACATCGGTCCTCTGTGTGATTTGTTCTTCCACAAAAAGTACAACGCGTCCTAGGTGGCGATCTATCTGTGAATACTCTCGAGACTGTAGGGCATTCTGAAGCCAAATGGCCGTAACCGTGGCACTTCCCACACCATGTATTTGATCGAAACACTTGATTCGGGTTCGTAGTTACCTCAGGTTTTACTCTGTATGTTTCTTGGGTTATTGTGGCAGCTTTTATAGCTTGTGTGACCAACTCTAATATTCGTTCTTTGGTTAGCACAGGCTTTACCTCACCTAGCGTGCTAGTGGCAGCTACAAAAGCTGGGGTCGTCAATGCGGGACTTCCTTGGCCAGGATCTTTCATCGGTATGTTTCCTGGGCTTCCCATAGGCTCGTATAAGAGCTCCATCTTCCTCTGTTGGCATAATTGTACTTCCTCCCAAAGCCTCGCTTGTTCCTTAGCATCCATTAAAGTTGCAGGTCTTGTCAGACTGATATGTTGCTGTGCCGTAGGATCTCTCAATCCCGAAATGAATCTTCTTTTCAATGTCTCATCGTTCGGGGCATTCGCGCCCATCTTTCTTACCAACGTCTCCATTCTCTGAATATAGTTATCGATGCTCTCATTGACTCCTTGTTGCAAATAATCCATTTGTTGGGCCAATCTGTCTTGGAAGCCTTGTCGTCGAAACTTTGCCAAGAAGGCTTCCTTGAGCATCTGATAAGTTCCACGCTCTTGTGGTGTCAGATTCCCATACCAATTGGCTGCCTCATCACGGAGAATAGCCGGAAAAATTCTCAACCTTTGATCCTGGTCAACTACGTCATTGGCCTCACAAGTAACCTCAAACAACTGGATAAAACTATCCGGATCTTCGTCCCAAGTACCTGAAAACTTGGTGACGTCCCCCAAGTGAACTGAAATCCGCTGAGCCATTTCGAACAGAGGTGTGATGTCAATATCACTTCGATCCCAAAAATTTAGCACACGTGGCTTCAAGATCCCTCCTTCAAACTTTCGCACTTGATTCGCGACTCTCCTACGGGAGTACACGTTTTTTGCTGATTTCCTCGAACCAATCAAGGTCCACTCACCTGGCGGTTCCCACCTTCTCCTTTCTCTTTCAAGGGCTCTTCTCTGAGCGCGTTCCTCTCTTTGAGTTTGTGTTGCACCTGACGATGAGCTCCCCTCGCTCATGTACTAGATCTTGGGTCCGCAAGCTCGGCCAACCTGTGGCGCTAGGCGAACCTATGGCACTCTCTTATAGAGACGTACCAAGCTATTCTCGGCAGACGCACCAAAATGTTTAGCTCTTGAGCCCAAGGAAAAAATGATTATCCGAGGCTTTATTTTGTTCAAATCCCTCGGAATCGGTCCAATTGGATTACCTAGAGCCCACAATTATCTCGCAATGGATTCTTCCTATGCCTATGCACTAGCTCATATGTTCCCGGCAAACGCACCAAAAGGTTTCCCCTCCTTTCGTGTCGGGTTCACCAGGTATGTCGCGAAGTTCGTAACAAGGAGGAAGTAAGAAGGAAAGATCCTCGAATTGCTAGACAATATGAAGTTGCAACTTCATTAAGGTCTAGAATGATATGGGCTCGAAGGAAGAAGTTAAAAACGAATATCCTTCTCGTTCTCTCTCATTCAATGCGGTGGTAGTGAAGTGTCAGAATCAATCCACACACTATACAATTAGAAGTTTAATGCCTTTTTGCCACAATTAGAGTTTTTAGTACAGATCCTAAGACTCACATTCATACGCGCAAAAATGAATAGGTAACCTAAACAATCTTTATAGAAGAACAAAAGTTGCTATTAGTAAGGTCAGTTGCACAGGAGGGTAGAAAAGCACAATTGCTATTGAAATGGCTAAAGTCTCGCATCATAATCGCCACCATCACTTCGATTCACGTGCACAATGAAGAAAAGCTTTACATGGGACATGCATCGTTCCTTAAAGACCCAAGAAGTCTATAAAACATTTTGAAGATGAAATGTCTCCACGGTCACTTGTCGCAGTTCAATAATACAAGGGAACATGGACGGAAAAGAAAAGATATATCACGATGATTTACATAACATCAACAGTTCGCAACATTTTATACAAAATGTCGAACAAAATTAAGCAAATACAATCACCATTTAATGATGTCAGACAGACTAAGAGCCAATCTGCGTACCATTAAGTGATTGAGATCACCGTTTATGTACTGTAGAAAATGCTTTTCATCTGCATTAATCAGCTACAGACTGTCGTCTCCTATCATTACTGATAGTCCTTGATAAGTATAAAATAGAGTTCTCCGAGCTACAGATTGTTTCATCCTTGAAATTTTCATCGCGTCCCAAGTATCAGAGTATATAATCAACAAACAAAGTTCATCAGTCCAGGTTCTGTTTTGTTTTCTGAAGCGAACCTTTATAGCTAAAATAAATATAACCATTCAGATAACAATTGTGCGGAACCGATGACTTAACCTTGATCGATCTAAAGATTGCACCAAAAAAACTTACAGCTTTCTGCCTCGCTTTACAGAATGGGTGCAGGGTTTGATTTTTGGATCCGCTGCTGCAAGAAGATAATGAAACTTCGCGCTCGATTCTTCTTCTTGGCTTCTCTCCTGCTATGCATCCACCACCAACAGTGTCCCGAAGATCATAGCGTACCCCCCCCCCCTTCTTCAACTATGCGCCAAGCATTGCCAGAATTGAAAGCAAGGTTCCGTAAAGCTCCTGCTGCCTTCTCATGTACATCCCGCCATCAAACGAGCCGTCTCTTTCTGAAGATGAACAAAGACGGACTAAAGCACGAACTCCCCCCTCTTCAACACTTCTCCCATCTGCCACGACCTCTCCTTTTTTTTCCAGCACACGAGGGCCTCTCCCTCAGCTCCCGAAGTTCCTCCTCGAAGCCTTCCCCCGTTGGATCTCTCCCCAAAAAGTATTGCCACTGCCAACACTTATCCACCGGCTTCAAATAGGGCAATCAATTTTCCTGCGCCCCCTGTCATGCCTGTACAGATCCAAACAAAAAAAGGAGAAACTGCCCCCCTTTCTGTTTCCCTTGTCAGAGAAAAAACGGATTTGCCACACCTTTTTTCTGGCAAAAAAACGGAAAGGGCCTGGGGACAGACACTATAGCCTTGAAAAGATTTTCGTCCTTCTTACCACCTTCAACCTCATCGTAAATTAGAGCTTCAGCAGCGATACCTTGTCTCATTGCTTCTATAGGATCCAAGATAACACCTCGAACCGGACATCCGAGTAAATAAGCAACAAGCACGTGACCAGCCTCATGTGTGAACACCCTCCTCTTGTATGGAGGCCGCGAGATTAAAATAGATGCAAGGCCTGTGCCCCCCCAAATAAACAGCATCAACTATGCTGAATGCCAAAATTGAAAACAAGAATGGGCGAATTTCAATCCCACTGTTGGTCAACAGATTGAAGCCCGCTATTGCAGACAGCAAATAGAAAGTAGGAGCCCCATCTAAACCCCATTTCTTGGGTGATAATTTGGATGCTTCCAACCCCGTTATCTCCAAAAAAAAGCTGCTGGTGTAACATATCGTGAGCTTTCAGCGGGAATATTCTTGCACTTTCCAAAGTTGGAAAGCAAGCCTTTAGCCTGAAGGAATTTGTATGTCCTGGCTACGAGACCCATATCTGTAGCAGAAATGCAAGCATCCAATAACTGCAGAGATCTTGAGGAGGACTGGGAATAAGAAATTCCTCGTCCTCCTGCTCCTGAGTTTCGAGGAATGTAGGGCTTTGCCTCCATGCTCACCATGTCCTCCATGATATTCATCGTGACATCTCCCGTTGTATCCTCCATGATATCCGCCATGGTATCCTCCATGGTTTCCACGATAATATTTCATCTGTTGGTGTTTTAATACTTCATCAGCTGTTAGCAGCTTCCGGTTAGAGATCACATGTGAAATTCCCTCTGCCCTCACACAATATGCAATCGATATGAGCACTAAGAGGAAGAACCATGCAAGAAAAACTCTGAACGATGCCATAGCTTTTGCGCAAATTTTTGCTGCATTTCCAAGAAGTCCTCGGTCCATCCAAGATAGCTACCCTTGGTGGCTTCTCAGAGAAATTCCCCCTTGAAACAAAGCCACCTCTAATTTCTTTTGCACGTCAGTATCTCCTATGCTCTTAGGAGGCTTGTCCATGCTCAATCCCTTTTCTCCACATCCCTGCAATCAATACCTCCACATGCTTCCCATCAATTATCAAATTCATGCTTCAAGTACCTGAAATCAAGCGTATTTTCCTGCCAAATAGAACCGCATTAGTGCATAAAACCAACCATTTATTGAGCTAACAATTAGTCAGATGTGAGCTCCACTCTTACTGATATGAGTCTAGAGCAGTTTGAGGTCCATGGATACACCTTGTTTGAGGCGGTTGGTGTAGGCTGATCTCGTATGGGTAGAGATCTGGACTCTTCCTATACATTACTATATAGTCTTACCTCATTCTTTGTATATGTTACCACTTATGGTCACATTGACCCTTAAGTGGGAGATTGTTGGGGATGTAAGGGTCATGTGACCTTACCCCCATATTCATATATATATATATATATATATATATATATATATATATATATATATATATATATATATATATATATATATATATATATATATATATATATATATATATATATATATATATATATATATATAGAGCATTGCCTTAAGAGAGAACATTATGTGGGTTTCGAGGCTCCCATGCATCTGTGCGCATCTCTCCTCTCTTCTCTCTTCCTCCATCTCCTCCTTTCTCCTCTTGTTCTACACACCAAAGCCCTTCACAGCATTCACTGGAAAGATATTAGTGTCTAGTTTATTTCTACAAATTTTCAAAGCATTTGGTTGAGTAAATTTGGAGAAATCTGAATTGTATTGTCTCGGGGTCTATCTCTGTGCAACCTTGAAAAATAGGGGGTACCTCTTTTGAGTGTTAAGTTCATTCCATAAGCATATTTTGCTTATTACTTGTACTCTTGTGCATTTTAGATAGTCAACCCTATGTGTATCATTCGTCCAAAAGGAAGTTTTTCAACTTTAATCACGTTGGATGCTATGAGCATTTGAAATTGATCGTTTCATCTAAAGATAGCAAGTTTTTTGAGCTAGTCAATGTGCAAACCTATCTATTTTGTATCAAATCTTTTCCTTGATGCTCCAAAGCACATAGTGGATTTTATTGCACTAATCACATGCCTCTAAGGCTTATTTTACTCTCCATAAGCGCAAGGGCCGGTCCTGTGATGGTTGGCTGGACCAACCTTCTTCACTTCGCAACTCACCTTTGTACCACCTAGAAGCTTCTCCCAGTTCTCTCATTCAATACACGATTTTCACATGCAGTATGCTCCAACTAGAGCTAAACTAGATCAAATTCGTTTTTTTAGATCACTTCATTTTCTTTCTAAAATACCTTGTCCAAGCACATAGACAAATCCTACAGTCAACCTCAACCATCTTTTAATGAATTGCCTCAATTTCAATATTCAAAGAAAGATTGGTGTTGCTATTGGTTCTTGATAATACCATCCTTGAGTGATAGCATGAGAATACACATGAGTGTGCATGTTTTCATATCACTTGCTTCAACTAACAAGGGGCACAAGAGCCACCACAAACAGAGTTGCCTACAAAACCAAAAGCAAGTTATGTAATGTGTCATAGACCAAGTAGCAAGAATACTAAAAAGACATTTTCACAAATACATGCCTTGATGGTTCAAAGTAGACCACAACTAGAAAATAAACTAGTAATCATAGCTATGAAAACAAGGAAATGGATGAAGGCACAATGGACACAAAGACATCGAGCTTTTAGTCAATCTACATAGTAAGGGCTCACAATATCTTATTAGATTACTTGTTCACTGACTCACTCACGATATTATTGCTTCATTTTGAATGAAATGGATGCAGGTTTGTATATGGAAGATGTATTACAAAATGATATTTATCATAGGTCGTAGAGCTTCCTTCATTGTAGATAAAAGTCATGGTGAGATCAATGTGCAACCACCAAGCATGGGATATAGATGTGCATGTTGTAGAACATAGTCCATGTAGGTTAGCTCATCCAGTTTTGTCCTTTGTCTTTCAAGACTAAGGATGGAGGTTCAACCCTTGTAGATTGCGGTGGGAAATCTGTCATCATTTTGTGGTGAGATGATGAAATCAATCCATTAGGGGATTGTTAGACTTTCAGGCTATCTATTCCAAACTAGTTATCTCGTCTGGTTTTAGGGCCTTCTCTTTCCAATATTTACCTTAGCGGGCCTTTGAGCTCTGTATCTTAATAGTTATTAAGCATTCAACCCTTGCTTTGTGGGATTGGGGCAACCCTATGAGTGTTATGCCTACCTTTCAGTATATTTTTTAATTAATTCAAGGTATCTGGAAGAGTAGATCTTGATGATAAAGCTTCCTTTGAAAAGAGTCCACACATGTTAGCTCAACCAGTTTGTTCCTTTGCCTCTCAAGGCTAGGGTTGAGGGTTCAACCCCTACAACATATGATGAGACATCCCTCACCATTGTTTGGTGAGATGATGAAGCCAACTATTGATATATTTTGGTAGTGATATGTGTGATCACACTAGGACTGTTGGGACAGTTTTTTTCCCTCTCTAGGAGTTTTCTTTCCCCCAGCTTGTATATACACCTATAACCCTAATAGGTCACTTATCTTTGTACATTTCTCCTACTAATACATTCAGTATTGTGTGTTGTGCTCCAAGCTTCTTCTTTATCCTTGTGATATTCGTGTGCTTTCCTAGACCTCAAACTCCAACAATTGGTATCAGAGCATGTTGTTGCTTCATCTAGGGCATCATCGACACCCCTCCGATCACAATCTCAGAATCGCACGAAAATTGGTGAGCATGCTCATGACAATTAGGAATTCAAAACGGCTTCGCTTTGTAGTGTTGAAATCACAATCTGAGCTCATTTTGGCCTCTAAACATACTATAACAATGCCTGTGTAGGCAATTTCATCTTTTTGTCCCAAATATATATACAGGTTTTGGCTTGCCAGTATAAGCTCTTCGAAGTGTGTTACAGGTTTGGCATACCTTGACATGATAGTTCTATTCAAGTTGTTTAGATACAATCATTTTTCTACATCAGGATATTTTAGTCAATGGTTAGGGCTAAAAGTAGTGATGTATTCCATGCTACAAGTGCATCATGTAAATCTACATAAGAAATGGAATGATCTGCATCATCACATGGAACCTGCAAAGGGTGAGAAGTTGCCTCATTAGGACTAGCACTAGACTGTCCACCTGTAAAAGAGGCAGCAAAGTATCATACATGTCTTTGGAGCTAACAGATGTCTCCTTAGTACATGAAAGCAATGGGTGAATAGCATCTTCCACAAAAACAACGTCATGGCTAACCAGAATGCATTTAGTCTATGGATGATACAGACGATAGCCTTTACTTTCAAAACTATACCCAAGAAAAATACATTTTACTGCTTTGTCATCCAATTTTGTGTGATGTTGTTCAGGCACTAATGTTGATATATTTAGGTCGTGATGTGTGTGAACACACTAGGACCATCGGGGCACTTTTTCCCTCTTTAGGAGGTTTTTTCCCCCTCGGCTTGTATATACGCCTATTGCCCTAATGGGCTACTAATCTTTGTACATTCTAGTGGTAATACATTCAGTATTGTGTGTTGTGCTCCAAGCTTCTTCTTCACCGAGAGAGGTGTAGTCAACGCCCTGAGTAGCCCACTAGGGCAATAGGCGTACATACAAGCTAGGGGGAAAAAACCTCCTAAAGAGGGAAAAAAGTGCCCCGACGGTCCTAGAGTGTTAACACACATCACTACCTAAATATATGAACAGGCTCGTGTTGTTACGCCCAAAAACAGTTGGAGAATGAGCACATGAATGAAGGAGATTCCATGGATAGTTTTTTGACAAAGATCAAAGATTTGAAGAAGTAGTTGATTTCTGCTGCAGAAGTCTTGCTAGATAGTTCACTTTGTGTAGATTGTTCTGAATGGTCTTTCAAATTCATATTAGAGTTTTGCTTCTACTCTTCGATTCATGGTGAAAGGCAATCCAAATGCCTTAACATTTGAGGAGTTAGTAATTTCCGTTCTGTTGTAGGAAGATCGGTCTAGGCAAAACATGTCCATTATGTGTGCTGCAGATCAAGCTTTTTTGGCTAGTCAGAAGGGCAAGGGCAAAGGTAAATGGAGCTCAACTACTATTAAGCATAAATCTGCTCATTTTGCACAATCAAAGAAGGATAAAAAAGACGAGAAGAAAACAGAAAAACCAAATTTTTTTTGCAAATACTATAAAGGAAATGATCATGTCATAAAGAGTTGTCCAAAACTCGAAAATATGCAAATAAAAAAGAGGTTGGAATGGTTGTTGCAGAGGCATCTACACCCAAATCAAAGTCTGCAAATCTTGTGCAAAATGAAGAATGGGCATTCACTATTATTTATAGTATGACCCATCTTCTCATGAACAGTGTGTGTCTACAATAGACTTAGATGTTTGGTACTTTGATAGTGGGACAGCCAAACATATTATCTTGCAGTACAGTTTCTTCACTTCACTTGAGTCCACCCCTACAGGGAATACTGTCACATGCACCAACAACTCCTCTTATTTTTTCATGGGAGTTGGTAAGATCATTATGACTACTCTTGATGGTAGTTCTTTTACATTGTCAGATGCTTTATTTGTGCCAGGGATCAAGAAAAATATGTTATCAATTTTAGCATTATCCAAGATCGACTTAGTTATGAAATTTATTGACTATAGATATACAACTCATGATTTGTCGAATGGCAATGTCATTATTGCTTGTGGCATTTTATGTCGTGGGTGTATAGGCTCATAGATTATGCAAAATATGTGAATGATTTAGCATGTGCAGTCAAAGCTTCTCGGGCTATGTCCAATGCAAAGCTTTTGCATGCATGCTTTGGTCATCTGAATTTTGCTTGTTTGCTACACTTATGGAAATCTGAAATGGCATCCTCTCTGCCCAAACTTGAGGCAACTAGTAAACATGTCTGTGAAGGTTGTATTTTGGGAAAAATTTAGTGTTCCTCCTTCCCAAAAGATGGTTCAGTATGAGCTACTTAGAAATTGCAACTTCTCCACAGTGATGTTTGTGGTCCTATGTTTGGGAACTAGCTTTACTTCATGACTTTCATTGATGATTTCTCTAGGCATGCATGGGTATATCCATTGAAAGCAAAGTGTGAAATGTTTATGTGCTTCAAATATTTTTTGGTTTTGGCTTAAAATCTATCAGCATGTAAAATGGGCACCCTTCATTCTAATCGAGCGAGGGAATATATGTCTTCGGATTTCAATCCATTTTTGGTTGAATGTGGGATAAAAATCATTGTACAGTTCCATATACACCTCAATAGAACAACTCACTCATGGAGATGGCGAGGTGTATGGTCAAGAGTTATGCTTTGTCACATGGTTTTTGCTTGATGTTGTTATGTGTGCAACATATGTACTTAATAGGTTTCCACTAAATTATTGCAGTCTATCACTCCATATGAGGCTTATCAAGCTATCTGTTGCTCATCTACTTGTCTTTGGTTTTCTATCATATGCATTAGTGCCTGAAAAACAACGCAGGAAATTGGATGATAAAGTAGTGGAATGTATTTTTGTTGGGTACAGTTATGACAACTAAGTTTATCGTCTGTATCATCCACAAACTAAATGCATTTTGGTTAGCCATGATGTTTCTTCTGTGGAAGATGCAATTCAACCATTACTTTCATGTACTAAGGAGCCATCATAGCTCCAAAGACATGTATGACACTTTATTGCCTCTTTTTACAGGTGGATAATCTAGTGTTGATCCAAATGAGGCAATTTTTAAACCTTTGTAGGTTCCACACGATGATGCAGATCATTCCATTTCTGATGTAGATTTACATGATGCACTTTTTGATGAGAGGTTTGATATAGAGAAGGCAAAAATTATGCCTAAATGGCTGGTGCAGACTTTGCGAGATAGCAAATTAGATGAACCTCTATCATATCATATGCATTTAGGCTCTCATAGTGCTTCCTTTGCATCAGATTACTATGCTATGGCTGCCTCTAGTCTTGGTGATGAGAATGAGCTTGTTTCATTTCATGAAGCACAAAATTCAAAAAGTTGGATGGCTGCTATGCAATCAGAATATGATGCTATTATGAAAAATGGTACTTGGTCTTTATGTGACTTGCCTCGTGGCAAGAAGGCCATTAGCATTGAGTGGGTATACCAGCTGAAGCATAAGCCTGATGGAAGAGTTGATAGGTATAAGGCTAGGCTTATTGCAAAAGGTTATGCTCAAGAAAGAGGCATTGATTTTAATGAGACCTTTGCTCCTACATGTTGAATGACTACTGTTCGTAGCATCTTTGCACTTTTAGCTCATCATGGTTGGAGGATACATCAATTGGATGTTAAAATTGCATCTGTGAATGGTGACTTGCATGAAGAAGTGTATTTTTTTCAGCCCCATGGTTTTGTGCAAAAAGGGCATGAAAACAAAGTGTGCAGGTTGAAAAAGGCATTAGATATTTGAAGCAAGCACTACATGCTTGTATGAAAAGATAAATGCCTACTTGATTGCACAAGGTTTTGAGAACAATCCAACTGAGAGCACCTTATATGTTAAGCATGTAAATGATGTGTTTCTGATCATTGTTTTCTATGTTGATAACATGTTACTCACTAGTCCTAATGAGAAGCATATTGCTGATTTTAAGGCTCATTTGCATGCCTCATTTGAGATGTCAAATTTGGGGCATTTGCATCATTATTTGGGCATTTACTTTATGCAAGTTGATGACGGAATAGCTTTGTGTCAAACACAATATATTGACAAACTATTGCAAGATTTTGGCCTTGAAGACTATGAATCTATTGCCACTCCTATGAAAATAGGTTTATTATTAAGTCTTCATGATGCTGGAGATGCATTTGATGTTGTTGCCTATCAACAGGCTATTGGATGCTTGATTTACTTATGCATTACTCAGTCAGATATTCAGTTTGTTGTCTCATAGATGAGAAGGTTTATGCATTTCTCAGGTGTCAAGCAATATTGGTAGACAATTAAGCACATCTGTCACTACTTGAGTGGTGCTCAACTACTTGGATTGTTTTATACCAAGGGGTGATCACTACCGCCAAATTTAGGTGCTTTTTCTTACTTTGATTGGGTTGGTTGCTATGACACTCATGTGTCCACAAGTGGTTTTTGCTTCATGCTCGGTGGCTAATACATGTCTTCATTCAGCAAGAAGCAGCCTAGTGTGGCCACTTCTAGCTATAAGGCTGAGTATATGGAAGTTTTCATAGCGATTGTTGAGTGTGTATGGCTCAGATGCCTTATGGTTGATTTGGGTGTTGTTTAGTCTTCTGCCACCACCATCTTCACTGATAGTCGGAGCACATTGGAAGTTGTGAGGAACCCTATGTTCCATGCTTGCACTAAGCACATTGAGGTGCACTATCATTATGTCAAGGAGAGGTTCTCTATTGGAGAGATCACTTTGGCATGTGTGCCCACATAGGAGAATGTTGGAGATATTTTTAGAAAGACTCTGCCTAGGGAGAAGTTTGAAGCTTTCTGCAAATTGTTGGGCTTAATTCCTTTTGTGGATTTATTCCACATAGCTCGGCACTTCCTTGTACATGAGTGCCAACTCCTTGTTCACTGCATCACTCCCAGGGGGGATTTGTTGATATATTTTGGTAGTGATGTGTGTGAACACACTAGCACCGTTGGGGCGCTTTTTTCCCTCTTTACGAGGTTTTTCCCCCAATTTGTACATATGCTTATAACCCTAATGCATCCTTATCTTTGTACATTCTATTGGTAATACATTTAGTATTGTGTGTTGTGCTCCAAGCTTCTTCTTCTTCCTTGTGTTGTTCATGTGCTTCCACATACCTCAAACTCCAACATCAACCCCTTAGGGGAGTCATTGGGCATTATTACCTCCTTTTTCCTCAAGTCATCCCTTCCCAATCTCTACCTTAGTGATCCTTTGATCTTTACATCCTAGTATTTGCTAGGCATCCAACCCTTGCTTTATGGGATTCTAGAAGTCCCATGGGTTCTATGTCCACCTTTCATTATACTTTGTAATTAATTCAATATATCTAGAAGATAGATCTGAATAATCAAACTTCCTTTAGTTAATTAAATAAAAAAATATGGCAAAACATTTCCATTTCTTTTCATTATTTTATCATCCTAGTAGTTTTTAGGCATTTAACCCGTGCTTTGTGGGATTTGGGGGTCCCATGAGCACCATGCCAACCTTTCTTTGTACATTCTATCAATTCAAGGTAACATGGAAGAGTAGTTCTCAATGATCAATCTCCTTAAAAAAAATGGCAAAACAAAACTTCTTCTATTTTGTTCCATCATTGTATTTGAATAGATCATGCAAGATACAAGGTGAAATAATAGACCTCTAAACAAGGCTTTTCATCTCTCTATCCCCTCCTCAATATGAACAAAGACAAACAATATACAAATTCTTGAGTTGGGACTCTACTAGACATCAGTCTAGAGAGACCAACATTATCTCTAGACTAACATTATGTGTGTATGCAACACAGGCTAATAGTAACATATCCTAGCTAAGGGGTTATTGTTGAAGCTCAAGGTCAAGGACAAAGCATGGAAGCGCATCAAGGAATTAGACACACAAGAAGAAGGAACAAGTAGGGAGCTCCAAGAAGCACCTATCAAATTTTCAGAAGAAATCCCTATTAAAATAGTGATTTTTATCACTAAAAACCATTGTAAATACCATTTTCCATTTTTCTAACTCCATTTTGTTCAAGCCGAGGAGTCCTCGAGCTTGAGGAGTATTAGAATTACCATCATACCAATTTTCATAATTTTTAGACTCCGTTTGAGCCCTCAAATAAGCCCTGGAACCTAATTTTTAACTAGGCCGGACACTAGGTCTGGACAGGGCTAAAATCACTCAAAAAACTATAAAAAGGGATGGAGAGCTCATTTTTGAGGTTAGCTTGTTGTAGATTTCAGCTTTGTAAGAGAGCTCTTTGTAATCGAAGCTTTCCATTGTTCCACTCTTTGCTCTTACTTTGTGTGTGTGTGTGTGTGCATGCTTGTGTGCTTTCACTCACGCACTTGTGCCATCACTTGCTCACGGTCTTCATACCGGTCCTCACATCTCCACAGATTGACATTTATGAGGTGAAGCTCCTCACGTTGGTACTCACCATTGTGCTAGAGTGACACCACATTTGGCACCGTTGCCGGGGAGAGAGCTTGGAGGACGAGCGTGTGACGGTAAGACGTAGAGTTGCAACGTTGGAAGGTAAAAAAATCACCATTTTCAATTCAGTTTTTGAGTTTTTCTTCTCCTTCATCTTCAGCATCATCACCATCTCCACCCACCTTCATCTTCTCAGTTTTTTCCATTTTTTAGAGTCCATTCACCTCTCTTTTTACTTGTGGTTGTGAGAAAGAGCCTTAGAGAGGGTGCATAATTGAAATGCTGAAGAAATAGTACCAAAATAGCTGAAAATTAGAGTGAACAGCCCCAGACGTGAGATAACATGCGCCAAGTATAGTGAGTGCAATATCGCGGGTTTGAAGGGAGATTTGGCATCTATAGACACATAGGAGTGACAAGGAGGACCAAGGTACTCATATTCGCAAAAAATTTTGAATTTGGACTCCAAAAAATCCAAGGATCGTGTTCTCTCGCGGTTGAGTATCGCAATATCTGGATATCATGAACTCCTGTGGTCGAGTATCGCGATACTTAGGCTTGTGAGATATCGAGTATCGTTGAGGAAGTGCTTGCGATACTTGTCACATATCGTATATCGTGAAAGCTTCTTTCGTGATACTTGGGAGATATCATGTATCGCTGAGTATTTCTCGCGATACTTGGGGAAGATCGTGTATCGTGGAGCTCTGAAAGCGATATTTGGCGAGTATCGAATATCGTGGGATTTTTCTTGGTTGAATATCGAGTATCGTCAAAGTTTTCTGCAACATTTGTTGAATATCGTGTATCGTGAAATTCTTTTCTCGATACTTGTTCCATATCGTGTATCGTTGAACTTTTCATGATATCTCACAGATATCGAGTATCGTTGATTTGGCTCTGGCGATACTTGTGCAATATCGTGTATCATGAGATTCTGCTCGTGACATCTGTCGGATATCAAGTATCGTGGACCTACTCCTGTGTCAAGTGTCGTGTATCGTTTAGTTGAGATATCATGTATCGTGACAAGTCAAGTGTCGAGTATCGCCTACTTCAAGTATTACAATACTTGATAAGTATCGTGTATCGCCTGTTCTGCAGTAATCCTAGAGAGGTCCTGTTTCCCTGTTTTAACCCCCAGAACCCTGAACTAGTATAACTTTCTCATACGAAATCTGTTTGCAGTGATTTTGGGTTTGTTGGAAAGCTCGCGGGGAGTATTAGATATGTTGGAAAGCTCATGGGAATACTATCATTAATTATAGTAAAATTAATACGCTGATTATTAGATATAGTATTTTGAAGTTGACCCTCAGGTGGACTAGGAAACCAAGGAGTTCCAAAGGATTTTGAGCAATACAAGGGGAAATTTTGGACTTGTAGACAAAGCTTATGAACCTAAGATCTGGTAGACACCTAGGCAAGGATAGACAAAGCATTAAATCCTCTGAGGCTAGTGTCAACCATACTGCTAAGTTTTGGGCACAACAACTAAGTGGTTATCCCTACGTGCTAAGTTCCGAAACAAGTGACTCAAAAATGTCTTTCAACATGGAGAGACCCACATGTAGCTCAGGTACTTCCTATTTACAGACACTAGAAGGTCCCTATATAAGACACAATTGGAATACATCAGGACCAACCAATTAGGTGCTCGCATCTATGAGGATGGCCTGAGGCGATCAGTAGTCCAACTCAAAAATCCAGATCAACCCTTTGGACTGGAACACCCAGTGGTCAAGTTCAAACAAGGTTCATACATTGATAAGGAAGGAACCATGTATGTGGTAACCAACCTCCCAGACAGGACATATGAGTTTGGAAATATTATTCCTGAGAATGAGATAGGAGACCTAGAGCAAGGGGACCTAGGAGGAGAACCCAAGACTCCTAGAGGTAAGTCAGTCTTGACTAGAGTAATCACTCCAGATTGGATCCCTCAAGACAACAAAAGCATAGAACTGTTCTTGAATAGAGAAACAGAGGAAGCCTTTAGGAGATTCAGGCCAGATCAACCCAGCCTAGTAGTCACCATCTATGAATTCAAGGATCCAGAGATACCAGACAAAGTTGTCTATCTAGATCACACATCTGAGAAAGTGTTCTTGGTATCAGATCATGACAGGTATGCATACACTTGGCAGGGTGAGTCAATTTTCCCGCCATCAAGATCTAACGTTTCCCAAGGCCTCCAAGGAGCAGGATCATCCAAGGCTCATGAAACCCAGAGGGAAAGAACTAGAGACATACTTGAGGTAAGCTTTGCAAACACTGTGGGCAGAGAGAGATCTGGACCTGAAGGTGGAAGACCTGAAAGGGAGAGACATAGAGTACATAGGCATCAAAGAGATGATCATGATTTCCCATTGCCTAGACCACGAGAGCACTCAAGAACCCTTAGACCCTCTCAAGTGGTTAAGACAATGAAGAACTATTTTGATGGGTCAGGAGATCCTTATAATCATGTGGCCGAATTCAAACAAGTGTTAAGAGCAAAACAAGTCGAGGACTTGTTCACTTAGTTCGAGGCATTTGGTTTGACTCTTAAGGGTACTGCCTTAGCTTGGTTTCAGCCCCTGAATAGTCGCAATTATCGAGAGATTGGTCAACTGCTAGAAGCATTCATTGTAGAATTTTCCAAGAGTGGTATCAGGCATAACACATCATCCTTGATCCACAACTTCAAGCAGACACCCCAAGAAACTGTGCGACTTGCAGGAAGAAGGTTTAGACAGTACTTAGAAAGATGCCCTGTTCTAGAGTTGCCCACACCAACCAAACAAGTGGCCTTGTTTTTAGATGGCCTACTAAGCACAAAGTTAAGGTCATATGTGTACTTGAAAGAGCCCAGATCCATAGAAGAGTGTGTGAGAATGTGTATTGACATAGAAGACAACTTGGGTGAGGAGTTAGACTGTCCAAACTCTATAAGGATTCAGATAGTTCTACTAGTCATACCTCAAGGACCTCCACGGAGATAGATGAGATAGCTGAGCAGGTTGCAAAAAAGCTGGGAGTTCAAAATAGATCAATGCCAAGGGTCACCCCATTGAAGCGATGTTATACATGCGGAGGAGACTCCTAACCCGAGGTCTCAAGCAAGACAAGTAAGACCACAAGTCCCTAGAGGACCATGTTTTAGATGTCAGGTTGATCATTTCATTCGTGAATGTCCCCACTCACTCACTCTAGGACAAGGACAAAACATCACAATACAAGGATTTTGTCCTGAGTGTGGCAAAAATCATCTCAGGAGAGAATGTCCTAGGAATCCCTCTAGTGCACCTAAAGTTACACCCATCAATGTGGTAGGCCTAGTGGTGGATTCAAGTCCAAGTAGTAGTGATGTGGCTCATGTACAAGCAGTTACTAGGGCACAAGACACGCAACAAGCAAAGCCATCTAAACAATCGGAGTCAAGTGAATCAGGAGAGCCTAGTAAGAGGAAAACAAGAACTTGGAAGGATACCAAGGAAAGAACCAATTGTAAGTGGAATAAAAGTTATCTGAAATAGAAGAAAGCCTGAAAGACGCCAAAACAAAAATAGAAGACATTGCTTCTCAAAGCCCCTCGCATGCCGAAGCTCCATCCACACCACCTCATCCCGGCCCACCAACCATTGTAAATAGACCGCAACCAGGGTCTGTTCTTGCAGATCCAACCCCAGAAGGCTTGGACATGATGTTCAAGGCCTATCAAGCTCGTCTTCAAGAAGGGCCAACAGCTGCAAACCTGGACAAGGGTTACCCTAGAGCAGACCTAGAGATTGAACGAACAAAAATGTGCACGAAAATGGTAGAAGTAGCTCAAGCTATGCTTGAGACTAGTCAAAAGTTCAATCAGACAAACTCTGTGAAGCCATATTTGCATTTCCAGGGCTTACTAGAAAGATTAGAGCAATTGGTAAACAAACCCTAGGTTTCTTTACCTCCACATGCTCAACCAATTATTGAAAGAGGAAGATCACCACCAATGGAAGCTTATGTTGATTTCGTGGATGAGGGAGCACCTCTTTCAATTCAGCAATACTCTCAAGAGTTCTTGCGGGAAATTCAAGAGGAGAAATGGGCCAAGGAGAAGGGTAATCCCCCTCCTATTCCTGAGATTGATGATCTTCATGATCAATTTCCCCAAGACATACCGTCTATCTATGGAGACCAAGCAGAGCAACAAGAGGATGAGAGATTAGATTTTGAATCAAATTCCCTACAAGAGTTCCCTCATTTCACAGGCCCATGGGAATCTGAATCTCTCCGGATCAGAGCTCCCACAATATTGGTAAGAAATGAAGACTCAATAGTTCCAAGGAACGTTGATGTCGTGAAGAACACTAAGGTTCAGTGTCATCTCACAGTGGAAGAGCTGCTCAAAGCAAAACCTGAGCTATGGAATCATGTGAAGGATCAGGTTCCAGAACTTGATTCCAATATGCCAAAAGTGGGCTCTAAGCAAAAAGTTCCAGAAATACCTCTTGATAAAATAGGAGACATGAGTGAAGGTGAAGAAGGTAATACTTATCTTCCAATCACCTATCAAGGTTACACAACCAAAGCAATCGTAGATTCAGGTGATGGTGTTGCTATTGCGACCACATCCTTGTGGAAGCAATGGGGCAAACCCACATTGAGACCAACTAGAATGAAGCTTCAAATGGCAGATGGTTATTTTGAAAGACCTCTAGGATTGCTCGAAGGGATAACTCTAACCACTTGTGATGTAGAGTTTGAACATACATTTGCTATATGTGACTTTGAGAAAAATAATGTTTATGAGATGATCCTAGGAAGACCCTTCCTACGACAATTGCAAATAGTACAGGATTGGGGAACCAACTCCTTGCACTTACAACACTTAGGGGTCACCACCAAGGTCAATTTGAAGGATTACACCTTCAGAGATGTACCACCCCTACAGTGGAATCCTATCCACAAAGCAAAAGAAGATTCTATCTCTGTGCATTCTGAAAGTTCTCCTGACTCCTCCTAGTTGCATGAAGATACTCACTTGTGGATGTGCAAGGTTGCAGAGGAAGAGGAAAAGCGCCTAAAAGCAAGAGAAGAAGGAACTCCCCCAGGAGATCGACCAATTAAAGACCCAGCCTATACACCGATGATATTTCCAGATGAGGAATTTGAGCCTCATGGTTGGGCAGAAATCTTAGCTACCATGGACATTGCAGTCAATGAAGAACAATGGACACCTCATTGTGATGAGGAGAGTTATGATATTTCAGTGTTCATGTGTCAGCCCTTGTTGGAAGAATGTGATCCTAGTGAGGTCATAGAAGAAGAAGAGAATGATGACAATCTAGAATCCATTGTGATGGATACTTACTTTGACTCAGAGGAACACTATTTAGAAGACATAGGAGTGTTAACCCAAAAAGAAGAAGAGCCTCTCACAAGTATTAAAACTGTAAATTCAAAGGAAGGAAGTGAAGGAGGTCAAAAGAAAAAGAAAAGAAAAGCAGTGAAACAAGAAGAGGAGGACTCATTGTTTGAAGTACCAGAAAACTTCAAGAAATATGAAGTGGAAGACCGAAAAATTTTGGTACGAATGCCTAAGAGAGAGGCCATCATAGGAGAAGCATATGATAATAAAGAGAAGACCAAAAAAATTGTAGTAACCATTGAAGAGAATGAAGAACGATGTACATACATAGGAGACGACCTAAGTGCAAAAGAAGAAGTAGAGCTTGTAGCTCTATTAAGGGAATATAGGTACGTGTTTGCATGGTACTATAGAGATTTGAAGGGAGTAGATCCAAAAATTTGCTCTCATACGATCCCCATGATTGTTGATGCCAAACCCACCAAACAAAAGCCCTACACATATAATGACACTTATGTAGCTAAACTCAAAGAAGAAATTGACAAGTTGATTGAAGCTGGATTTATCTATGAGATTGAGCATACTGAATGGGTGTCCCCCATTGTAGTGGTGCCTAAAAAGAATGGAAAATTGTGAGTGTGTATTAACCTTAAAAAAGTTAATGCCGCTGTGATCCGAGATAGTTATCCACTTCCAATCACTGAACATTTATTTGAGCGTGTTGCAAGCAAGGAAGTTTATAGCTTCCTTGATGGATTTTCAGGCTACAACCAAGTAGTCATGGCCCCTGAAGATCAACACAAAACAACTTTTGCCACAGAATGGGGAATCTTTGCATTTTGTGTGATGCCATTTGGTCTCACTAATGCACCTGCAACATTCCAAAGGCTCATGTGTCATGTCTTCAAAGAGTTCTTGCGGAAGAGCTTAGAAGTATATGTGGATGATTTATGTGTGCATTCCCAACAGAGAAGATACCACATTCCTGAGCTCAGGCAAATTTTCAACAAGTGTAGAGAATATCGAGTTTGTCTGAACCTAGAGAAGTGTGTGTTCATGGTACGACAAGGTAAAATCTTAGGTCACATTGTTTCTAAAAATGGGATATCAACAGATGAAGAGAAGGTGAGAGCCATAGCAGAGTTGCCAAGACCAAGGAATGTTAAAGAGGTACAAGCCTTTATGGGCCATTGTGGATATTACCGTAGGTTTATCCACATGTATGCCATCATAGCTAAACCTCTTTATGGGTTGTTGACAAATTTTGAGTGGAACGAGGAATGTGAGAATTCCTTCAGTGAGCTGAAGAGATGTTTGTGCTCAGCACCAATACTGACCACTCCTGATTGGAATAAACCCTTCCATGTCCATGTGGATGCATCCAATCATGCTATAGGATGTGTGCTAGCACAACCCACAGGCGAAGGAAACCTAGATTTGCCGATAGCATATGCTAGTAGGCAATTAAATGCGGCTGAACGAAATTATACCACAACGGAAAGAGAAGGCTTAGGCATGGTATATGCCATAAAGAAGTTTAGACACTATCTATTAGCCAACAAGTTCAAGTTTTTTTTACTGATCATCAAGCTTTATTATATTTGGTCAATAAACCTTGCAATACAGGACTCTTAGTAAGATGGTTCCTCTTACTTATGGAATACGATTTTGAAGTGGTTGTCAGGAAAGGTAGGACCCACCTTAGGGCGGACCATCTTTCTTGCATCACTTCAGGAGAGCCACCACAAGGAGTTTCTGATGAATTATCGGATGCTTATTTGTTCAATTTAGAAGTTGTTCCTAAATGGGCGAATAAGTTGGTACCTGTCCTAACCTTCGGACCTGCAAATAAGAACGTAAAAACAAACAAGGAAGAAATTGTACGATCACAACAATATCAAATCTTGGCAAGAAGCATGTACGAACAAGATACAGAGGGTGTATTAGCTTGTTGTGTCGAGGACGGCGAACATAGTAGTTGGTTGCAACAAGCCCATGAAGGTTTGCTAAGAAATCACTATTCTAAACAACGAACATTGCAGAATCTAAAACATTTAGGAGTATATTGGCCTAGCATGGACAAGGAAATTCATGAGTGGATTAAGAATTGTCCAACGTGTAAAGAGAGACCCCCAGTGGAGCATGCCACTCTTTATCACCTGTCGTTAATTCCAAAGTGGAGTGCTCCATTGGTAGAATTCATGAGATCAGGAGCATTACCCAATGAGGCTAGCCTAGCATGAAGAAGGAGCATGGAGCAAGAGGCTCAGGACTATGACTTAGTAGGAGACAACCTATATCGGAGAGGCAAAGATGGTTACCTAAGACTGTGTGTTCATGAATCAGACTATTTGAAAGTCTTAGAAACTGCACACAGCGGTGTTGCAGGTGGGCACTTTGGGCCTGACAGAGTAATCAAGGTCATTTTATTTTCAGGACTTTGGTGGCCAACTCTTCATATGGATGCACATACCTATGTGAAGAAATGTGACACATGGCAACGTGCACAATATCCGATCAGAAAAGATGAGATGCCTTTGAGGCCAATGATGGGAGGACGTGAGTTCTCGAAGTGGGGTATAGACTTTGTAGGTCCCATTAACCCCGCAACCAAAAACTCCCATGCAGAGTACATTATTGTAGCCACAGATTACCTTACAAAATGGGTGGAAGTAAAAGCCACGACAAAGAATGATGCTCAAACGATGGCAAAGTTCTTATTTGAGAAGGTATTCACGAGATATGGACTACCAATAGAGTTGGTCAGTGATAGAGGTACGTACTTCTTGAACAAGGTCATTAAAAATCTCCTTCAAGAATTCATGGTGATACACAAGAAGTCTGCCCCTTATCATCCACAAGCCAACGGACAAGCCGAGAGCACAAATAAGATCCTATGTAATGTACTGACAAAATTGGTAAATAATAAACGCTCTGATTGGGACAAACAGCTTCATCATGCTGTGTGGGCGTACCGAGTTGCCTACAAAACGGTACTCAATGCCACCCCATTTCAGATGGTCTTCGGACAGAATGTTGTGCTACCATTAGATTTCCTAATCCCAGCCTTGAAAGTAGCACAAGAGCATGAGTGGAATGGACACGTTGGATCTTTGATCTAGAAGGCTTAGGTGAGACGAGGCTACGACCGGCCACATGCATCTATGATGCAAAGAAAAGACAAAAGGCATACTTTGATGCACACATCAAAGATAAAGGATTGAAAGAGGGAGACCTGGTGCTGGTTTATACGCTAAAGCAACATGCCCGCAAATTGGAGAAACAAGGATATGGACCCATGATCATTAATAGAATCTCCACTAGTGGTGCAGTTCAATTGGCCACTTTAGAAGGTGATATCTTGCCAAACTATATAAGTGGTTGTCGAGTCAAGTTATATCAAGAACCTCTTACAGAGGAAATGCCAATGAGACTCAACACTGCTAAGAAGCGAAAAGAAGAGGAGTTGAGGGTTAGAGAAGAAGCACAAGCAGAGGCTAGAGAGCGCATAAGGGAAAATAAATTAAGAAGACTAGGCCTAGATGTCCACCCGAAAGCCCCAAAATATCACATGGACATGTGCCAAAAATCGAGCACTTCTCGAATCATCGACCGACGACCCTTTGTGACCATAGAGGTAGGACAAGGGAAGAGTGTAAGGACTATGAGAGCATTGGTTGACTCAGGTGTAGCAACTAGTGCAGTTAGACTTTCATACTGCCAAGACTTGCAATTGGACATTAATCCCATAGAAGCTTATCTCATAGGCTTGGGAGGATTGGAAACCCCTTTTTTGGGCGAGCTGGAACTCCCCATCTACATTCAAGATGTTCCAATGAAAGTCAAAATGCTAGTGTGTCACGATGAGGACCTTACAGAGCCACTTGTCCTAGGTCAAGATTGGATTTATGACCATGCAGTTAACTTGAATCTAAGAAGTCAACTTCTTCAAGTTTGGGCACATGAACAATGCATTACATTAGAATTAGAGAACTGCATGCTCACAGATCACGGCACCACGCATTCTCTTAGTTCCTCTAAGACTAATCTTCACGAATAAGATGTTGTGTGTGTCAAAAGCTCTATGACCCAGAAGGACTCAATCACGGAGGAAAAGACTCAAAGGCAAGCTAAATCCTCTTGTATAAAGACTAATGCTGTCACAAACACTCAAACAAAAAGGCAAGTTAAACAGTACATGACAACTGCTATATCAAATAGACAATGAGAATTCAAGAAGAAAGCAGCTCCGGGCATGAAGCACATCTGGGTACAAAAAGGAGAGCAACCACGAGCCGCTCCAATACAATTCCCACCCAAGCAAGCCAACCATGAAAAATCAAGAACCAAGCAACCAGGACTAGCTCACCTAGAAGGTCTCCAAAAAATTTGGGTACCAAAAAAATTAGCTACAGCTCAACAATGGTGATTACATATGTGGGTTCCAAAAGCACTCCTACATGTCCAAAGGCCTATGCTCTCCACCATGCAAAAGGTCTCAACAAAGAAGCCAAGGAGAGAAAAGGGTACAAACCAAGCACAAAGACCAAAAGCAGATAAACTCAACCCTTCAGCAAAAGTACGAAGACAATCATCAAGGATATGGGTTTGGAAGCCTAAGGTACCAGTAGCACCCACAACACCAAAGAACGAACCACTCCGGATACAAAATGCAAGAAACCAACCAAAGATGAAGAAGCCAACAAGGACTTGTACGCAGCCCAACATTGTTATGAAATGGGTCCCTAAAATCTGTTGTCCTTTTGACATCCAATGGATACCTCCAACAAAGACTACATCAACATCTGCAAGAAAATTGAAAGCCTCGATGTGCAACAACCATGTGCCTTTGGCATAACCTTGTCTTTTGCACCATTCAGGTCATGCATTTCCAAAGTATGCATTAATATAGGGCCACCTTACACGGCCGTGCATAGACAGAATTGAGAAAGCCCAGGCACATGAGACACAATTTCCACATGTCAAATAATTTCTTGATACTAACCTCTTTTTTCTTGATTTCTGCCATTGTTCCAAAAAAAAAACGAGGAACAAGACCGTGTGCTTGAAAATGCTCATTAATGACCATCAGCAAGGACCTCCATCAACAAAAACAACAAGCCAATGGTCAAACACCATGATGGAAGTACAACACGAAGAGATGAAGATCGACGGACCTTTCACCATGGTAAGACGTGTATGCATCAACAACACTATAACCATGATAGATTAGGAAACCTCGTCGTCGGCATACCCTTGAGCACTTAGCTCAGGACCCCACTTCTTGCACCATAATTCTTCAAATGCATTTTCCAAGTATGCATCCATAGGGCTACATTACAAGGCCGTGCACAAGGCACTTTCTTCTTTCAACCCATGCACTAATGCACTTACCCATCATCCATTATGGGTTACAAATACTTGGCATGAAAAATATGAAAGCCATCTTGGGAAGAACTAGCGGGCATCAAGGTGACAACGATAAGAGCACAGAAGCAGTCCACCACCGAGAGTTGCTCATAATCAACATTAACCACCTCTTAGGAGTAGCTAACAATTTTCAAAAGCTCACAAATGCACCATCAAGCTGGAATATAAGGAAGACGTACATACAAAGGGACTACAACCTGCGAGGGCTAGTAGTGAAAAAATGAAGAACCCGACAACCGACCAAGCTACATTGGGAAGATGGACCGCTCTTGTTGATACATGAAGGACACTACCTCTCAACATACTACATGGAACAACCACTACAACAAGGGTCTGTCAGGGACGACAGACTCAAGAGGGGGGGGGGAGTGTTGAAGCTCAAGGTCAAGGACAAAGCACGGAAGCGCATCAAGGAATTAGACACACAAGAAGAAGGAGCAAGTAGGACCAAGAAGCACCTGTCAAATTTTCAGAAGAAATCCCTATAAAAATAGTGATTTTTATCACTAAAAACCATTGTAAATACCATTTTTCATTTTTCTAACTCCATTTTGTTCAAGACGAGGAATCCTCGAGCTTGAGGAGTATTAGAATTACCATCGTACCAATTTTCATAATTTTTAGAATCTCCACATATAGCAAATCTATTTACTCATCATGTCTTGAAATTGCATGGGTTACCAACATCCATAGTTTGAGATAGGGATGGATGTCAAGTTTATAGGGAACTTTCGAAACTTTGCCTTTAATAAGCTTAAAGTGTCATTATATATGAGTAGTGGTGACTATCTTTACAAATATTGTAGAGGGCCAAAGGGTAGCAAATTAGGACAATTATTTTCTAGTAGTAGAATTTGCATATAATATTAGATCTCATATAGTGGTTGGGATGTCTCCATCATAGATGAATTGTGGCATTAATCCCACTCCTCTTAGTACCATAGGAATGCGGAAGAAATGTCCTATTGCTTTGGAGGTTTTTAGATACCTCCAAGCAAACTTGGAAATAAAGAAACCCAAGATGTAACAAGCATGCATAGGGCTAAAAAGTATGCTACAAGAAGAGATCTCAGAAAGGATGTATAGTCTTTCTTCAAGTCCCAACAAGATCTACTTCATTATCGATAGGGAACCCCACTAAGCTTTCACTAAGGTTTTGTGGACCTTGGAAGATAGTTAAGAAGTTTAGTGTTGTTGCATATTGATCAGAGGTTCCTCCAAATTGTATTCAATGTTTCATGATAGTAAACTTAGAAAGCACACTTTTAGGGAGGATGATGTAATATAATGTATTGTTACTTTGTAAGAAAGTGAAAACATAGATAATTCTCAAGATCATGTACTAGGTAGGAGACAAATAAGATTGAGGAACTGTGTCATCCACGAGTATATAAAAGCCTGAAGAGGATTGCCACTTACGGATTCTGCTTGGGAGTCAGAAGCTCTAGTTTGCAAGTACTTTCCCTCATTGATCATTGATAACAATGATCTTTAGAAAGGGAGAGAGTGTTATACATCAATCTTGAGAGAACATCATTATGTGTGCACGGGACGAGGGTTAGTAGCCAAGGTCCCTAACTTGAGGGTTATCTTAAGTATTTAATAGATAGTGGAAATGTATATTGCATGATGGCAATATGTCTAAACTAGGGCATTAGAGAGGTTATCTACTTTAGATACAAGAGGATGGATAGGATGGGTGGAGAGATATACATACAACCTTTTAGTTTGTCCTTCGAAAGAGCACAGGTCCTCACATTTAGTGGAGCCCCTGAGCTCACATACATAAGGTGCAATAAGAAATTGCCATGTCGAGAGCTCAATAATGTTTCAATCACATTGAGTGGAGTTCGAGAAGCACTTTAGTTCCAAGTCATGGAACTTTTGTTTCCTTTCTGTTCCAAACCCTTCACCCCAACACTTCTATATGGGCCACATGAGATTTTCAATGGATGAATCCATGCTGATGCTTGTGAGAATGGATGTTCGGATCCCTTTTAAAGGTTCGATTCACACAGAGTAGCGACACACTTTACACTGCCCAATGGAGAGATTTTATTTGATACATAAAAAAACTAAGTGTCTTGTGTCCACCATCTATTGAGCCAACTTACCCACTTCGAATAAAAAATGTATCGGCCTAATAATGTATTCTGATTGGCCGTTTGAATTCCTCAACCAATAAATATGTAGATTCAATTCAGTTTTTGAGAGAATAGTTACTCTTTGTGAATTGGAGAGCATGTACCTGACGATGGGTCAACATAAATGAACCCTTTAAAAAATTTTAGAGTACAATGAGTTGAAAACACACTCACACACCCATCTTCTTAAGGTAGAGGCACCCCATCTTATGGCCAGCCAAAACTTGAACTCACCCAAATTTGCAAGGTTACCTCTAAAACAACTTCAATCCGGAGGAACTTGAGATATCCTCTTATCCGCTTTGGGTGATTTGGGTGTCTCGTCGGATCAGCCCGAGCAAATGTGGAGCCATCAAACCTAAGATATTTTCCTCGCAGCTGCCTATCCCTACCTCACCGGCAAGCGCCTGTTACAGTCTTCAATCGCTAGCATTTCTGGGATCGAGTTTTTCACTTCCGTCTCTTGCAGGTTTTGCCTCAGTATGGATTCTATCCAGGCGAGCCTCTCTATCCATCAGTCTTCTAGCCATAGATGGTCATATTCACCCTTGATTGGGAACCGCGTAGCAGCTCCGATTGTTAACGTTGGATTTCCTTCGTGCAATTCCGTCTCGTCTGTGTCGAAGCCTTTGACGATTGTGAACTCTTATAGTCCGAGGCGTCCTTCTGAAAGAGGCTATAGAAGGGACCAACCCAATGTGTACGAGCTAGACCTAGAGGAGCAGGTGAGTCAGATTGACATGGACCCCAACAAGATGCTGCAACCAGGAGATCCCAACACTATGCAGGCGATTATCAAAGATGTCATGCCTGTAGGATACTTTGTTTCTCTTCCGACAGGAAGGGACGGATATCTTCCTGCAGATGACTTGGGCTTCACAGGTGGGCTGGCTATCCTGCGTAAGCTGTTCAAGGAAGGACAAGAAATTACTGTGCGCATCGTATGCAGAGGTGGTGCTGGAAGAGAGATTGTTTCCGTTAAAAAGCCTGAGTTCGCACCACCCAGTGAGCAGAAGACTATCGAAAGCTTGAGACTTCATTTTGAGAACGAAAAGAAGAATAGGATGAATCCTCGCAACAGGAGGCGTCAGCAGCATAATAACTACTAATGAAAGCTAGATTTGTAACTTGAACTTATAATGATCAATATACATACCTTTCTCTTGGAAATGAGGCTTCACATCTGCATGATGGGCTACAGGTGCGGGATTTTTTTATTAGAGCTACGAGGTAAGTACGTAATTTTTTATCATTTCGTACAGGCTTGCTACGTTGGCCATGATAGGTTATGAAGTCTCTAGTTCTTCAAGTTGTGACGTCTGAGCGTGCTTGTAAAGGGAGATTGAACGTACAAGGACGTTGGGGTATGGTGCCATAGAATTTATTGTTCCTGAACCTGTGTATTTGTCACGAATTCACCCTATAGTTTATCAGAGATGGTGTTGTCTGGTTTCTTGTTCTTATGAGTCATGCCAATGTGTAAAATCTTTCAGTCTTTTTGCTTGATATTGTCTTCTAAGATGCTTTTGTCTGCAGAGTGTTGCGCTCGAAGATGCTTTTAAGCATTCAAACTTACTCAGAATCCCCAACTGTATTTCAAGTTGATAATCTTAATCAATAATAAAGAAAAAGTAATGTTACAATTGTATGCTTGGGACGACAGTAGTTTTACTGAAATGATTAGAGAGTGTCTTGTACATGTTTGAAGTGTGGTGTAGAATGTTAGCATCCATCTTTTATGATGGATGCTTAAGAGCGCTTCCATATCTATCAAGCAGCCAGAGTGTTGATGCTATTATTTGGATGTTATTGGTGACCCTAGATATCTTTTGGTGTTGGACTTACAGGTTGATGTCTTGGTGCAAGTCGTGTTGAATGAAGCTGTCTTTGTCCAACTCCATGGACTTCTAATGCCTGTGTATATTCACTCTTGTAGCTTCTACAGGACTACGTAATCTCTGCCCTTTGCATATTCCATGAATGCCTTGTGGTGGGTTTTGCCAAATATATTCTAATCGCAAATTAAGTCTTATCTTGTTAAGGTGGTAAAGCATTAAGCTAACCAGATCAGCCATGGCTGCACAAATCATTTCAGGATATAAGAAAGTTTCATCATCAGCGGTTTCTATTAATGTTCATGGATGTTACTAGAAATGATTCTATGTGCATTGCATTTGTGGCAGGAATGACAGTGTGCCTCTTCATTTGCAGAGGGATAAGTACTGATAGTAGTGGTTTTATGCGAATTTGTGTACCAGAGCATAGATGTATATCTTGTTTGGGGCACCATGTTTACATTGAAATGGAAATGAAGTCTGGAACTCTCAGGACAGCCAGACCTTATATCAAATACTGAAAAGTAATCTTTATGTGGCCGTTACTTGTATTTTCCTTTCTAGTCTTAATGTGGAATTTGAAGTAGGTTCTTGTAGAAGACCCCATATGGACCAGAACTTACATATTTTGGATATTGTATCATGTCCTGGGTGTTTACTTGTACCTTTATGTGCTCATTGAAGCCGGATGTTGTCATGACTCTCTTGAGCCATTATCACTTGAAGCTGTCAATGTACGAGTTCAAAATTGCCAGCAGCGCCATAGTTGAAATCAAATTTCACTACTTGGAACTCTTGCTTGATTGCCTATGAATCCCAGGATTTTTTCCTGTATCATTGAGGGTCTGATTCTTGCACAGTTGCATAGCAAAACATTTTCAGGTTACCCATTCATAATGAGAATACTTGCTTTGCTGTCTTGCTACACTCACTGTCACTCTGGATTGGGGCAGCTAAAGTGGCAAATGACAATCATGCATGAACAAGGGTTATCCTTCAAGTATATGCCTGTGTGGGAACTTCGCTTGGAACAAAACTGTGTGGTTCCAAGCCTGTGATTTTGATCCAGTTTGGGAGTAGTTGCAGCAAAGAGAAATTTGCATGCAGAAGGTCATAAATAATGTTAAGGAAATGGGAATTCTGACTCTTCAAACAGTTGATTCTAAGAGCTGTGTGCCCCCTCGTCGAACTCGGTTGATGATACAGATCAAAGGTGGGTGAACAGCTTATACGGTTTGGAATAGCTATGGTTCGGTGAGAGAGAGATTATCATAGCTGTAAAGGAGTCCACGCAGTTTCTAAGGGCTAGATTGGTCACTAGCTATTACTTTAGAATGATGTATTTGATTTAAGTTGGTTTAATTGATCTATCAAATATGTGAATGCCCTTAGCCGAATATGAAATGTTTATAAAGTTTGGGGATGCTGCTTTTGGGTCCCTCTAGTTGGGTCTCGCATTTGAAGATTTGGAAGCTTAGATCCATCAAACAACGATCTATTTGCCATCTCTTCACATGTATCTCATCTGATTTACAAGTCAAGGTTCAATCAATAATCGGGTTCAGATGGTCCTTTTTACATCATGGGGGTCTATGTAACTTGGAGTGCCCTGAATAGTTAGTGGGATATGAACACATTCAAAATTCTTTTTCAATGTTCATTTTTGCATGAATCACTTGACTTCCAAGCTTTGAAGGTGTTTCAGAAGGTCTTTTTGTAAGTGCTCCGATGAGAAAATTTGCTCCATTCTCTTTAGTTAGTAGACATATCTACTATCCCATCCTCAATCAACTATTGCACATGCTGATATTCATGTTTGATTCGTGCATGCGATATGTGATTTTTGGCAATATGATGCTATTTTAATTGTTAAATTTAAGTAGATTTTTGTTATTTGTTTTGCATCCTCATATGCTTCAGGACAGTCCTTAATTGAACTCCACTACAAACAAAAAAATATGGTGTCTTGTATGTTGCTTTAGTGTAGGGTAACTCCTATTGATTGCTAGTTTTTGATCCACCAAGAGATTCTTTAACCTAATGAAAAAAGAATCTTATCCCTTGTATTAGTCATAGTTTCTAATAAGATATGTTCTAGAATGGTCAAGCAGGCATGGCTTGTTGGTTATGCCATTGACTAATTGGATGGAATGTCTGCGTCCAATCCTTGTATGGGTTCTTGACATCTAGACAGATTTATGGGATGTAAAGACTGCCTCTACCTTACAAGGCTGGGCGTGTTGTCATTTCCAATTTTGTTTTTCTCAAAGGAATTCTTATCTTCCATCGTATGCGGTTTCTCTTTCAACATCATGTCATGACTTGCTATGATATTCTTTGCCTCTTGATTATTGTAAGTTAATCATTGTAAATTAAGAAAATACATTTCTTGTTTTTTGGTTCTAACTTGGTTCTCTTTTCTTTGGGAACATGAGCATATCATTCACTTTAAAGAAATTCAAAAGTGCAGGAAATTGTTTTTTATCATAGTAAGCGACACAAGATGTTTTCCCCTTTAGAGATCTTTTATAGTTTTGGTTGAGAATATAGAGTTGTTGAGATTTGAGAGGGGGAGAATTCTTTATTGCTGGAGCATGAAACACCTTATACGCAATGGCCACTTCTAACACTTGCAAAGGCAATGACGTGTAATGAAGACAAAACAGAAAGCTTGTTAATTCAATTAAAAGCGCAAAAGAGCATGGAGGGCTAAAACTAAAGGAGAAAATGAAAAAGTAATGCAAAGGAAGAGTATCGTTGAGTCAATCCCAATGAAAGTGATGGAAAAGAACCGGTTCACAATGCAATCCAATTTTGTTGGAGAGTTAGGATCTGCAACACCACAATAGAAGACCTCAATTGGAGAGAAGACAATTAGGGAAAGAGTAAGAGGCCTTGTTGAATCCATGCAACTCAACTTCTGTGTGTGACTGTTGATGGTAATAGATGATCTTTGTGATCCTAGCCATTAGGTTAGGTAGGGCATATTCTTTCGGGCCATTAGGTTGCCATTCAAAGCAAAAATAAATGCCTTGTGGTGCCGTGTAGTTTCTCCATAGAACCTTAATGGGAGGTATGCAGAGAGGGGCTTGCCCCCTTTTGCGGGGTCCGAGGGGGGGCATTCTCCTTGACCCGTAGGGTCGAGATGGTAGGACTTTTGATCATGGAGATATTGTCGAGGCATATATATTTAGTCGACTATTTTGTCTCTTTCGACTACATTTATCTATACGGACTCCCATTGTAAAAGCTATATAAGCATGGCCTATGTGTAGCTCTATAGAGCATTGTGCACTAGTAAGCCCTTCATCTAAGTTTATCTAGTTCACCATCTAAGATCCATATTCAGAGTGCACATGTGGACACAACCATCTTTGTAGCTACATTACTTTGGGCAATTTGAGAATTTGAGTTCTGTATCTCTCAATCTGCATCTTTCTTTATTTGTGTTCTTTCTCAACTTTGTCTATTGGTTTATTCCATTGTGCTATTATTTCTTACATGGTATTAGATCTCAGTAGGCTTTGAGTGGCACAAAAGCAGAAACAGAGAGGTTGCAGAGGCTTCAAGAACAAAAGAGAGAAGATGTGAAGGGGTGCTACGGCTAGGAATCAAGGTGGTTTGTCAACTAGAGTAGGTGGAGCACAAGTTAGAGCGAATGATGCCGATCGCATAATCTTGGTCGAATGATTTCTCCTTATGTTGATCTTCAACATGCTTGGAAACATATAAATGTAGATGCACTATGTGCTCTAGTTACAAGTACTGCTGATAGTGTTTGGACTCTCATTCAACATACTACCAAGGCTTGTGGAGCATGAAACATATTGAGAAATCAATATGAAACTTGTAATTAGACACACATTTATAACTTGGAGAATCGACTAGCAGTAGAAAGGTTTGATGACGGGGAGACTACAGAGGTATTCATCACTCATATAAAGAATCTATGAGCGAGCTTTGCATTTTCTTTGAATCTATCCACCAAAATTTGATGGTTTGGTAACTGCTCTTAATACTCAAATCAGACCTCAACCTCTAACTTTTGGAGAATTCAATGCCTTACTATGAAGGAGGAGCTACAGAGTGGCGACAACAAAGGAGATGCTACATTCACAACAAATGCCAAAGGACGCAATGCAGACTCTTCAAAAGATGGAGACAAAAAGAAGAATGATAAAAAGACATTCAAGGGAGAGTGTTTCCATTGCAAGAAGAAAGGCCACATAATTCAAGACTGTCGCATCAAGAAGGCAAAAGAGAAGAATAGCTCTTCAAAAGGTGGAAAGGGCAATGAGTCTTCCAACACTACAAAAACAGAGCTTGAGTTATTACAATAGAGAAGGTATGCTCTTTGGCTAAAGATTCAGGAACATATGACTCATGGGTGTTGGACATTGGTGCCTCTTGTCACATGACAAGCAAAAAAGACCTTACAATTCCTTAGAGCCTCTAAAGGAACCCATCACAATAAAGGTAGGCAATAATGCAAGATGTCTTGCAGAGGGTGAAGGTATGATTTCTTCTCTTAATTATAATGGGGATACCACAAAGATTTCAAATGTGTTGTATGTTTTAATAAAATGAAATCTACTTTCAATAGATTTTAAGGTCATGAAGTATCTTTCAATAAGACAAAAGCTAAGATTATGGATAGTAACAACAACATTGTTGGAACTGGCATAAGAAAGAACAACCTGTATGAGTTGTCTGTTCTTACAACCACTACAAGTGTAGGCATAAGTAAGCTATGACATGAGAGATTCGGCCATGTGGGTACCGTCTACTAAAGAAGATGCATTGCAGGGGTATGGTTGCACACCTACCATTGATTGCAGACATGAAGGAACCATGTGCATGTCAGTGTTTGAGGTCTACAAAAGCGCACACACAACACAAGGAAGAAGAAGAAGTTTGGTACACAACAAGATACAAAATGTCTTACCAAGTGAATGTAGAAAGATAATTCACACCCATTAGGGTTATAGGCATATATACAAGCCCTGGGGGAAATCTTCTACAAGAGGGAAAAGAGTGCCTCAGTAGTCCTAAGTGTGTTTACACACATCACTACCAAAGTATATCAACAAATCCCCATCGGGAGTGATGCGGTGAACAAGGAGCTGGCACTCATGTATAAGGAAGTTCCAAGCTATGTGGAAAAAGATCAATCCACAAAAGGAAGTAAGCCCAAAGCTTTGCAAAAAGCTTCAAAATTATCCCTTCGAACAGACTTTGTGAAAAGGTTTGCAACATTATCCTGTGTTTGCACATAAGCCAAACTAATCTCTCTAACAGAGAACCTTTTCTTGACATAATGATAGTGCACCTTAATGTGTTTTGTGTGAGCATAGAGCACATGGTTCCTTGCAACAACCAATGCACTTTGATTGTTAGTGAAGATGGTGGGGGCAGAATACCATTAGGGGGAAAAATGAACCCTGCATGGGCCTTTTAGATTAAGAGAGGATTAGTGATGGACCAATGAGAAGAGGGTGGTGGCCACAATCTATTCCCTTAATCACCTAGACTAGGCATAGGCTTCCCTTGTTTCTTTGTGGTCAAAGCTGGTATGAAGGACTAAAAACCAGGAGTTGTTATTCAAAAGTGGTTTGATGGGTCTAGAAAAAAGTCGATATAAAATATGGACCATTGGATTAGGAAAAGATCCAAAGGTGTAGCTTGAAATTCATGAGAAACGGTGCCTTCATATCGCGTCCGTTGGATGGTCCTAGAAACGAGTGGTTGTGATGTATTGTATTGAATTTTGGGCCACTTTCCATTGCATCCATTGGATCTTTGCTTGATCTAGTGGTTGTGAAGCTTCAATCTTGAGAGGATCCCAAAGTAGTTTCGTAGCCGTTAGATCTTTAAGACATCGAACGGAGGAGCATGATTGCCGCCACGAAAATGCACCGATTGTTTTGTCCTTTTTTGCCAGTCCACAAGCTCCTTGAGCTCATTGAATGCTCCTTATTTTGGCCTTTAGTGACAGGCGCAGTCGGATCCATCTTCTCCGTCCGTCAAGAGTCTATCTAATGGTCAATAATGCCCACGACTGTTCACTTTGTAGGAGAATTTTTCTCCTTATGTGACAGACACACAAAGTTTGATCTTACTCGTCCATTCAATCTAATTCAAGGGACAAAAATGCAAACGAATCCATTTGGACTGAGCACATATCTTAGAAGAATTATTTTATTGCCAAAACCACTAGTGGTTTTTTTTGTGACCTTAATCCCTATTTTTGTTAATTTTAATCCCTAAAAATTAGGGATCCTTACCAGTCCCATGCAGGGTTCATTTTTTCCCCTAATGCTGATCAACAACCAAAATCAGCCAAAAGGTGTTTGAGCTACACACACTCAACAATCGTTGTGAAAGCTTCTCTATACTCAACCTCATGACTAGAAGTGACCACAATAGGCTGCTTCTTCCTCAACCAAAATATGCATGAGTTACCAAGCATGAAGTGAAAACCACTGATAGACATACAAGTGTCATAGCAACCAGCCCAGTTGGAGCAAGAAAAAAGCATGTAAATATGGTAGTAATGATCCCCCTTGGGATAAAACAATCCAAGTAGCTGGGTAGCACTCAAATAGAAAAAGATGCGCTTAACCGCTTGCCAATGCTTGACACTTGGGCAATGCATAAACTTGCTCATATGAGAGACACCAAATTGAATATCAGGCCATGTTATGCACAAGTAAATCAATCATCCAACAACCTACTAATAGAGAAAAACATCAAATGCATCTCCAAAATCATCAAGACTCAACCGTAAACCTATTTCCATGGGAGTGACAATATGTTTACAATCTTCAAGGCCAAAAAGCTTTATAACTCAAATTTATTCCTCCATAAACTTGCATAAGTTGAATGCCCCAATAATGATGCAAATGCCCCAAATTTGAATCTCAAAAGAGGCATGAAAATCAGCCTTAAATTCAGCAATATGCTTCTCATTAGGACCATTGGGTAGCATGTCATCAACATATACAACAATGATCAAAAGTACATCATCTGCATGCTTAACATATAAGGAGCTCTTAGTTGGACTATTCTCAAAACGATGTGCAATCAAGTAGGCATGTATCTTTTCATACCAAGCACGTGATGCTTGCTTCAAATCATATAATACCTTTTTCAACTAGCACACTTTTTTTTCATGCCCTTTCTCCATGAAACCACGAGATTGAAATACATACACTTCTTCATGTAAGTCACCATTCAAAAATGCACTCTTAATGTCCAATTGATGTACATTCCAACCATGATGAGTTGCAAATGTAGAAATGCTATGAACAGTAGTCATTTGGCATGTGGGAGCAAAGATTTCATCAAAATCAATGCCTCTCTCTTGGCATGACCTTTGACAACAAGCCTAGCCTTATACTTGTGAACTGTTCCATCATGCTTACATTTCAACTTGTATAGCCATTTAGTGCCAATGGCTTTTCTGCGTGGAGGCAAATCACATAAAGACCAAGTACCATTCTTAATGATAGCATCATAGTTTGATTGCATAACATCCATCCATTTTTTTGAATTTTATGTTTCATCAAAATAAATAGACTCATTCTCACAAAAACTAGAGGCATCCATTGCATAGCAATCTGATGCAAAGGAATCACTATGAGAGCTTGAACTGGTACGATATGACAAAAGTGCATCTAATTTTCTATCTCTCAAAGTCTACACCACCCATTCAAGCATAGTTTTAGCCTCTTCTATGTCAGTCCTCTCATCAACAAGTGCATCATGTAAGGTTGCATTAGAAATGGAATGACACCTGCATTATCATATGGAGCTTGTAAAGGCTGAGAAATCACCTCACTCATACTAGTACTTGACTATACACCTGTAAAAAGAGGCAGCAAAGTGCCATACACATTTGTAGAGCTAATTGAAGTCTCAATGGTACATGAAAGTAATGGATGAATTGCATCTTCCACAAAAACATCATGGCTAACTGAAATGTGTTTAATCTATGGATGATATAGACAATAGCCTTTGCTTTTAGAAATCTATCCAAAAAAATACATTTCACTGATTTATCATCCAATTTCCTAAGTTTGTGTTCAGGCACTAATGCATATGCCAAACAACCAGAGACACAAAGATGAGCAACACATGGCTTGCGACCATACCATACCTCATATGGAGCGATCAATTGCAGTGCTTTGGTGGGACACATGTTAAGTACATATGCCGCACATGTAACAGCCGCAAGCGAGAAGCTATGTGGTAATTCTTGGCTTTTGACCAATAACAACCTCAAGCCAAAAGCGATGTGGTAAAGTTTGAATTTCGACCATACACCATGTCATTTCCATGAAAGATATATTCTTTCTCTTACCATTTACATTGATTTTTTATCCCATGTTCAACCACAAATGCATCAAGCTTAGAAGATATATACTCCCCCCTCGATCAAAATGGAGGGCACCCATTTTACATATTGATACATTTTTAGCCACCAAGAATTGTTTAAAGGACATAAACACTTCAAACTTTTATTTCAATGGATAAATCCACACACGCCTAAAAAATTCATCAATGAAATTCACAAAAGTACAAGTAATTCCTAAATGAAGGTGTCTTCATAGGACCATAAACTTCATTATGAACAAGTTGCAATTTTTGTACCACTCTAGTTGAACCATCTATGGAGAAGGAACAATGCTACATTTTACACAAAATACAGTCCTCAAAGAGATGCTTAAAAGGTTCCTCAATTTTGGATAGAGAGGATAGCATTTTAGATTTTTACAGATGAAGAGGGATAACAAAATTTAGATGGCCAAAGCGTGCATGCCAAAGTTTTGCATATAAATAGCGTGAGAATCATGAACTGCACATGATCAATTATTGTCAAAATTTTCATAATCTATGCATTTATACAACACATGACATAAAAGGCCAAAAGAAATGATAACATCACCATTCAAGAGATCATTAACTGTACATCTATCATCAATGAATTTAACAACCAAGCCAATTTTGGCTAGTGCTAAAGCTGAGAATATATTTTTCTTGATCCCTAACAGATATAAGCCATGTGACAATGTGAAGGAACTACCATCAATAGTAATCAAAATAATATTTCCAACTCCCATGATAGAATAGGAGGAGTTGTTAGCACATCTAACAGTATTCCCTATAGGAGGAGGCTCAAGTGAAGTGAAGAAACCATGCTGCAAGGTAATCTATTTGGTTACACCACTATCAAAGCACCAAACATCCAAGTCTACTACAGACATACACTGATCATGAGAAGATGGGTCATAGCTACAATAATTAGTAAATGCCTATTCCTCATTTTGAAAAACATTAATAGAGTTTGTTTTAGGTGTATGTGCCTCTACAACAACCATTCCAACCTCTTTCTTCTTTGCATCTTTTTGCACCCAATTTAGGACAACTCTTAATGACATGATCATTCACCTTATAATACTTGAGAAATTATTTCTATATTTCTACCTTCTTTTCATCTTTATCTTCCTTCTTTGACTATGTAGCATTGGAAAATTTATGCTTGCTAATAAATGAGCCCCATTTACATTTTCTTGTCGACTAGCTAAGAAAGGTTGATCTACAACATGCATAATTGACCTATTCTGGCTAGATTGATCTTCTTGTAGCAAAACGAATATTAACTCCTCATATGTTAAGGCATTTTGATTGCCTTTCATCATCAATCAAAGAATTCAACATCTTGCACAATATTCCATAAGCCTTTTTGTACCTATACATGATGCATCATGTATGGCCAGAATGGATAAATAGAATCATTCAGCTTATCCTCAAAAACCAACATACAAAATACATCATCGTTTTTTTCCATGGACAATGACTAAATACCTTGATGTAGAAATTTGACCATATCTCAAAAAAGTTGAATAAAATTACCCAATCGAGCTGTGCTAGACCTGTAGTAGACTTTGGGATGGTTATACTAGTAAACCAAAAACTATATATACGTTTGGCACAAAAGGAGGAAATTTCTTATATAATCGAGAGGATAGTCTGTTTGGAGGCCAAAATGATATCAATTCAGAATTTCAATGCCACATAGTGAAGCTATTTTGAACTCTTAATCACTGTGAGTATGCTCACCAATTTTTGTGCGATTTTGAGACTGTGACTAGAAGGGTGTTGATGATGCCCTAGAGAACATGATGGCTCGATTTGATATCGATTGTTGCAGTTTGATGATTGCATAAGCACATGAACAGCATAAAGAAGAAGAAGAAAATTGGAGAACAACAGAACATTGATTGTATTACCAAGTGAATGTACAAAGATAAGTGACCCATTAAGGTCATAGGCATATATAAAAGCTGGGAAAAAAGAACTCCTAAAGAGGGAAAAAAGTGTCTTGGTGGTCGTAAGTGTGTTCATATACCACTATAGAAATATGTCAACAATAGGAACACATTGTTGAAGAGGTTTTGTAGTCAATACAAATACAATCATGAAGAAAAAGTCTAGAAGTAAAGGAAAAAATCTCTCATGGTGAAGATTCATGCACCATGGATCCACAAAATTGCATTTTATTTTTCTTTTAAATAACCCCGAATCTATGTTATTTTTATTTTTCTTAAAAAAAGAAAAATCTAACTTTGTACTTTTTCTTCTACTTTTACAAAGCTCCACTTTGTAAAGCCTAAGAAATCATCAAGCCTCAAGAGCATTACATATACTTTTAAAAACTTTTCTTTTATTATATTTGAGCCCGAGGTCCATTTCTATAATTAGGCAGACCTTTATAGTATGAAGAGGGATAGTCCAACTAGTATAAATAACAATGCGCGCTTTATGAATGAGGACTTTTAGTCATTTTGGGTAGAGTCTCTTCTTAAAATTTTTGTATAAGTTTTTGGGTATAACATAGACCTATCTACATGTTGTGAAAATTTTACCATGCCTACCATGTAGGCTTTCTTTTTATCTCATGTTAAAATTGCTTGCACGTGCTTTCACTTGTTATGAATTCATAAAACCCAATAATGATCAAGTACATGGATTGATAATTTGAGTTGATGTACCACACTTGACACAAATAACCATGAAAAATCTTTGGTCTTATTTAGATCCATGAATACCTTGAGAGCTTTGTGTGATGATACAAAAGCATGAAGGGAAATTAAGAAATCCTTTTGAAGATTTCTTGAATTTAGAGGAACTCAAATGTCCATGTTAATATTCAACATGACGTTTTTCATAGATTAGGAAATAGTAGTTGTATGAGAACTTTTGGCTAATAGGATTCTAAAAGTTCACGTCTACTTACATCATTTTCATCTCCATCATCATGTGCAATATCTCCATGCCAAAAAGACCCAAAATATGTTGCAAAAGCTTCATTTTTCCATTATCATTGTGAGAGATGAAAGTGCATATTATAGAGAGGAGAGCTACTTTCATGTACCAAGGGGACATCCATCAACTCAAAAGATGTGTATGATGAAACTTTGCTTCCTCATTTTATACGTGCACAATCAAATGATACTCTTATTGAGGAAAACTCTCAACCTTTACTACCTCAAATTTGTTGATATATTTAGGTAATGAGGGGTGCTAACATACTAGGACCATTGGGGCACTTTTTTCCCTCTTTAGCAAGTTTTTTTCCCCTAGCTTGTATATACACCTATTACCCTAATGGGCTAGTTATCTTTGTACATTCTCTTGGTAATACATTTAGTATTGTGTGTTGTGCTCTAAGCTTTTTCTTCTTCCTTGTGTTCTTCACATGCTTTCACATACCTCAAATTCCAACAATTGGTAGCAGAGCAGGTTGCCATTTCATCTAGGCCATCGTCACACTTTCAAAATTGGATGAAATTTCGTGAGCATACTGAAGCCGATTAGGAGTTCATAACAGCTTTGTTTTGTGGTATCAAAATCATGATATGAGCTCATTTCAGCCTTCGAATGCACTATCATAGTGCCTGTGCAAGAAATTTTGTCTTTTTGTGCCAAATATATATACAAGTTTTGGTTCGCCAATATAAGCATCTCAAAGTCTACTACAGGTTTAGCAAAACATAACATGGTAGTTTTGCTCAACTTTTTGAGATACAATCATTTTTCTGCATCAGGGTATTTTAGCTAGTGGCCATGGCTCAAAGCAGTGATGTATTTTGTATGTTGGCTGTTGAGAATAAGTTGGATCGTACCAATTACCCATTATGGGCTTATATGATGTGTCATGTATTGGTTGCAAAAGGACTTTGGAATATTGTTCACGGTGTTGAAAAATGTCCTATTACATTTGCAAATACAGTTATTGAAGGTGATGCACATGGTGTTGAAGAAGGTGATATTCATTGTTCATGTTGTGGTTCCTGTTGAAGTTACTGCAAAGCAAATATGTTGGGATGGTAGAGATGCTCGGGCACATGCATTGATAGCCTTGTCTATCAAATGTGCCATTATTCCTCACATTCCCTCTTGCACAATAGCAAAGGATGCTTGAGATACACTTATCACTTTATACTAGGCAAGGAATGAGGCTTGTGTTGCTCACCTCCGAAAATAGTTGGAGATTGAGCACATGAATGAAGAAATTTTAGTCGATAATTTGTTGACAAAGATCAAAGATTTGAAGGAGTAGTTGATTTCTACTGATGAAGTCTTGCTTGAGAGTTCACTTGTATAGACTATTTTGAATGGTCTTCTAGGTTCATATCAGAGTTTTGCTTCTACTCTTTGATTGATGATGAAAGGCAATCCAAATGCCTTAATGTTTGAGGAGTTAGTCTCTGTTTTGTTGTAGGAAGCTCAGTCTAAGAAGAATAGGTCTATTATGCATGTTGCACATCAAGCTTTCTTGGCTAGTCAGAAGCGCAAAGGTAAATGGAGCTCTTCTACTAGTAAATAGAAATCTGCCAATCAAAGAAGGATGCAAAAGACAAGAAGAAAACAAAAAAGAAGAAATTATTTTGCAAATATTGGAAAGGAAATGACATGTCATAAAGAGTTGTCCAAAGGTGGCTACAAAAGAGGCAAAGAAGAAAGAGGTTGGAATGGTTGTTGCAGAGGCCTCTATACCCAAAATAGAGTGTGCTAATCTTGTGCAGAATGAAGAATGGGCATTTACTACTGTTCGTAGTTATGACCCATCTTCACATGAAGAGTGTATGTTTGTAGTAGACTCAGATGTTTGGTACTTTGATAGTGGGGCAACCAAACATGTTAAATCGTAGCATAGTTTCTTCACTTCACTTGAGTCTACCCGTGCAGGGAATACTATCACATGTGCCAACAACTCCTCTTATCCTGTTATGGGAGTTGGTAAGATCATTATGATTACTGCTAATGGTAGTTCTTTTACATTCATTCTGATTACTGCTGATGGTAGTTCTTTTACAATTTATGATCTATCGAATGGCAACATCATTATTGCTTATGGCATTTTATGTCATGGGATGTATAAGCTCATAGATTATGCAAAATCTGTGAATGATTCAACATGTGTAGTTCAAGATTCTCAAGCTATGTTAGATGCAAAGCTTTGGCATGCATGCTTTGGTCATCTAAGTTTTGCTAGTTTGCTATGCTTCCAGAAATCTGAAGTGGCGTCCTCTTTGCCCAAACTTGAGAAACCTGGTAAACATGTATGTGAAGGTTGTATTTTGAGCAAAATGCAGCATTCCTCCTTGCCAAAAGATAGTTCATTTAGAGCTACTTAGAAATTGTAGCTTGTTCATAGTGGTGTATGTGGTCCTATGCAGACACCTTTTGGGAACTATCTTTACTTTGTGACTTTCATCGATGAGAACAACAACACAAGAAATTGGATGATAAAGGAGTGAAATTTATTTTTGTTCAGTATAGTTCTGAAATCAAAGGCTATCATCTGTATCATCCACAAACTAAATGCATTTTGGTTAGTCGTGATGTTGTTTTTGTGCAAGATGCTATTCCGCCATTACTTTCATGTACTAAGGAGACATCACTTAGGGTCAAAGACATGTATGACACTTTGCTGCATCTTTTTACAAGTGGATAGTCTAGTGCTATTCCTAATGAGGCAACTTCTCAACCTTTACATGTTTCATCTGATGGTGTAGATCATTCCATTTCTGATGCAGATTTACATGATGCACTTGTTGATGAGAGAGCTATTATTGAGGAGGCAAAAACTATGCCAAAATGTTTGGTGCAAACTTTGCGTGATAGCAAATTAGATGCACCTGTGTCATATTGTACTTGTTCATGCTCTCATAGTGCTTCTTTTGCATCAGATTGCTATGCTATGGCATCCCCGAGTATTTTCAATGAGAGTGAGCCAATTTTTTTTTATGAAGCACAACCTTCAAAAAATTGGATGGCTGCTATGCAATCAGAATATGATGCTATCATGAAAAATGGTACCTAGTCTTTATGTGACTTGCCTCCTGGCAAGAAAGCCATTGGAACTAAGTAGGTATACAAACTGAAGCGTAGGCATGATGGAACAATTGATAGGTATAAGGCTAGGCTTGTTGCAAAGGGTTATGTTCATGAAAGAGGCATTGATTTTGATGAGACCTTTGCTCCTACATGCCGAATGACTACTGTTCGTAGCATTTGTGCACTTGCAACTTATCATGGTTTGAATGTACATCAGTTGGACATTAAAATTTCATTTCTAAATGGTGAATTGCATGAAGCATATGTTGTTTCAGCCCCGTGGCTTTGTGCAAAAAGGGCATGAAAACCAAGTGTGCACGTTGAAAAAGGCATTATATGGTTTGAAGCAAGCAACACGTACTTGGTACAAAAAAAAATGGCTACCTGATTGCACATGGTTTGGAGAATAGTCCAACTAAGATCACCTTATATGTTAAGCGTACAAATGATGTGCTTATGATCATTGTTGTCTATGTTGATGACATGCTGCTCACTGATCCTCATGAAAAGCATATTGCTAATTTTAAGGCTAACTTGCATGCCTCATTTGAGATGTCAGATTTGGGGCATTTGAATCATTATTTAGGCATTCAATTTATGTAAGTTGTTGGCGGATTAGCTTTGTGTCAAACAAAATATATTGACACATTATTGCAACATTTTGGCCTTGAAGACATTAAATCTATTGCCACTCCTATGGAGATAGGTTTACAATTGAGTATTCATGATGTTGAAGATGCATTTGATTTTGTTCTCTATCAATAGGCTGCTGGATGCTTGATTTACTTATGCATTACTGGGCCATATATTCAGTTTGCTGTCTCACAGATAAGCAGGTTTATGCATTGCCCAAGTGTCAAGCATTGGCAGGCAGTTAAGTGCATCTTTCGCTACTTGAGTGGTACTTAGATACTTGGATTATTTTATTCCAAGGGGGGATCACTACCGCTAGATTTACATGTTTTTTCTGACTCTGATTGGGCTAGTTGCTATGACACTGATGGTAGCTCATGTATATCTTGGTTGAGCAATAATCAGCCTACTATAGTCACTTCCAATTGTGAGGCTGGGTATAGGGAAACTTTCATAGTGATTGTTGAGTGTGTGTGGCTCAGATGCCTTATGGCTGATTTGGGTGTTGGTTAGTCTTGTGCCACCACCATCTTCATTGATAGTCGGAGCACATTGGCAGTTGCACCGAACCCTATGTTCAACATGAGTAGGAAGAAGTTATGCAAAGTGAAAAGGATACAACTGAAAAGAAAAATACTTGGAGACTCATATCATCAAGTTATTAGAGTTAAATGATGGAAAGTTAAGTACAAATCAAATGGCACTTTGGACAAGTATAAAGCAAGACTTGTATCTAAGGGTTATAAACAAAAACACAATGTTGATTATGAAGAAACCTTTGGCCCTAGTGTAAGGTTTATAACTATAAAAATCATTCTTGCATTAACTCCACACTTCAAATGGCTCATTTAACACCTCGACATCATAAGTGCTTCCCTAAATGGTGATCTTTAAGAAGAGGTATATGCAGAACAATCTCAAGGTTGTAAGATCAAAGGCAAGGAAGAATCAAGATCATGTGCAAAAACTTCACAAATAATTGTATGGACTTCAAAAAGCTCCCAATATCTTGTATGAAAAGATCCATAGGTTCTTTGAAGCTAAAGGATCTCAAAGAGGCATTGTCGATGCTAACTTATACATCCATGAGAAAGAGTCCTTAGTTGCAATCATCAAACTTTATGTAGATCACTTAATTAAGATAGGATGAGATGACAAACACATCCATTTCATCATCATAGAGCTGAATATTCCATGATAGATCTTGGTCTACTTCACTATTCCTTAGGCATGGAAGTTTGGCAAACAAAAGAAGATATATTCCTCTCACAAAAGAAATAATCCTCTAACCTTCTTTCTAGATATAACATGAACCAATGTCCATTAGTGTGTATGATTTACATCACAATCCAAACATCAATCTCACACTAGAGGAATCATCACCACTTGTGGATGTGCATGGTTATTGACAAGTAGCTGACTCTTTACTTTACCTAGACAATACAAGACTAGATATTTCCTATGTAGTTGGTATACTCAGTGATTTTGCACATCAACATCATCAGACACATTAGGATGCCCCTCAAATACTACTTTGATACCTTTCCCTCACCTGATATTATAGTTTCGGTACAAAGGGGCACTGATCTCATAGGATATTTTATTATCTGACATTGGTATTTTGCAGGATACTCCAACATGCACTTGCACTGAGAGCCAGTCAACCTTGGTCATTGTCAAGAATCTAATGTTCCACACTCGAACCAAGCACATCAAAATCTAGTATCATTTCATCGACAAGAATCTCATATAACAGGAGATTAATATAGAGTACTGTACCTCTCAAGAGAACCTAGTGGACATGTTCACAAAGGTTCTACCTCTAGTTCTGTTCTAGTGCTTAGGTCCAGCCGCTCCAAGATCGAGTTGTAGAGGGGGTTTTGACAAAATGAGTTGTTCTACTAAATTTACATTTGTATTTACGTGAGTTCATTCCTGCTTTGTATCCAAGAGACACTCCATTTCATATCATTTTGTATTGTATATCATTGTGTTTAGGTACTTTGCCATTTGCTTCTATTAGTGTATTCATTCTCCTTCAATTTGGAGAACCTCCTCCTCTATATAAGGAGGGGCTCTCCCCCTCTTTGTACTTGGTTAGAAGCATATAGAGCCTACTTCATCTCTTAGTAAGATCATATCTAATCCATGTGAGTTTACCCATTTCTTGGTCTACTCACTTTGAGTCTCTCAAACTCTTTCATTTTGTGAGTACACTCTTCTTTACATTTTTCTTCCACGCTTGTACTCTCTATTGTTGGAGAAACAATCATTAATTGGACATATATTTGAAGGTCAAAGCTTTAGAAGAAAACCACATGCCTATGTGAAGGGACAAATTTACAAGTGTATTATATTTGTAAAGTTAGTTCACTTTAGTTCTAGAAGTTTTTTTAAAATCACGAGATTGAGAAAAACTATATAAGTTAGTTTGTATCAACTGACGCGTAATAGAAAGACAATGAGAAAGTGAGTTAGTACTTATTTTGTAGGACTGAGAATAGTCGGGCTTCTCTGCGTGAGAAAGCACCTGTGCATTTGTGAGGTTCCATAGTTATGGAAAGAGATGATTAAACTTCTGTGTATAAGTCTTCTTCTTCCATCTCCAGAGTTTGTCTTGTGTGAAATGATTTCAAAATTTGAAGTTTTACAAGCAAGTCGATGCCTGGCATCGAGTTTGTGCTGATAAGTCTATGTTTTATTCTCTGAGTTTTATGTACTGCTAAATCTCTTTGAAAATATGAAGTTTGTGGAGCAACTTGATCCCTGGCATCGAGTTTCAGCATAAAGTCGATGCTTGGCATCGACTTCCCACATAAAAGTGGTCTTGCTCATGTCTTGTGTTCATAGGGTAATTCTAGCACTGAAAAAGTGGCTAAAAAAGCTCAAAGTCGATGCCAGGAGGCAAAATTTCCAGTTTTGGCAAGTCATACAGGGTGATCTTGTGAAGGCTATATCTTGAGTTCTAGAGATCTGTTTCTTGCATATGATAGCTTGTTGTAAAGCTCTACTCTTCTGCTTTCATTTACTAAAAGAATTGGAGAAATAATATTGGAAATAAGAGAAATTAGCAAAATACTAAAGGTATATCATTTCAGTGACTGGAAAGTTCTGAAGAAGTAAAGTTCTTGGTGTTGACTATCATTTCTCAAAGTTTGGAGTGGCAATGAGTTAATGGTGACCATAGATGTTGTCTAGTGTCACATTAATTCATTTCTTGTGGTGTTTCATACATCAACAAGTGGTATCAAAGCAGAAAGGTCCTAAAGAGCAAAAGGTGGCAAAGGTACGAGAAGTTTTGGAAAGTTTTCCATTAAAGTTTGAAAGGTGAAGCATTTGAAGACACAAGGCATCAAAAGGTTACTTCAAAAGTATCCTCATACACAAAGAACTCCAAAAGGTATTATTCGTCATCCTTTAAGCTCAAAGGTTGCAACAGAAGGAAAGGAGTATGGCAGATCATATCTCCATTGACAAACTGTACAGAGATAATTACCCCGCATGGGTAATGAGAATGGAAGCCTCACTTATGAGTAAGGGTCTCATGATGTATGTAATAGGTGAAGAAGAGAAGCTAGTATTTGAAGATGAAAGCTGACCAAAGAAAGAGGAACTTGATGCTTTAAAGCATTGGTAGAAGAAGGATGCAAGTGCAAAGGCCTACATCTACAATACAATCTCTGATCATTTGCTACCACACATCAAAGGATTGGAATCATCTGAAGATATATGGAATGCATTGGAGTATCGTTTCCAAAGCACTACTAAAGCATGGAAAGCAAGTCTATGGTCAGAGTTTACAACATTCAAGAAGAAGCCAAGTCAAAGTATTAGTGACTATGTCACTAAGATGAAGGATCTAGCAGATAGTCTTGGATCCATAGATGAAGATATTGAGGATCACAAGTTGATTGCTCAATTACTTACAGGTTTGAGAGGGGATGAAAGGTGGAAACCTTTTGTCTTATCAACAGAACTTTCATTAAACCATTATGTTCCAGATTTGAATCAATTACTTGGTTTGATGCTCACATATGAGCAAGACTTGAAGGGAGATGGAGATAAAGGACAAAGTTCTGCAATGTACATGAAGAACAATAAGAAGGGAGATAAAGGTAAAGCAAAGGATGAAGAAGAGTCAAGTTCTTAAGTTTATTATGCAAGAGGTAAAGGCACATGTAGAGGAAGAGCAAGAGGTTTTGGACGAGGAAGAGGTAATCAAAATAACAACAAGAAGGCTTGTTGGATCTGTGGATTGAGTAATCATTTGGCTCATGACTATTGGCACAATCAACAAGGATCAAATCAAAATCAAAATAACAATAGCAGAGGCCGAGGTGGAAGATATCAAAGTAATTTTCAAAGAGGTAGACAAAGTCAAACAGGAAGCTATGGTAGAGGTGGAGGAAGAAGTTGGGGACATAATCAATCCTACAACACCACCTACTACAACTATGCAAATGACACACAGAATGAAAGTCATACATCATTGATGATGAACGCAATCAGCACCTCAGATAAAGAAGATCTAAAGGTATTTTACATTGACTCTGGATGTTCTAATCATTTGTCAGGAAACATAGAATTGATGTCAGAATTGGAAAAAGGTATTTCTAGTCATACAGTTCAAACAGGTGATAATACAAGACATAGTGTACATTCAATTGGAAAAGTGAAATGCAAGAGTGGAGCAGATTTTCTAACCAATGTTTTGTATGTTCCTACAATACCTAAAAACTTGATTAGTGTGGAACAGATAGTTGAAAAAGGTTTTCAAGTCAGGTTTACAAACGAAGGAGTATTTGTTGAAGATCCAGAGAATGGATATAATCAGATTTTCTCTGGAAAGAAAGAAGGTAGACTCTTTACTTTAAGAGTACAAGGGAACATTGGTCAAGCTTTGCTCACACATGGTGAAGGAGTGATTACAGAACTTGATCTCTGGCATAAGAGATTAGGTCTTCAATGAAAGAGGAATTAAATCTATGGTTGCTAATCAGTCTGTACTAGGATTACCAAATGTGCAGAGTCAACATATGGTTTATAAATGTGAAGCATGTCAAATGGGAAAAGCACACAGGTTACCATTTCAAAAGAAAGGATTCAAACATGATGGATTACTAGAGCTCATTCATACAGATGTATGGGGACCAACAAAAGAAGGATCTATCAGTGGCTCAAGGTATTATGTTCTTTTCATTGATGATGCTATAGGATGGATAACTCTGTATGTTTTGAAGGAAAGATCAGAAGTGTTTGGAACTTTCAAGCATTTTCATGCATATGCAGAGAGAGTCACAGGTCAAAAGCTTAAAAGACTGAGGTCTGATGGAAGGGGAGAATACTTCTCCCAAGAGTTCAATGATTATCTTTGGAATGCAGGTATTAAGAGAGAAATAACCTGCAGGTATACACCACAACAAAATGGTGTAGCAGAAAGAAGGAACAGGACTTTGGTTGAGTTTGCTAGAGCTATGCTAAAGGAGAAGAATTGTCCAAATTATCTTTGGGATGAGGCTGTAAATACATCTACATATCTTGTGAATAGATTACCATGTGCAGCTCTAAATAGAATGACTCCATATGAAGCTTGGTGGGGTAACAAACCAACACTAGATCATTGTAGAGTGTTTGGATCAATTGCATATGCTTATGTGCCATCACAACTTAGACATAAACTTGAACCAAAGGCAGAAAAATATGTGTTCATTGGTTATGATGAAAAACAGATGGGTTACAGGTTGTGGATTCCTTTAACCAAACAATTTATTGTCTCTAGAGATGTTACATTTGATGAACAAAAAAGTTGGTATGCAAATCAAAGTCATACAACTAAAGAATTTGAAGAAGAGGTAAGAAGATGTGAGAAAGGAAAATCAATTGTGCAGGTGAATAGAGATGAAGACTATATGCAAGCAAGTACATCCAGAAGAGGTGTATCCAGATACTTATGAAGAGTGTGAACCAAGAAGGTCAACTAGGACAAGAAGACAACCAGAAAGGTATTCTTATGATACTTCTTACATAACTCAGAAGAACTATGCATATATGGTCAAAGATGATGAAGAACCTCAAAACTATGATGAAGCTAAAGGTAAGAAACGATGGGAAGAAGCAATGAAGGAAGAATTCAATGCACTTGAGGAGAACGAGACATGGGAACTTGTTCCTAAACCGAATGGTAAGAAAGTAACTGGAAATAAACGGGTTTATAAAGTGAAGAAGCTTTCAGATGGAAGTATAGCCAGATACAAAGCTAGACTGGTGGTGAAAGGCTATGCCCAAACCTATGGCATAGATTATGATGAGACATTCAGTCCTATAGCTAAGATGTCAACTATAAGGACAATCATTGCTATTGCAGCTTCAAAAGGATGGACCCTAAGTCAATTGGATATAAAGAATGCATTCTTGAATGGATACATATCAGATGAGGTATACATGGAACAACCTCAAGGGTTTATAAATTCCAGGTATCCAAATTTTGTTTGCAGGTTGAGAAGAGCATTGTATGGATTGAAGCAAGCTCCAAGAGCATGGAACTATAGACTAGTGAAGTATCTCAATGATCTTGGATATCAAAGTTCAAAAGCAAATCCAAGTCTACTCATCAAAAGAGCAGAGGAAGGTACAATCTACATTTGTATTTATGTACATGACATTATAATCACAAGTACTTCAGATGAAGGAATCAAGGAGGTAAAGAGATTACTTGAGAAAGAGTTCAAGATCAGTGACCTAGGAAAGTTGTCATACTTTCTTGGAATGGAAGTCACCTATACAGATCATGGCATATATGTATCACAAGAAAGGTATCTTCTGAATCTATTGAAGAAGTTTGATATGGAAAATTGCAGAGAAGCTTCAACTCCACTTGAAGTTAATCACAAGCTCAGTAAATATGATGGTGCAGAATACAAAGATATGAGGAAGTATCAATCTCTTGTGGGTAGTTTGATTTATGCTACACTAACAAGACCTGATCTTAGTTATGGAGTGGGAGTTTTATCACAGTTCATGCATTGTCCAAAGGACCCACATTGGATTGCAGGTCAAAGAGTTCTCAGATATATCAAAGGAACTATAAAGGAAGGATTATATTATCTTTTTACATCAGATTTGAAGTTGAGATCCTATAGTGACTCAGACTGGGCAGGTAACCAGGATGACAGAAGATCAACTCATGGCTACATGATATACATTGGTGATAAGCTTGTAACTTGGTGTTCAAAGAAACAACATACAGTAGCATTATCATCAACTGAAGCTAAGTACAAAGGACTTGTGGAAGCAGCCAAGGAGGTCATATGGATGCAAACACTATTCAAAAGCTTGGGCGTTGATCAAGGTATACCTACAATACATGGAGATAATATGAGTTCACTTTATCTTGCAGCAAATCCAGTATTTCATGCAAGAACAAAACACATAGAGATACATTATCATTTCCTCAGCGAAAAGGTAATGGAGAAAGAAATTGAAGTGGAGTACATTTCTACAAAAGATCAGATAGCAAACATAATGACAAAGAGCTTGGATGGTGTGAAGACCAGCAGATTTAAAAGCATAGCAGGAGTAAAAGAAAAGAAGATGATATGAAGAAACAGAGAATGTCAATTAGTGATTGAGGGGGAGTTGTTGGAGAAACAATCACTAATTGGACATATATTTGAAGGTCAAAGCTTTAGAAGAAAACCACATGCCTATGTGAAGGGACAAATTCACAAGTGTATTATATTTGTAAAGTTAGTTCACTTTAGTTCTAGAAGTTTTTTAAAATCACGAGATTGAGAAAAACTATATAAGTTAGTTTGTATCAACTGACGCGTAATAGGAAGACAGTGAGAAAGTGAGTTAGTACTTATTTTGTAGGACTGAGAATAGTCGGGCTTCTTTGTGTGAGAAAGCACCTGTGCATTTGTGAGGTTCCATAGTTATGGAAAGCTATTATTAAACTTTTGTGTATAAGTCTTCTTCTTCCATCTCCAGAGTTTGTCTTGTGTGAAATGATTTCAAAAGTTGAAGTTTTCCAAGCAAGTCGATGCCTGGCATCGAGTTTGTGCTGATAAGTCTATGTTTTATTCTCTGAGTTTTATGTACTGCTAAATCTCTTTGAAAATATGAAGTTTGTGGAGCAACTCGATGCCTGGCATCGAGTTTCAGCATAAAGTCGATGCTTGGCATCGACTTCCCACATAAAAGTGGTCTTGCTCACGTCTTGTGTTCATAGGGTAATTCTGGTACTAAAAAAGTGGCTAAAAAAGCTCAAAGTTGGTGCCTGGCATCGACTTTTGGTTGCAAGTCGATGCTAGGCATCGAATTTTCATTTTTAGACACTTAGAATTACTAAAGGAGGCAAAATTTCCAGTTTTGGCAAGTCATACAGGGTGATCTTGTGAAGGCTATATCTTGAGTTCTAGAGATCTGTTTCTTGCATATGATAGCTTGTTGGAAAGATCTACTCTTCTTATTTCATCTACCAAAAGAGCTTGGATAAATAATATTGGAACTAAGAGAAACTAGCAAGATACTAAAGGTATATCATTTCAATGACTGGAAAGTTCTAAAGAAGTAAAGTTCTTGGTGTTGGCTATCATTTCTCAAAGTTTGGAGTGGCAATGAGTTAATAGTGGCCATAGAGGTTGTCTAGTGTCACATTAATTCATTTCTTGTGGTGTTTCATACATCAACATCTATAGCTTGGGATACTCTTACAACATTATATAAGGTAAGAAATGAGGCTCATTTTTCTTATCTCTAAAAACAATTGAAGAGTGAGCATATGAATGAAGGGGATTCAATGGATAGTTTTTTTACAAAGATCAAAGTTTTAAAAGAGCATTTGATTTCTATTGATGAAATTTCACTAGATAGTTCACTTGTGTAGATTGTTCTTACTCCAGATTCGTATCATAGTTTGATTCTACTCTTTGATTGATGATGAAAGGCAATCCAAATGCCTTAACCTTTGAGAATTTAGTCTTTATTTTGTTTTAGGAACTTTCATCTAGGCAAAATAAGTCAATTATGCATGTTGTAGATCAAGCTTTCTTAGCTAGTCAAAAGGCCAAGACTAAATGGAGCGCATCTACTAGTAAGCAAAAATTTGCTAATATTTCATAATCAAAGAAGGAAAAATTGGCTACAAAGGAGGCAAAGAAGAAAGAGATTGGAATGGTTTTTGTCAAAGCCCCCATACCTAAAACAGAGTCTGCTTATCTTTTTTAGAATGAAGAATGAGCATTTATTATTGTTTGCAGCTATGAACGATCTTCTGATTAGAAGTCTTTGTCTGTAGTAGACTAGAATGTTTGGTACTTTGATAGTGGTGCAACCAAACATATTACTTCATAGTGCAATTTCTTCACTTCACTTAGGCCTGCTCTATAGGGAATACTATCACATGTGCAAAAAACTCCTCTTATCTTATGATGAGTTAGAAAGATCATTATGATTACTATTGATGGTTATTTTCACATTGTCAAATGTCTTATATATATATATATATATATATATATATATATATATATATATATATATATATATATATATATATATATATATATATATATATATATATATATATAAGGGATCAAGAAATACTTTCTCAATTTCATCACTAGCCAAGATTGTCTTGGTTGTGATATTTGATGATTAAATATGTATAGTTCATGATCTCTCGAATGTTCATTCTATTATCACTTCTTGTATTTTATGTCATGGGTTGTATAAGCTCATAGATAATGTGAAACTTGTAAATGATTCATCATTTATAGTTCATGATTCTTTAGCTATCTCACATGCAAAGATTTGGCATCTTTGTTCATCTAAATTTTGCAAGTTTGCTTCGCTTGCATAAATGTGAAATGTTTTTTTCTCTTCCTGAACTTGAGGTATCTTTTAAACATATATGTGAAGGATGTATTCCAAGAAATATGCAATGCTCCTTCCAAAAAGATGGTTCAATTAGGTTTGTACATAAGTTGAAACTTATTCATAGTGATGTTTGTGGTTCTATGCAAACACCTTTATTTGGGAAGTAGCTCAACTTTGTGACTTTTAAAAAGTTCTTAGTTATGGCTGAAAATATGTCAATATGTAACATGGGCACCATCCATTTTGATCAAGGGGGAGAATATATGTATTCAAAATTTAAAGCATTTATGGCTCAATGTGGGACAAAACATCAATGTACAGTGTCGTGTACACATAAAAAAAAGTTGTTGAAAGGAAGAACAACCTCTCATGGAAATGGCAAGATCTATGATCAAAGATCAAGCTTTACCACATAGCTTCCATTTTTGAGGTTGATATGTGTGCATCATATGTACTTAACAAGTGTCCTAGCAAATCATTGCAATCTATCACTCCATATGAGGCTTCTCATGGTCGCAAGCCATTTGTTGCTCATTTGCATGTCTTTGGTTGTAGAGCATGTGCATTAATGTTTGAACAACAACATAGAAATTGGATGATAAAGTAGTAAAACATATTTTTTTTGGATACAATTCTAAAAGCAAAGGCTATTAGTTGTATCAGCCACATATTAAATGCATTCTAGTTAGTCGTGATGTTCTATTTGTCAAAGATACAATTCAGCCTTTACTTTCATGTTCCAAGGAGACATCAATTAATTCAAAGTTGTGTATGACACTCTGTTTCCTCTTTTTATAGGTGGAAAGTCGTGCTTGTCTAGATGAGGCAATTTCTCAACCTTTACAAGTTTCAAATGATGATGTAGAAATTCCATTTCTAAGATCATTGTTGTATATGCTGATGATATGTCGGTCATTGGTCCTAATGAAAAGCATATTGTTGAATTTAAGGCTAATTTACATGCCTATTTTGAGATGCCAAATTTGGGACATTCTCACTATTATTTGGGCATTCAATTTATGCAAGTTGATGGGGTAATAGCTTTGTGTCAAACAAAATATATTGACTCATTATTGTAGTATTTTGGCCTTGAAGGTTGTAAAACTTTTTCCACTCCCATAAAAAAAGTTTACGGTTCAATCTTCATGATGTTAGGAATGCATTTGATCTTGTCCCTATCAGTAGGTTGTTATATTAAAAGCTTCATAGTAATATGAAAGTTATGTTGTGAAATCAATCCAAATACTAGAAACTCATCCAATAACCTTTGTGGATGGCAAACTTGATGACATGAAGTACACTACGAAAGCTCAAGATCATGGATATTGTTTACTTTTACAAGCACAAATGACCCATATACCCATGTGTGTTTTCTAAATCTGCAAACATGAATAAGATGAATAAAGGCTCCTCTTTTTTTTTACCATATAGTTTATGCTCTCTGATTTTCTGTAAAGTCTTCCTGAGATGCAACTAGATAGATAGATAGATAGATAGATAGATAGATAGATAGATAGATAGATAGATAGATAGATAGATAGATAGATGGATAGCTGGATAGAATGATAGATAGATAGATAGATAGATAGATAGATCACTTACCTACTTCCTAGGTTTGGAAGTTGTCTACAAAGATCATGGTTTATTTCTCATTCAAAGGAAGTATATCAAGGATATGTTAGCAAAATTCAAGATGGAGGATTGTAAAATTGCAGGTACTCCAATGGAGGTCAACCATAAATTGAGCTCACATGAAGGTGAACTCATAGAGGACATCACATCATGTCAAAGCCTTGTGGGTAGTCTCAACTATGCCACATTGACAAGGGTAGATATATTCTATCTATCTATCTATCTATCTATCTATCTATCTATCTATTTATCTTTCTTGATCCCTGGCACAAATAAAGCATCTGACAAAGTGAAAGAACTACCATCAACAGTAGTCAAAATGTAGGAAACTAATGTAGAGGCTCTAGTGAGGGCAAATGCAAGTAAAGTTCAAGAACACAAGATATGCGAACTAAAAAGGCATTATACAAAACTAGAACAAGCACTGTGGGATTTGAACTCACAACCTACCAACTAGGAGTATGATGGGCTAACCACTTGCCCCAAAATCCATGGTTGAGGATTACGTCCTAATCCTCCTTAGGGTGTGGCTCAACCATCTCATGCATGTCATATCTTGAGTCTAACACTCTCTTCCCCTCCTAGAGATCATTTTCCGCAATGATCAATCCTTGGTCTACCCTTGAATTGATGTCCTCTCCCTTGCACAGTCTCTTGAACCTTCTTGTTCTCAACCTTGGTCTCTTGAACCCTTGCTCTGAACCATGGTCTCTTGAACCTTGCCTTTCTGCTTCTTGGCCACTTGCCTACGGACTTGTCTTGTTCGTAACCTTGGTCTCTTGATCCCCTTGTTCTCAACCTCAGTATCTTGAACTTGATTCTCAGCCATGCTAGGTATCTTGGATCCTCAATCTATTGCTGCCACTGGAATAGTCATTTTGAGAGCTTTCCAATGATATCTTATGTCTAAATCCAACCAACAGATTGGGAGATAAACTCTAATCTTTGATGGGCTCATCTTTGAAAGGGACGCAAGCGCACCTTCCATTCACCTTGCCCAAGCCTACTTCCTAGGCTTTGATACCAACTGTGGGATTTGAACTCATGATCTACCAATTAGGACTATGATGGGCTAACCACTTGCCCCCAAAAGCCATGATTGAGGATTACTTCCTAATCCTCCTTCTTAGGGTGTGGTTCAACCATCTCCTACATGTCATATCTTGAGTCTAACAAGCATCAAAGAATAGATGGATTATTTCATTTCCGTGACTTAAAAAAATCAATCTCCATGTTTCCAAGTAGGATAGGAGATATTCCATTATCATATAGATTAATGCAAATGATCACTCTAAAGTTTCAACACTACATTTGAAATTACTAATTAGTGACTTATGCATTATTATTGAAGTGTTGAAGTTGTTCAAGAATCAATCAAGATCTTCACCATCTAAAATATGCATGGAAGATCTTAAAGTTATTGGATTCCAAACGTAAAGTTAGATATATGATTGCATGTAAGACAATTTGACCAAGTAAAATATGCATGGAAGATCTTAAAGTTAGATATATGATTGCATGTAAGACAATTTGACCAAGTATAGTTTTGCAAGTCATGTGGATGCAAATCAATGAAGACAAACCCTTCAAAGTGGTAATCACAAGTTTTATGGCAATAGCAAATAACCAATTATTCCATGATCAAAAATACCATAAAGATCCAAACACATCATGTTCATGCATTGAATAATGGAGTAGTAGAGCTAAAGTATTATTTTATATCAAACAACTATGCTAACATTTCCTTAAGGCATTAGTAAGTGATTAGTTGGCACGATACCTTCATCAAATTAAAATTGGTTGAAGATTATAATTCATCTATAATAGACATTAGGTGGTGTTAGAGTCACCTCAAACACCCAACCCTTCATAATTTAGCATCCTAATTATCATAATCAAGTGTGTCCTACCCCATACAAAAGAATCCATGATGGGCATCAATAGATCATACGATACATAGTTTAGATTCTAGAAGTGGTTGTCATTGTGCACCATGATGATTATGAGATGACATTAATGGATCTAGATCTTCTATCACACTTTGAATGAAGAGCGTAATCTCAAGCCACATGTGATCACCTTTTACCTTGTCAACGAGTGTAAAGGTTTGGAAGCAACTCTCCCAACTTGATGATTTAAGGAATGCTCCTTATTATATCTGGTGCATGATTAAAGATCACCATATGTTTGGGATCAACCAACTTCAATATGGAATGTGCCACTCACTCATTACCACTCAAAGTATTAGGATCATCTCAATCACCATTTAAAATGTGTTGTACAAATCACCATTTTATCTCACAAGAGTGCATTGTGGGTGTTTATCATTTCTTGTATATCTCTTGGCAAGTTTTTTATGTATTGTTTTCTCTTAAACTCTCTATCTTGTTTTCATCTTTTCCCACACACTTTCTTTCAACAATGCAATGGCTATAATGTACAATTAACTTATCCATAAAGGATGAAATGATGTTGGGATGAAGATGAGATGTCAATAAAACTAACAACATTAAGAGAGTTAACCCGATTATATTGATGGATGTTGATAAAAACATACTTAGGTGACTCACGATAGCTAAGAACAAGAAGCATACAAAAAGAGTCATTAGGAAGCACAAGAACATGCTAAACAATAATTTTAGGTGCATATTTTTTATGCGACGATAGAAGGAACTCACTACAATTTTAGTAATGCATATTCATTATATAGAAATTAATAGATCCATCCATACAAGTAAAAATGGAGAATAATATGAAGACTATGACGACAGATGGACAGATGTCCTTTAGAAAAAGGAATGCTAAAATCAACAACATCAATCAACACTTCAATGCGTTTGTTGGTCGAAACCAAGATTAGATTATGACCATCCAAATAATATTTGATTATGACTCCCAATATCGTGTATCTATTGATTGCTGCTTGAAAAGTGACACCATTATTGGAATCAGAACACTTGTAGGCTCCCTTCCTCCAAACATGTAAAGTTCACCTGTCCTATTTATAGATGTGCAAGATCTATAAAGTTCATCATGAGCAACAGCAAGCAATGGCTGGGATGGGCACACCCATTCAACGGCATGCTTAATCTAAAAGGCCCAAGTTGAATGTGTCAAGGTATGATAATCGGTCTAGGAATTTATGGGCAAAAGTGTGTACCGCTGGATTGGTCTTGGGTTTACCATTGTATCTCCGAAGGGAGTTCCTTTCCACCTCATCCCATGTCAAAGTGTTCACTAAGCAAGGGATGACAGACCAAAGCAGGACCCCATGGTGTCCTATGGATATTGTTTCACCTAAATTAAGACCTATTCAGGTGGCCTTACAAGAAGGGTTTGATCATGCTTCATGAAGCATATGCAACGTACCAAACTCGAATATTCCGAGTGCTCATTTGAAAAATTGAGGGTATGTAGTGTGAAGCGTACAGCCTAATCGACTTTTGAGTGGGGGTATAAATGGAACTATAGTTCTGTCAATGAAGTATATGAGAATGTGGTTGTCCTAAAGAGTAGCAGTATGACAAAATATACGCACACAGCTCAATGCCTTCACGTTCAAAAACACGTGCAGGCCAAGATGAGAGATACAATGTATGCAAGTATTATCTGGAAACACAGCATCTAGGGACCTTGATTGCATGACTCGACCATCTCCATCAACTCTATGTCAAAACCTGTAAAACTTTATGTGAACAAGATATCCCCACAAGATTTCATCTGCAAACTCCTGTTGCAAATAAGTTTGTTATTTGTGTCAAAAAGACAAAAAGCTTGGCATCAACAACAATGCGAATTCAATGATATTAAGAACTTAAAGCGGATGCTAGATCATCTTCACTTTCGAAGGCAGACACCGAAGGTAAGCTTTAATACACCAAGGGCCCTAATGGCCATGAAATAACCAGTCATCACAAATTATATCCCCTTTCCACAAGAAAGCTCATTTCTATTGACCCGTAAATGTTAGGAAGCAGATGCACCGTGACTCCATTGTTTATTCCAGAATTCATCTTGAAATATCCGCCTTGCTAATTGTGGCTCAACAACTTTGAGAGTCAGTAAATATCTATTTTTCAGTGCTTTTCCTTCTTAGTTACTGCGTGATAAGCATGAGCGTCAAGGAGAGAGTCCAGATCCTTAGCATTAGCTAACTTTAGCTTCACCAGCCATTCACCATATGGCTCTTTGTTTAGCTGCAAAAAACAGAGAATAAAGTCACTTTAAGGACCAGCATGCTTCGGAATTCGTTGTAAAACTTCTTCAATTAAATACGATGATGTCACGCAGATCGTTATAGCACCTACAAACCCTGCGATAACTACGGCATTCCGACCCTTTAATCAAATTGATTACTTACTCACGGTCACGCCAAATCTTCGTTTAGGGAGTACACGCGCATGGCGGTCATACACAATCAGAAATAGCAATTACAAGAACTTATCCTATCACTCGACCCAAAGAAGATACCTAATATGTAGGCAACCACAGTTACATTCGTCATTAACAAGCACAAAAGGGCATTTAAATAACAAACGCCGTCTTTCTCACTCAAAAGAAAATAGCGACAGATTGATTCTCAGAAACTTCAAATAATGCTCAAGCGCCTAAATCTGCTCAGCATGCACATGATTAAACCATTTTCATATACATGCAAGATGTGCTTAAGGTTCATGGCAGCAAGTGCGCACCTGCACAAGGAAACAGACGAGCCAAGACATAAACCTTACCAATTCAATCCAACAGCAAATAATGACCCATGGTGTTACATGTTAGAGATGACTACTAGTTTCAATTATTAGAAATGATTACCCTCTCAGGTGCATCCTTAAGGCTCTCATTGACTTCCAAGACTTCACCACCTGCAGGAGCGTACACAGAACTGGAAGCTTTAACACTTTCCACCGTGCAGATGCTCTCACCAGATTCATACTTTGAGCCAACATCAGGTAACTCCACGTATACAACATCGCCAAGTTCTTCCTATCAAACGAATTGCAGTCAAGAGATTAGAAATAATTTTGTTTTTCTTTTATGAGATGCGCAGTAAACCGGTCCATAAAAATCCAGAAAACAATAAAGTTTTGCTATAAGAACTGTCTCTTACCACAGCAAAGGACGTCAACCCCATGGTACCTTTCTCTCCTTCCGCCTTCAACCATTCATGAGTTTTTGCATATTTGAGGTCTTCAGGAACTGAAAGCATGCAAGAAAAAAACTTAATTGTAGAGCATAACGGGGCGTATATAAACGCATCCATTAGGTTTCGTAAGAGCCTGCACATCAACATTATAAAAAGAACTTGAACCCCTACTTGATCGTGTTCCTTGAATAAAACTACTTGCATCGAATTCTCCTTAACTATGGTCATTACATGGCTAGATCTGCACGACTTGACCACAAAATAATCAGTATGACGCATCGCCGCAACTCACAATTCATGGGATCCATGCCAGAACGACCACCTCATCATCACCCAGTCCCATCTCCTTACATTTTGTCTGTTCTTTTTTGCATTCATGCTGCCATGCTCTATGTCATTCAATGAGCTCTATACTGAAGATCTAATTATCCACCGTTCCGACTCATCCTCCCCTTTCAATATACTCCATCTTTTCTTAAATGTATACTATGCACCCACAAGGAAGAAAGCTCCTATGAGAGTGCCAGAAGGAAACGAGCACAAGCCAAAGGAAACGAGCAGAAGCCAAAGGCGAGGGAAATGGAAGCCTCCTAGCTTTCGATGTTGTAGAACAGTATTCTATGGAGCCATATACAAGCCAATGACAGAGAGCTGTACAATGGAAGCCGTATTTTTACGCTCGAAACAGATCCAAGAAAACTATTTATCGAATATATGCTACGCAAAATCTCTCTGAAGATTCGACTTGACATATCAACATCAAATGGTTGCACAGATACAGACTTGCTCCAACTGGACAATTAAAACGAAGGGAGCTGCCTCCTAGATGCAGTCTAGAACTCAGATCTAGATACGCTAGGGAACAAGTCGCCGGTGATACAAATGAGAAGATTGCCGGTTTGGCGAGTGTCAGATCATCAAACCTGCTTGATAATTTGCAAAGAGATTGAGGAATCCATAGACATTAACTATATAGTATTTTATATTTAATACACTCAGTTTTCTTCAAAGAATGGGGGGGGGAACGAAATCAAGAGCGAAACTTGTTCCTGGGACCTGCAATAACTCCATTTCTTCGAGGAAAAAAAAAACATACTAACAAGCAACTTTTTTATAATAAAAAAAGAGCAAGCATCCGTACATTTCGACGAAAATGTACGTATCGGAACGAAGCGATCTGCGCGAGAGCTGATCCGCAACGCAGCCACAGTCCGTGAAGCCAGAGCTCGCAGCGCCATGAGCACCGCCTTCTCAGATGCAACTGCTCAAGTGGTGATGAATCGCTACCTAATGAACGTATCGGAACTAGACTTACGTCATATACTGCTACAAGCAGCAGCTCCCCGCCGAGCGTCAGAGAAGCACAAGCCTTGAGCTCAAGCCCCTACCCCGAGGGCTTTCGGAAAATCAACGCAATGGCACAAGGTTTATAGAGAAGCCATGGAATACCACCATAGGTGGTGACCAGACCTTGTCATGGAGCCTTTGTCATGCAACCATGCGACCTTTTCATTTCACACTGCAAAAATCACACGATGAATGTCCGACTGCAGAGCTTGTCGCAGAAAAGACGAACAGTACCACACTCATATTTCGTAGAATCTTAGATTTCATCGTCACACTTGAAAGAAGCCCGGGGAAATAAATTCTCTTGTCGACATGGGAGAAGGCTCACAATTATGAGTGATAATTTATCATTTATGACTTGTTTAAGTAAATCAAAGAGAGGTACAAAGAAGGTTAATGATTATGACCAGTCCCAGGCTGCTGTCCTGATGGTTGGGCCTCTTGCCTTTTGAGGCGGGGGCGAGAGTTCAACCCCTGTTGGCAGCACTTGAGTGACATGTAAACCTTGGAATGATGTATCATGTGGCTGATGTGCCACCGCATATTCTATCCCGCGGTAGTTGTGACCACTGTTCAACCCATCTATGTTAACCCCTGTTCTTGTGGGATAGTGGGTCCCACGGGTACTATGCCCTTCCTTGTACAATTCCAATTTCAAAGTTAAAGCCCGGGGGAGTAGGCCTCGGTCGAACCTCCATTTATATATAAAAAAAAGGGTTAATGATTATGAGTGATGATCCTTTTGTCCCCCACCACCCAGACCGCTTGTCTGGGTGGTTGGGCCTCTCACCTCTTGAGGCGGGGGCGAGGGTTCAACCCCCACCGGCATCATGTAAGGGACATGTTTAACATGGAAAGTTGTATCTTGTGGTTGATGTGCCACCATTTGTCCTACCCCGTGGTAGTTGTGACCGTAGTTTAACCCAGCTAGGTAAAGCCGTGTTCTTGTGGGATAAGGGGGGTCCCATGGGTACTATGCCCTTCCTTGTGCAATTGCAAATTCAAACTTAAAGCCTCGAGGAGTAGGGCTTGGCCGAACCTCCATTGAAAAAAAAACATGTGGGATCCACTTACTCTTGATCTAGTTGTTACCAACAACAAACAACTTGGAGTGTTTAAAAGGGGGATAACCCTTACACATTAGGGGAGAAAATGAACCCTGCATGGGCCTTTTCGATTAAGGAGTGATTAATGATGGACCAATCAAAGGAGGTGGTGGCTATTAGTCTATACCCTATAAAATACTAGGTTGAATGGGAGGGATGGGACAGATGTCTTGTCAAGATAAAGGAGATAAGGAAGAGCGCTCTCACACACTCTCACATACAAAGAGAGAGCACACATAGATTGAAGCAAGGAAGAATGATTTTCTCTTCGTCTTCTATTACATAAAGAGAATATACATGAACTAATACAACACTACAACCAATACATTATATAAAGAATAGTACATAAAGAAAACCCTAATGTCTGTGACTGAGTGACTTGGCAAGAAAACAAATGTGCCATCACTCTTGGTAGATAAATCTGGTACATCTCATTGAAAGTGTTCCTGATATATATATACATAACCACTACATGTTAGAGAGATGAAAAAGTAGTATGTGTCATCCTCAAATTCTTAAAACTCCCCCTCAACCTCAATATCACATCCTCTAATCCAAGAATCTTCTAAAACTTCTTCAGCTTTTCTCCTCCAAGTTCTTTAGTGAAAATATCAACAACCTGCTCATCTTTCCTCACATAAGCAAGATCAATATCACCTACTAATACCTTTTCTATGATGAAGTGATAATGTACCTTGATCTGCTTTATTCTATCATGAAAAATAGGATTCATGCTAACTAGATGCTGCTAAGATTATCATGATAAATGATGATAGGCTTATGTACTTCCACACCTAAATCTGCAAGTAGCATCTCTAGCCATGCTGCTTCACATGCTTCCATTGCCCTACCTCTATACTCAGCCTCTATATTCAACAAAGCAACAATGGGTTGCTTCTTACTGCTCCATGTAAGGGTTGCACTCCCAAGCAAGAATAGAAAGCCACTAGCAGATCTTCTATCTAGAATACTACTAGCCCAATCTGCATTGGTGTATCCATGAACGTACAATTCTACACCAACTTCATAAAACAACGCATAATCAAGAGTAGCACTCACATAATGTAGAATGCATATCAAAGGATATAAATGTGGCTTCTTGGAACCTACATAAATTAACTTTGAAGTCCTACATTGTAGCTTAGATCATGTCTTCTAATTGTGAGATATATCAAACTTCCCACAATTTTCTTGTACATAGTAGCATTTTCCAATGCTTCACCTCATGTAGTATCCAACTTCAAATGATTATCTAATGGCATAGAAATTGGCTTACAATCTGTCATACCATACTTTTGCAGCATACCCAAGGCATATTGCCTTTGGGACATCCATATACTTGTTTCTATATGTATAAACTCAATGCCCAAAAACTAGCATAACACACCAAGATCTTTCATGTCAATTTCATGCATAAGAAAATGCTTTGCCTCTTTAATGCTTTCTTGATTATCGCCAGTTACAACCAAGTCATCAACATAAATAGCCACAATCATGATGCTAACATCACCCTTCCTTGCGTATAATGAGTGATCTACATCACACATAGAAATCCCATGGGGGTCAAATAATGTGCAATCCTTGCATGCCAAGCACAAGGGGATTGTCTAAGCCCACACAAAGCATTTTTCAACCTGCCAACATATTCTAAATGCTTTGAATCTTCAAAACCTTGTGGTTGGTCCATGTATACTTCTTGCTACAACTCGCCATGTAAGAAAGCATTCTTCACATCCATATGATGCAAAATCCATCCTTTTTTTGTAACCAATGCAACAAGTTCTCTAAGAGTAACCATTTTAGCTACATGAATGAAAGTTTCCTCATAATCAATGTCATATATCTATGCATATCCTTTTGCTATCAATTGAAATTTATATCTACTTATGCTACCATCAACATTATGCTTTACCTTGTAAACCCACTTGCAAACAATGGTTTTTTTCCCTTGCAGCAATGGAACTAGCTTCAATGTTTCATTTCCATAAAGTGCAACCATCTCCTCATCCATAACTTTCTTCCAATCTGCATTTCCAATTGCATCTTTGAAACAAGAAGGTTCAACATCTTGTATAAACCTTGGTCATGTAGGCACAACGACGAGCCAAGTAACTATCGCACGTCAATCGTTGTACTGAATCCCACATCCCCCCTTATCTTCTTAGTCATTGGTCACTTCTTCTTATTGCATCATCTGCATATGCCTTTCTTACTCCTGGAGTCTTCAAAGAGGGCAATCCAAGTTCCTCATCAAGGCTCTTTTCTGAACCGCTTGATTCTCCATCAATGTCTTCAAAACCTACATGTGTTTATTACAAGTAGAAACCTTTTCTTTACCTTTCTTGGATGTAATCAATGAATTTATTGGACTAAAATTTCCACGTAATCTTCCACTCCATGCATTTGATTTGTACTTATGGCTTGCTGACATATCTAGTCCACTTAGAATTTGAGAATTTGCACTTGAGTTTTCAACATTTCCTTTGTCATTTGAGTCAAGATTAAGTCCTTCTTTTGCATTTGCATAGAAGCTTGACATTTCATCAAACAACACATCTTTGCTTACCTTCACATGTCGAGTGAGTGGGTTGTAGCATTTACATCCATTTTCCTCAATGGAATACCCAATGAAGATACATTTTTTTGCTTTTGGATCAAGTTTCATCGTCAACTCATATGGAACATGAACATATGCAATACAACCAAATATTTCCATATGCAATAAGTTTGAAGTTTTACCTGTAAACTTCTCTTCAAGTGCAACTTAATGTATAGTAGCAATCCGAGTTCTATTGGTGATGTATATAGTAGTGTGCATAGCTTTTGCCTAATAACAATGAGGCATATTTTTCTCAACCATCAAGACTATTCCTATTTTTGCAGTATGTCTATTTTTGCGTTCAACAATGCCATTTTGTTATGGTGTGTACTTACATGAAAACTACCTTTGAATTCCATGATTTTTTAGAAAAATATTAAATTCATTTGACATGTATTCACCTCCTCCATCAGATCTTAATGTCTGAATATAATTCCTTATCTACTTTTCCACCATAGGCTTGAAATTTTCAAAGTGAGTAAACATCTCACTCTTGTCCTTCATGAGTTATACCCATGCTTTCCATGTATGTTCATTAATGAAAATGACATAAAACATGCAGCCTCTGATAGATGTGGTCTTTGTAGGACCCTTTAGCACATTCTCACTAACATGTTTGTCATGCAAAAATGATGCCCTTGATTTTTTACCAAATTGACATGCTTCACATATTCACTTATGCCAAGTCTCTATGTTAGTAATAACACCTGCATCTTTTGCAAAACATGGTTGCATTCATTTTAGGAATCTTGACATTCAACGTGAACATCCTACCCACTTTGTTTCCTTTGGTGATCAACCTTCCATTCTATTTGTACTCTTCTACATATAACCATCAGTATTGAGCCTGACTTGTAATCCCTTGTCAACAATTTGTGCAGCAAAAACTAGGTTCTTTGTTATATATAGAACATGTAGTACATCAACAAGATGTTTTACCTTCCTATCCTCCATGGATAATGTTATGTTTCTTGTATCCTCGATAGGATGTGATGTATCATCACCTATTCCAACAAATCTAGGAATAAGCAATTTTTGCAAACTACTAAACCATTATGCATGGTTGGTCATGTGATTTGAAGCACTTGAAAATCAACATACTATACATTAGAATTTTATTTTGAACATCATTAGACATTGTATTCATCATGTGATGTTGAAGCATGAACAACTTTTCCGATTCATCTACACTTGTGAATGCATAATTGTTTTGTTGCTTTCTATTATTTTGATTCTTCAACCTACAATCATGTTCAAAGTGGCTAGGTTTACCTCCAACATCCTTTATTGTCATTATGTGAGTCATTTCTTTGGAAATTTCTACGACCTCTTTGGCTCCCCTTGCCTCAAAATTGTCCTCTCACTACAAGGATTAAAACGGTGTGGCAATGCCCCCAATTTGGAAAAAAAGCACTCGAGTGTTACATAAGCAATGCTTAAGGAAAAAAAACCTCATCGCATAAGAGACATTTAGCATCACTTATACGACTCTACTTTAAGAACCTTGCTACTAGCATCCCAATGTAGCGACACTTTGAGCAACATTCGAAAACTGTCTGCGATGCTAGCAAATTGTCTCCAACATTGGACCATCACATAAGTGACAAATCAAGGAGCACGGAAGGTGATGTATTCCTTGTCTATTAGAATAAAGATAGCAACAACTCTTGATCTAGTTGTTAACAACAACAAACATCTTGGAGTGTTTAAAAGGGGGATAACCCTTACACATGAGGGGAGAAAATGAACCCTTTGTGGGCCTTTTAGATTAAGGAGTGATTAGTGATGGACCAATCAAAGGAGGTGGTGGCTATAGTCTATACCCTTTAAAATAATAGGTTGAATGGGAGGGGTGGGACAGATGTCTTGTCAAGATAAAGGAGATAAGGAAGAGATCTCTCACACACTCCCACATACAAAAAGAGAGCACACATAGATTGAGGCAAGGAAGAATGATCTTCTCCTTCTTATTTTGTTACATAAAGAGAATATACAAGAATGACCTAATACAACAATACAACCAATACATTATATAAAGAACAATACATAAAGAAAACCCTAATGTCTGTGAATGAGTGACTTGGCAAGAAAACAAATGTGCCGTCACTCTCGGTAGATAAATCTGCTACATCTCACTAAAAGTGTTCCTAATATATATCTATGTAACCACTACATGTTAAAGAGATGAAAAAGTAGTATGTGTCATCCTCGAATTCTAAAAACTCCCCCTCAACCTCAATGTCATGTCCTCTATTCCAAGCATCTTCTGGAACTTCTTTAGCTTTTCTGCTCCAAGTGCTTTAGTGAAAATATCAACAACCTGCTCATATGTCCTCACATAAACAAGATCAATATAACCTATTAATACCTTTTCTATGATGAAGTGATAATGTACCTCAATATGCTTTATTCTAGCATAAAAAATAGGATTCATGCTAACTACATGTGACTAAGATTATCATGATAAATAATGATAGGCTTCTGTACTTCCACACCTAAAGCTACAAGTAGCATCTCTAGCCACAATGTTTCCATTGTAGCACCTGTATACTCAGCCTTTATACTCGACAAAACAACGGCTGGTTACTTCTTATTGCTCCATGTAAGAGTTGCACTTCCAAGTGAGAATATAAAGCCGCTAGTAGATCTTCTATCTGGAATACTACTAACCCAATCTGCATTGGTGTAGCCATGAACCTTCAATTCTGCACCAACTTCATAAAACAATGCATAATCCAAAGTAGTAATGTAGAGTGCATCTCAAAGCATGTAAATGTGGCTTCTTGGGAACTTGCATAAATTAACTTTGAAGTCCTACATTGTGGCTTAGATCAAGTCTTTTAATTGTGGGATATATCAAACTTCCCACAATTTTCATATACATAGTAGCATTTTGTTGACCTTCAGATCTTGCAGACACACGTATGCAGAGGATAGTGTAGAAACAAAATCACAGAAAAGTACTTAGAGAATAGAAAGAGACAATAAACTTGACACCAGATTGGGTACAATCTCCCCCCACATAATCTGATGGATGATTCTATAAGAGTATGTGTATTTATAGGTATTACGTCCCGAATAGAAGATACATGAGGGAAATGCTTCAAAAAGCATGCTTTTTTACAAAAATCTGCTTTATTTTCAAAATCGTGATTTTCTATTTTTATAAAAATGTCGCTTTCTAAAGCGATCTATTATTTTTACAAAAGTAACTAAAAATATTTTCTTCTTAATATTCTTCTAAATAACTTCAAAAAATATACGAATAAGTCCACACACGTTCACACCCTAATGAATCTTCACCTACTAAATTAAAACACAAAACACATTAAAAGCCTCAAGGCATTAAAATCCACTTAACATTCCATTATTCAATAAAGTATAACATGCCTCCTAGTTGACGAGCAACTGACCTCAGTTGATAAGAATAAAATAGACATAGATGGCGAGTCACATGTCCCATCATTGAACAATCATAAGCATGTTCCATGTAAAAACACATGCATGGAATTGGAAAACAAGAATTTAATGTGATTCTGAATGATAAGCAGAAATCAAATGGTCATAATGTGGAGTTAGTGATGTCTTATGAATCCATTGAGATTCTTCAAGTGAATGATTTTTATATTTTACTAAATATCTATGATATTGGTTATCTATGCGTGTAGTAGTAACATCATAATCAAGTATTTGCTTTGGAATGTAAATTTTAGCATCCTCTTCTAGCAAAGGAGGATCATCTAAAATAGGAGTGAGTGGTAGAGTTCCTTTAAATGATTTCAACAAACTAATATGGAAAGAATTATGTATATTCCAATGAGAAGATATGTCTAATCTAAAAGCATTCTCATTAATTTTTTGAATAATACGAAAAGGTACATAATAACGTGGTGCAAGTTTGACCTTAGGATGTTGTGAAATATTTTTCAAATGTCTTTCAATTATTCATAACTGTACAAAGTCATTTTCATTAAAGTGTTTAGCTACTCGTTTCTTATTAACATTACATGTGCTCATGAACCTCATGAAGTGTAGAAATATGATCTTTTTAATGTGCTCATGAACCTCATGAAGTGTAGAAATATGATCTTGTGCAAAAGAATCAACTAAAGGTATATTAGTTTGAGTGAGATTCATGGGAGTGGGAAGCTTTTTACCATAAATAATTTCAAACGGAGCACGTCGATTAGTGGTATGTGTTGTGTTATTATAACCAAACTATAGTAAAGGAAATTTCTCATCCCAATTACTTGGATTATCTAAATAATAACAACAGAATAGATCTAAAATAGTACTATTCGTAGCTTCACTTTTCCCATTACTTTCAAGATGAAATGCAGAGCTAAAGTCTATTTTAGAACATAAATTTTGAAATAATGCAACCGAAAAGTGATTACAAAAATGAACATCTCGATATGATAAAATAAATTTTGGAAAACCATGATGCAAAAAAGTACATTTATAACTAACTTAGCAGCTTGAGGTTCAGAAAGAGTCTTTTTACAATGAATGAAATACGCTTGTTTACTAAATCTATCAACAATTGTCCAAATCATATCATTATGTGATGAAGTTGTAGGAAGACCAGTAAAAAAATCCATAGAAATTTGTTCCCATGGTCCACTAGGTATGGGAAGTGGCATTAATAATCCAAATGCTTTACCATGATGTCTTTTCACACGTTGACACACAATGCAATGGGAAAGATACTGTGCAATATCCTTGTCCATATTTGGCCGAAAGAAAAATTTATTACATGTAGAAATAATACTTTGTATGCCCATACGACCCATATAGGGTGGTTCATGCATCTCTTTCATAACAAATTCTTTAAAAAATTTTGTTGGAAATACAAGAATCCATTATGACAAGTGTAGTGATCCTCACTAAATGTTGAAGAATTATTGAAAGCATTCCATGTTTGTGAAAAATACAAATCAAATGCATGAGTAGGAATCATGTCATGAAATGAATGAATATGAATTGCAGAAACATTATTGATTGCAATAGTTGTTTCTGGGGATGGGAAATGACTAAGGGCATCAGCTACAACATTAGCTTTGCTAGGTTGATATTGAATCATAGGCTGAAAATTTTGTATGAATGAAGCCCATTTAATGTGCATATTAGAAATCAATGGTTGATTTAATAAATGCTTAATAGCTTGTTGGTCTATTTTGATTATGACTTCTAAACCCATAAGGTAATGTTTCCAAATTTTTAAAGCATGCACAATAGCTAAAAGTTCCTTATCATATGTACTATAATTCTTTTATGAAGGTTTAAGTTTCCTACTTTCAAATGCAATAGGATGGTCATTTTGCATTAATACAACACCTATACCTAAACCACTAACATCTGTAACTAGATGGAAAGGTTGTGCAAAATTGGGTAATTGCAAAACAAGTGCATGTTTGAGTTTTACAAAGGATTGTCGTTGTGCTAATCCCCACGCAAACTTTAACTTTTTCAATAATAATGTGAGTGGAAGTGCTAAATAAGAAAAAACTTTTACAAACTTTCGATAAAAACTTTCTAACCCAAGAAAAGAGCGTACATCATTCACAGATTGAGGTATAGGCCATTCTCCAATTACTTTCATTTTCTTTGGATCTACATGAACACCTTGACTAGAAACAATATGTCTTGAATACTCTAATTCTTTTTGAAAAAAGTAACTCTTTTCAAGATTGGCATAAAGTTTGTTTTTGCATAACAAATTGAAAATTGTTGCTAAATGCTTTTCATGGTCATCGTCATTCTCACTATAGACAAGTATATCATCAAAGAAAACAAGAACAAAAGCTTGGTATTCAAGAAAAATGTCATTCATCATGTGTGCAAATGTAGCAGGTGCATTGGTAAGTCCAAGAGGCATTCCCATGAATTCAAAGTTTGTATCTGGTGATACCCAGATTTAAGATAAATTTTGTGAAAAACACGTGCTCCACGAAGTTTATCTAGCAAATCATCTATCCTAGTAAATAGGGATATTTATTTTTAAATGTGATCTTATTGAGTTATCTATAGTCAATGCAAATCCTATAAGTCTTGCTCTTCTTCTCTACTAAAAGAACAAGTGCTCCAAAGGGAGAAGAACTAGACCTTTTAAGTCCTTTGTGAAGTAAATCCTTACCTTGATTAGTTATTTCTTGTTGATGTAAAGGTCCATGCCTATAAGGTGCTTTTTGGGGGGGAGAACTACCAGGAATTAAGTCTATACTATGGTTAAGATATCCCCTAGAAGATGGTAATTTAGAAGGAAAATCAGCCATAAAACAATCCTTATAGGAATGCATAACCGATTTATGTGCATTAGGAAGTGTATGTGTGTAATCAATTATGTTACTGACAAAAACAATACATGAATCGTAACCTTTCCTAAATGCACATTTTACTGGAGTATGACTAATTAATGGAAATGGTTGGAAGTCATGCATTCTTGAGTATGAATAATTAATGGAAAAGTCATGCATTGTAGACAAATAAATATCTTGATTATTAAACTTGAAACTCATGGTGTGTGTCTGATAATCAATGCATGGGTTATAATAATGATAAACCTACATTTAGCTTTAATATGACCAAACTTACCACAATACCAGCAAGTGATATGGGGCCTCTTTTGTTGAGCATCCATTGTTGTAGTTTGAAGGGTTGGAGGTTTTGTAGGTTGTAAAATGGGTGTCTTGGGTACTGGTGAGGAATTGGATTGAGGAGGGCGTTGAAAGGCGGGTGGGTGCTGAAAAGTAGGAGAAGAAAAAGTAGAAAAAGGATGCTTGAAGGGAAAACTAGGATTGATTGGTTGTGGTCATTGAAACTTTATTGTAAGCAAATGGGCCTGGTGATGGATTGAAACTCTTTCTCAGCATGATGTGCAAAAGAAATAGCTTCATAGAGAGTTGCAAGACGTAGACTGTTGAGTTTGGCTTGGAATCCCACCTTTAGGAATCATTTCAAGCAAATGAATAAGTAATACTTGTTGCCAAAAATATTCAGTATAGGTAGACACAGTATCTCCATCTTTCCATCCAAAAGTTGTCCATGATCGACATGCATGTAAGTGGAACTGAGGAGGAAGGAAGAACTCCTTGATCTTTTCTTGAAATGCTTTCCATGTGGTAGGGCCGTCGGTGCTATGGCATAGAACATTCCATCATAACTGAGCCTTACCCACCAAATAGTTAGTTATGAATTTCACTTTTTCACTTTTAGAGTATGATTCATCAGAATAAAAGTCATCAAACTGAGATATCCATGAAAGAACAAATTGGCCATCCTTTCGCCCATCGAATCATGAAAATTGGAAATTTTTAGCACCAATCTTGGACTGTGTGCCTTGTTCTTAAGCAGTGATAATGACCTTCACTACCATAACTAGATTATTGTCATCACTTTGGAGTTGCTCGAGTGCAGCATCACATTCCTTAATCTCGTTTTGGGCATGTTGGAGTTCATGCCGCAAAAGCTCTAATTGTTGCTGGTACCTCGGGTAAGGGTGAGGAACCAAAATCATCGTTAGTATGGATAGGGTCCATGACCTTATGTGGAGAACCAAAACCTAGTTCTAAGCATGGGAAAAGAATTTTAACAATAGTGTATATTAAAATAATAATAATAATAATAATATAAAATAAATGAGATTACTTAATAAATAAATAAACAGAAGAGAGTATTTAAATAAATAAATAAAGAAATAAGGTGAAGAGAGTGTTAAAAGTTATGTTAAATATTTATTAAAAGGAATGCATTATCAAAAAGAGAAAATATGCTAGTGGTTAAAGCTTATCTCTTGGAAGTATGAGGTTGTGGGTTCAAATACGGTACATGTTAAATAAGGAATTAAGTATGCTAATTAGGGGAATAACTAAGCCCTTATTACCACTCATGTGTTAGAATTGGTTCGTGTGTAGCCAACGACTGCCAATGGAACCAAAGGGAACCAAAGTGAACCAAGAGAACCATGAGTTCTAGAGAAGCCAAAGATGCCAAAGTTATGCCATAGTTCTATGCCTTCGTCAACACCTGAATAAGCTAAAGGAGTAACCGAATTGATAAACGAATTCGATAAAAAATTTTGATAAATGAACTTGATAAATGAATTTGATAAATGAACCAAATTGGAATAGTGCACAGTGCATAGTGAGCACAGTGAGCACAATGAGCATAGGGGGTATAGCGAGTATAGAGAACACAGTGAGCATAGGGGGTACAATGGGTACAGTGAGTACAGTGAGCATAGTGAGCACAGGGGGTATAGTGTGACAGTGAGCATAGGGGGTACGGTATGATACTGAGCACAAGGCACAATACCAAATTCGAAAAAATTCAAAAAAACTAATTGACGAACCAAAACGAACGAACTTGATAAACAAAAACTTGGACCGAACAGTTGAGACAATTGTTGATTAACGAGAGGATGCCATGAATCACAATCGGACGCCAATATGTACACCTCCGTAGTCATGCATTGGCTTTCATACCACTTTTGACCTTCGGATCTCGCATATGCATGTATGCAAAAGATAGTATATAAACAAAATCACACAAGGGTGCTCAAAGAATAGAAAGAGACAAGAGACTTGACACCAGATTGGGTACAATCTGCCCCCACATACTCTAATGGACGAGTGTATCAGAGTATGTGTATTTATAGGTATTACATCTTGAATAGAAGATACATGAGGGTGTCACTTTGAAAAGCGTGCTTTTTACAAAAATCTACTTTATTTACAAAATTTTGATTTTCTATTTTTACAAAAATGTCTCTTTCTAAAGTGATCTATTATTTTTACAAAAATAACTAAAAATACTTTCTTCTAAATATTCTTCTAAATAACTTCAAAACATTTCTGAATGAGTCCATGCATGTTCACATCCTCATGAATCTTCACATACTAAATCAAATCACAAAACACATTAAAAACCTCAAGGCATTAAAATCCATTTAACATTCCATTATTCCAAACAACACATCTCTCCTTACCTTCACATGTTGTGTGAGTGGGTTGTAGCATTTATATCCCTTTTCCTCAAGGGAATACCCAATGAAGTTACATTTTTCTACTTTTGAATCAAGTTTCATCATCAAGTCATCTGGAACATGAACATATGAAATAAAATTGAATACTTTCATATGCAATAAGCTTGAATTTTTACCTGTAAACTTCTCTTCAAGTGTAACTTAATGTATAGTAGCAGTCCAAGTTCTATTGGTGATGTATACAATAGCGTACATAGCTTTTGCCCAATAACAATGAGACATATTTTTCTCAGCCATCAAGGTCTTCCCATTCCTATAATATGTCTATTTTTACATTTAGCAACACCATTTTATTGTGGTGTGTACCTACATGAAAATTGCCTTTGAATTCCATGACTTTTTAGAAAACTATTGAATTCATTTGACATGTATTCACCTCCTCCATCAGTTCTTAATGTTTGAATATACTTCCTTGTCTACTTTTCCACCATAGGCTTGAAATTTTGAAAGTGAGTAAACAACTCACTCTTCTCCTTCATGAAGTATACCCATACTTTTCACGTATGGTCATGAATGAAAGTGACATAAAATATGCAGCCTCCCATAGATGTGGTCTTTGTAGGACCCCAATTATCTATATGTACTATTTTTAGCACATTCTCACTAACATGCTTGTCATGCAAAAATGATGCCCTTGACTATTTAACAAATTGACATGCTTCACATACCTGCTGCATTCGCTTATGCCAAATCTCTATGCCAGCAATAACATTTGCATCTTTTGCAAAACATGGTTGCATTTATTTGAGGAATTTTGACATTCAAGGTGAACATCCTACCCACTTTGTTTCCTTTGGCAATCAACCTTCCATTATATTTGTACTCTCAAGATGGCTTCAAATGGAGTTCAAGATGGCTTCAAAACGAAACAAAATGAGTGATCCTAAAGGGATAAATCACAAAAATATTGGGATGCCTTCTACCTTCACACTAAAATTATACCAATGTGAGATCATTTGTGACGCGCACATTCTCCATGCCTTCTCATGTACTCTTCATTATCGGTCTTCTCCATGAGCTCTCTATAGCCACATTGGCTATGATACCATGTCAAGAGAAAGGAGATAAGGAAGAGAGCTCTCACACACTCTCACATACAAAGACATGATCACACATAGATTAAGGCAAGGAAGAACAATCTTTTTCTTCTTTTTCTTCTTCTTCTTCTATTACACAAAAACAATATACAAGAATGACCTAATACAACAATACAACGAGTACAATATATAAAGAACAATATTGTTAATGAATGAGTGATTTGGCAAAAAACAAATGTGTCATCATTGTTGGTAGATAAATTTGGTACAACTCACTAAAAGTGTCCCTTACATATATCAATGTAACCACTACATGTCAGAGAGATGAAAAAGTAGTACACATCATCCTCGCTTGATATCTCAACATGTCCCCCTTATTTAATGAGTTTTCTCTAGATGGAGAAGGAATCTCGTAACCAACCTGCAACTAAAAATTCAAAATTTTAAAAAGTTCTAAAACTCATCATAACACTTGAGAATGGAACCTGCACTAATTTTTAGGTCTAAGTTTTGTTTTACCTCGAATTCAAAATCCATGTATTTTTTGAGCTTTAAAAATAATTTTTAAAAACTCAAAAAAGAGCTATCTCCCTCTTGACCCTCACATTTTCGTACCCAAGTCGTAAAAACTCATCTTTTTCCACTAGTTTCTCTTTGTAGCACACCATTGAAGCTCTTGTGTATGTATTCCAAACTACTTGCATCTCCCATCTCAAGCTAGTGTTGTAGTTTAAAGACCTTGAACTTCAATGGCAACATCTATAGCTCTTAAGAAACCAAAAGATGAAGTCCTCACATTAAGATGTCATAAGATCAAAGCTACACATGGAAAATGGCTACCACATGAGTACTCCAATAGTGCATGGATGTACATGTAACCCTCTAAAGTTGGGCCTTATCCAATTAGAGATTGTGGAAACTTGGATCTTCATTGGAAGGGAAAGCTACTTGTTTTCAAGAAGCACAAAGACAATGGGATGGTTGCTACTGTACAACATGTTTTTACAATGGAAACTATGAAACTCAAAAACTCTATTATAATGAGATATCCTATCATTTTTAAGTATTAATCTACAATATTATATGGTTTATAGTGTTGAATATATCTTTGACCTATCTAGATATGTGTTAAAATAATTACTACATTGAAACTACAATGTCCTATCAAGGAATCTCCTAGGCTTCTTATGCCCTTGCATGTCACCTTATGGAATTTTTTCTCCCATTAATTGATCATTATCTTCAATAATCAGCTCTTTGAAATCATTAGGCTTTTGAACTTCATGACATCTTTCATCATTATGAAAGTTTAACCCATCACTGTGTGTAGGGTCTCATATAGGTTTTAGTTTATCTTTTAAGTATCTTTTTATCCAAATTATTATACCACTAACTTATGGATAATAAGAAGAGGACCATCGGTTGACTTGTAGCCTAATTCCTTGGAATTGCTGATCAAACGTGCCATGGTTTTTATGGAACTTGAGGATCCATAAAAAGGAACCAAAGCTTAAGGTTCTTCTATCTACTTTAAGATTTTTTGGAATTCATATTAAGCCAACATATAACAATCATAAAAGGATAATGGTTATTGAGCGATCTAACATCACTATACCATTACACTTTTATGCTTTTTGACTTCATGGAAAGAAGTTAGTTCCTATAATAACCTTAAAATTAAATAAATTAATTCTCTCTCTCTCTCTCTTGTCCCATTAACCCATGAATACATAGTTCACTTCATTGATATGCATACTTAATGTATGCAAAAGAACATATACATCTTTACTTGAAGATTCTTAGTATGCATAAGGTCTAAAAAATGAACCCCTCCTTAAAGCATGCATGGAACATACTTGGAAATAGATTCAAATCATGAATGTATATTCCTTAGATGCTCACATGTTTTATTCATGTTCATGCCATGGTATGAATGGACATTTTATGTCCATTTTTCTATTAAAGTTCATGTGGTGAGTCCATTCCACGCTAATAAAAAACACATGTGTACTTAATAATTGTATATGTGCAAGATGCTATTGAAGTTGATAAATTTACGACAAGGAGTGGTGGTGATCCAAGGTGCCCATGGTGGTGGCTCATCCTTGACAAACTACATTGGAAAATTACCAAGGGATGATTTTTTGATTATCCACAAGGACTATTTCCCTCACGTGAGATGTAGACCATATCAAAAATTTGATTTTGACATTGTGGCTATGAAGGTGATACTTGGCAAGGTTGTCTTACGTAGATGCAATAGTGATGTTAAGGACATGCATGTGATGCAATTCAGGTAGTGGTTTCACGAAAGTCTATAATGATTGCTTATGCTAGTGATGGTAATATCACTTTCTCCTATGATTCATCTCAAGATTATCTTTTTCATTGGATAGAACACATGGATTTGGTTGCTTGATGCATTAACCACTTTCCATGTTAGTCCAGTGTACATGTGGTTTTGTTGATTCTAACATGAGAGTCACGGACATGTGCACATGTCTGATTGTATAACATATGACATTGGGGTTGTAGGATATGTATGCTTTATACTACATACTGGAGCACCTTTTACACTCAAACATGTACATTATGTTCCTTCATTCCCCATGAGATTGATTTCAGTCAGCTAGTTACAAGTGATCAAATGTTATACATTCCTTGGTGAGCTTCCTTTTCAATTGCAATTGGGACAATGTATGGTTGTCAGAGGTGCCAAGTTTGGGCACCTATATCCAGTACAGGTACTCCATGTGAGAGATAGTCTTGTCTCAATGCGAGTTCAACCTTATGTGGTATGAGACTCATCATGTCTCATTTTATCTACCTACAAATAGGTCTACTGACATTCATGATGCACATGTATGGCAATATTCAAATTCTCATATTCATTCACATGTAGATCATGCTTTGCATGCTCATGATGCTTATGTAGAGGATTATTTTATTGATCATATAGATAATCATGTGGATCACAATTTGGATTATCATTTGGATGCTTTAGAGCATGATGTGGATGCTCATGTAGAGCATTATGATGATGCTCGATTAGAGCTTAGTCATCAGATGGACCTTGGTATTGACATTGTGCAATTAGCTCATGTGGAGAATGATGATGCACATTGTGTGGTAGAGTAGGACAACTCTTTTGATACACAATGTATGGTAAAGTATGATAGCTCTCAAGATGTACAACTAGATACATCCTTGGTTGAGAAGATGACTAATTTGGATGCTAAGAAGTCAGTGGTTATGCAATCATTCTTGGATTTGCTCATGCCAAGTGTTGATGTGGATATGTGAAAACATGTTGGTCTTGATGATGGTGCCTTGAATGCCTCGGATATAAGCATGGCTGACATGGTTAGGTTAGACAAGATAACACATGTTTTGTCAGCATTCCAGAGTTTGATATATGAGTTATAATGCTCAAGACTAGACATTCCATTCTCTATTGGAGCATTTGCACTTGGAATTGCCAGTCACTTGATGATTGACATAGGCATAGAGTGAGTGGGAGCAGCTTTACATGAATTTTATCAATTATTGCATCAACCATATATGATCTCGAATCTTATCGATATGAGCCTATAGTAGTTTGAGGTGCATGGATATTATGTGTAGCATCAATTGATGATTGACATAGACATAGAGTGAGTGGGAGCAGCTTTACATGAATTTTATCAATTATTGCATCAACCATATATGATCTCGAATCTTATCGATATGAGCCTATAGTAGTTTGAGGTGCATCATTATGTGTATGTGTTGCCACTTCTAGTCACATTGACCCTTAAGTTGGAGATTTTTGGGGATGTAAGGGTCATGTAACCTTATCCCTATGTTCATACACATATATCTTTTGTAGAGCATTACCTCAGAAGGTCATTATGTGGGTTTCGAGGCTTCCACACAAGTATGCGTGTCTCTTCTCTCTCTCTCTCTCTCTCTCTCTCGATCTCCTCCTTGCTCCTCTACAACCCAACATAGGACTTCAACTTTTTTGTTCCATTGCATATTTTCTAGATAATGTCGTATAGAAAAACTATTTGAACATTTCTTCTAAGTATTTTGATTGGAGTAGACCACCCCATGATGTTTGTTTTTAAAGTAAACACATGTAGCTCTATAATGGGACTTATCCATTCTTTTTTAACAAAAAATATCCAATGATCCATATCACTTCATAAAAAATGCTCCTTGTGCAAAAAGAATATGTTATGGTTAGGTCAATAAAATGTACACATACTATTAGAAAACATATTTAAAATTTAAGCAAAACTTACTATGCAATGTGTAAGGTTGCTATTTCCCCATATTAGGATGAATGATTGTGTAAAGGATGACCAAACATTCTATTTCTTGTCAATGAGATCATTCTGATTGTCATTGTCTATTGTAATCAAGAAAGCCTTTCCAAAGCTCCCATCTTCCATCATCTTGACTATTCATGTATCTTTTAAAGAAACATCTTGCCTTCTTCCCAGTCATTGAAAATTGTTGTAAAATGTCTTGAGATTTACCATACTTCTTAGCAACTAAAGATGCATGACCACCATGATAACCAATCAAATTAAAAATATCTTCTATTTTTTGAATTGATACTATGGACCTCTCTAGTGGTTTCATTACAAATGCATACTCACCAAGGAGCTTCAAAAGTCTATCGAAGATCCTCATGAAGGTATCCAATGTGGAAAAATGAACATTGAACAATGGAAATGGATTAATGGGGTTCAAATCATTGGTAGTTTTCTCACAATTTGGTTCTTCTAACATTGGACACCTCAAAAGAGATATCTCCCATTCCATGCTATTCCATGAGTTGGTGTTGCAGAGCAAAGAGGCACGAAAGGGGAGCCCCAAAATTTTCAAATTAATGGGCATATTTTTTCTTCTTCAAAGTCTTAGGAAATTCCCTCAAGCCATGTAAATGCACTAGAGGAGTCCTCTAGATGCATAATCCCAAATCATTGTAATATACTTCTTGTAAAATAGTAGGAAAATAGAGATTAGCTAATAAAGTGCCGGTATCTTGTGTGAAAGGACCATTTTTAGGGCACATGTATATAAGTCACTTGGTGACTGTTTGTAAACACTTTTTTGCCATTGTGAAGAAGGAGAGCTCTTGAATTTCGAAATTGCTTCTTTCCTGCAGATCATCTTCTCTTTGATCTTCTATGTGTGTGTAATGCTTGGAATGTATGTGTAGGACTGTTGTCTACCCCTCCCATCTCTTTTTGAGCTACTGTAATGTGTGTGTGAGCTAGTACGAGTTGTGGAGTGAGTGTGTGTGTTTCCCACCATTCACTATTTCTATCATAACTTGAAGCATGGTTGTCAGAATCAAGTTTCAACCTCCAATACAAGCGTCTCATTGAGAGCTTCGAAAAGAACCTACTATTGGCCATATTCAGAGTTCGGAGTTGGGAGATATCCTCGATTTAGTGAAAACTGTTGTAAGTGGTATCGCGACAGACACTTTCAGTATCTAAGTGAGTTTGAGAGGTAGGTTAGTCTTTTCTCATGCATCTGAGCTGAACCACTTCATTTTCCATCACGTGTGCACACGTCCTCATACAATTGGTTAGGTCAATTTGTCGAATTGACAAATAAGCATGTGTCAATTCCCCACTATACGCACTTGTGTGGCAAATGAGATTTAGTCTCTTTGGCATAAGTCCCTAAGACTTCTTGACTTAGGTACACACGTTTTTGGCGTCGTTGCTGGGGGACAACTCAACCAAGGTGCCTTCGTGATGGTTATAGTTCGAGAGTGACAAAATGGTAATTGTAGAAGTGAATTCGTTCAGTGGCAAGTAGTCAAACACTTCAGCACTTGTTACTTCACATCCCGGAGGTGTGTGTAATGAGTTTTTAGGTTTAGGGTTAGAAGAGAGGGAGAGAAGAAAGAGTTAGGGTTAGGTTAGGAAGAGAAGTGGAGTAGGAGTAAGCCAAGATTACCAAGACAAATTCCAAAAAAATTTGCCAAATTAGTGTAGTTAATCTTCAGTCACCAAAAAGTAAAAAAACCAAAAATTTGAAGTTCATTTGAGTACGCTCAACCAGAGGAAAACCTAGAAAGAGCCATTGTACCAGCATCACCTATGACCAGCATGGAGTCGACAAACCCAGGTTACGAGCCATCTTAGGGAGAGTACTATCCCTATGACACTAACATGTCTGAGTATGAACAAACTTATGATCCACACTACTACGGGTAAGAAGGATACGAATATGCATATGGACCAGAAGTGGCAACATTAATAAACACCGCACCTAAAGCGTAGCCACCCATAAGACCATCCCTCAGACCACCTATGCCAAGAGGACCTTGTTATAGATGCGAAGGAGACCATTTTATCAGAGAATGCACTCGGCCTTACAATTCACCACCTCCTAGGACTTGGGAAGGATATTGCAGTGATTGTGGAAAGGAACATCTCTTCTGTGATTGCCCAAAAATCCCCAACAAGGCTCAAGACACTGCACCTATTAATGTAATCAAAGTATTAGAAGCACCGGGAAGTGATAAGGAGTACACTGTACCTTTGAAGGACATTAGATGAGCACAAACAAAGGAACGAGAAGGAAGACAACCGGATCTCGATCAAACAAACCATAGAACCTTAAACCCCAAAATTCAAATAGTAGAAGATTCAGAAGACCCACGTGAGAATACCCAAAACATGAAAGCACAAAAATGGAAGGAAAGAAGAGAGAAGCTCAAAGAAAAAGGGATGAAAAATAAAAGTCAAGAAAATAAGAAACACACAAAAAGCACTAAGAAGCATAAAGAACTAGAGATTCGGGAAGAAGTTCCCATTCCATCACCCATCTGAGAATCAGAGAAACCAAGATCAGTTCTAGGTGACCCAAAACTGGATGATTTGGACATATGGTTGAAAGCGTACCAAGCTAGAATTAAGACTGGACCGAATGTGGAGATGAAAAGCTTTACCCACAAGGAGAATTAGAAAAGGAGAGGCTTGCCATATGCAGAAGACTCATAGAGGTAGCACAAGCAACCCTAAAAAAGACCATCCCAGCCCTCCCCGAGACAAGGATAATGGAGGACCAATACAAGGATTGTGTTAAAGCCAAGGACCACGAACCTAAAGAAAAGAATGATAAATGTGAGCTAGTGAAAACCCAGGACGAACCTATGACAACAATACCTGACTTAGAGGCTGATTGGCCAAGAGAATTATGGAATAAAATCCGAGAAGAACAATGGAAGAAGAATGAAGTGACTAAACCTCCCTTTGAGGAATTAGATGTGGAAGTTTATCAGCCAAGTCCCAACATGGAAGAAGTATATGAGGAAGTGTCGAGACTAGACCAAAACAGAGAAGAAGCTCAGAGCATTTCGACCCTACCCATTACATGGGAGAGTACGAAAAGGAATCCATGATATTCCGAGCACCCACAGTACGAGGAAAAGGAAAGGGAAACTCAGATAAGAATTCACACAATCTAACAGAACTCAAAAAGACAATAGTACAATGCCAAATGACTGTGGAAGAAATGCTTCGTGTTAAGCCGCAACTATTGAACCAATTAGCAGGTCAACTGGAACTAGGACAGAAGAAGGACGAAAAGAAGGGAAAAGAAAACCCATCTAAGGTACAAATCCCAGTGGATAAGGTTGGAGAATTTAGAAAAGGAGACGAAGGTAACACATGTTTACCCGTCACTTACAATGGCTATATGACCAAAGCTATACTATACACAGGAGTAGGAGTAGGAATTGCCACCAAGGAGATTTGGGAGAAATGGGGAAAGCCTGCCTTACGACCCACTCGCATGAAGCTTCAATTAGCAGATGGCCATGTTGAGAAACCATTAGGAATATTAGAAAAGATTAAATTGACCACTTGTGGAGTTGAATTTGAACATACTTTAGCCATCTGTCAATTCAAAAAAGCAAATAATTACGAGATGATATTAGGACGACCCTTTATGAAACAACTTAGGGTAATGCAAGATTGGGGACGAGACTCTTTATACCTTCAACATCAAGGAAACACCACCAAAACAAACTTGCATACGTTCGCATATCGAGATGTACCCCCACTACAATGGAATCCTATACACAAGGAGGAAGATGATCTATCTATTCATAGCACTGGATCAAGCGATCAATCATGGATGCATGAGGATGCCCAATTATGGATGTGTAAAGAAGCCAAGAAAAAGGATAATAAAAGGCAGCTGTGGCCAATAGGACATCCAAACTACTGACCTCTAGAGGACCCAATGTATATGCCTCAAATCTTTCCTGATGAAACATTTGAACCGCATGGATGGATGGAAATCTTAGCAACCTTGGATGTGTGTGTGAACAAGGAAGTTCTGACGATGAATGAATGTGTAGACAAAGAAGGTTATGACGTAAATTTGTACATGGTTGTCCTGCAAGAGGTGGAAGCAGGGGAACTCTTAGAGAAGGAGTGGAAAGAAGAATATGAGAGTATAGAAATGGAACCAGAATTTGATTCGGAAGAAAGCTACCTAGAAACCATTCGAACTAAAGATAAGCAAGAAATGACCAAAGTCTTAGCGATAGAAGCAGCCCCCACAGTGCCAAAGCAAGAGGAAAATGTGAGTAAAATCGAACCAATCCCGACCTTTTTGAGGTTCTAGAGCATTTTAAAAGGTACGAAGTAGAAGAGAGAAAGATAGCCATTCAAATGCCTAAGAGAGAGGCTCGAGAAGGAGAAGCGTACGACAACAAAGAACAAACAAAAAAGATCATAGTAATAGTGGAAGATGGAGAAGAAAGATGTACATACATAGGTAAAGATGTGTCAACAGAGGAGGAAGAAGAATTAATACAATTGATCTGAGAATATCGAGATGTATTTGTGTGGATATATAAGGATCTCAAGGGTGTGGAATCCTCTATTTGCTCTCATAGAATACGAATGACGGCGGAGGTAGAACCATCTAAACAATGCCCTTATACATATAATGAGGTCTATGCTGCTAAAATAAAAGAAGAAATAGACAAACTATTAGTGGTTGGATTCATCTATGAAATAGTACACACACTAAATGGGTATCACCACTAGTGGTTGTGCCTGAGAAGAATGGAAAACTTAGAGTATGCATTAACCTCAAAGAAGTGAATGCAGCTACTATACGTGATAGTTACCCATTGCCCATCACTGACCATCTATTGGAAAGAGTTGCAGGAAAGGAAGTCTACAGCTTCTTAGACGGATTCTCTAGATACAACCAAGTAGCTATTGCTACTGAGGATCAACATAAGACCGCATTCACGACTGAATGGGGAGTCTATGCTTTCCAAGTGATGCCTTTTGGACTCACTAACGTGCCTGCCACTTTCCAACGATTGATGTGTCATGTTTTCAAAGAATTCTTGAAGAAGAGTCTGGAAGTGTATGTGGATGACCTATGCACATACTCAAATCAAAGACAAGACCACATTCCTGAATTGCAGAAGATATTTAATAAGTGCCATCTGCTTGAACCCTGAAAAGTGTGTCTTCATGGTAAGACAAGGGAAGATCTTAGGACACATCGTGTCTAGGAATGGAATATCTACGGATGAAGATAAAATCAAGGTCATTTTGGAACTTCCTAGACCAAAGAAGGCAAAAGAGGTGCAAGCATTTATGGGACATTGTGGGTATGATTGTCGATTTATCCATATATACGCCATAATTGCCAAACCCTTGTATGGACTCCTAACTCAATTCACTTGGACTAATGAATGCGAAAAAGCATTTAACGAGTTAAAAAGGCGACTTAGCACGGCCCCAATTCTAAAAACACTGAATTGGAACAAGCCTTTTCATATTCATGTGGACGCTTCTAATTACGCAATAGGATGTATATTAGCCCAACCAGCAGACGAAGGAAAGTTAGATCACCCAATCGCCTATGCGAGTAGACAACTGAATAAAGCTGAAAGGAACTATACAACTACAGAGCGAGAGGGATTAGGAATGGTCTATGTAGTGAAAAAATTTAGGCACTATCTCTTAGCCAAGAAGTTCAAGTTCTTCATAGATCATCAAGCTTGATTGTACCTAGTCAATAAGCCTTGTAACACGGGAAGACTTGTGAGATGGTTTCTGCTATTCATGGAGTTCGATTTTGAAGTAATAGTGAAAAAGGGAAATACCCATATAGGAGCAGATCACCTCTCTCGGTTAACACATGGTGAACCACCAAGTGGAGTACCCGACGACCTGCCAGACACTTACCTGTTTAATCTGGAAGTGTGTCCAAAGTGGGCAGAGAAACTAATTCCTATACTCACTCATGGCCCACAACACTCAATCAATAAAGAGAATAAAAAGGTGTTAAACGCGCGTTTGCCGTCAAGGATGCGTTTAAGCTCTTTTCGGGTTCTTGGGAGTGGAAGGGGTCTGAATAAACAGAGGCCCTATACTTGATTTTCCCAATTAATTCATTCACAAAACAGTACACGAATGTTCAAAGAACTCTGTCAGCACAAATTAATCTCCAAACTCTGGTTTGTTCTCTCACAGTTTCACTTTCTGTACTCAGACTATTACTAACTCTTCCACAACTTTACCGATTCGCTTAATTGTTACGTCCTCAACACACAGCGCTGAAACTATTCATTACCGTAATACAGACTCACAAGTCGTACTTAACAGAACAACGTTAACACAAGTGAAGGTAATCAGCAAAAGTGAAATAACACGGTACTACTCAGAATTCTCAAAACACAACACAACGGAACTACACAGACGTATCGCCCAGGCAGACCATCTGGCAATCCTTCTGGTTGTTACCGAAGCGTCTTTTCGTTGATTTATAAATGGATACAACTTCACGCAACGACCTTTCGGTTCGTGCAGAATATGAAAGGGAAAGATTACAATTGCCAATCCTGCGGCTTACACTGGCACGCATGGTGGACTTGAACCCGCAGGTATACAAAATCTTATGGCTCATCTATTATACCCTGTAGATACATTGATCTAGCTAATTTAAATGTTCGGGAGATTTTCTTTTTTAACAAATCCAGCATCTGTTTCAGTATCTCTGGTTCGACTAACTAGGCATCAGTTCTCACTGAACTAGTGGCAATAACTTGGCTCATCAAAATTTCTGCCTGTGTTTGCAGAAAATCTTTCTGCAGATAAAAGTCATTCGATAGAGCTGCATCACGGTTTACTTTCATATCTGCAACTTGATAAGCGTTCTGCTTGAGCTCCAAGTTGCTTTTCTCTTCTCTCCAATTCTTGATTTTGAAATTGAATTGTCCGGTAATATGCATCTCTTTCTCTTCGAATTGCTGGAATTTCTTTCTGGAGCTGAGCGACCAATATCATCTGCATTTTAAGAGCAGAATTTGATTCAGTCAGGGTTGCATTTGTGAACTCTAGCTCTGTATTGGTTTGCTTTAGTAAAATTCACATTTCCTATCCTTTCTGCACGGCTTCAGCCAATTGTTCTCTAGTTTCCTTTAACAAATCTCCCAGTGCTATGCGAGCATCCTCTTTATCTTTAACTAACTACCGTAACTGAAGAATTTCTGCATCAACAGCGCATAATAAATCATCTTTGGCTGTTACTTCAGCCAATGCGGAATCTCTTTGATTGATTACTATCTCCTGTTTGGTAAGGCGAGATGCAACTATTTAATATGGAAGTGCAGATTATGATTCTCTGCCTTTACTACATCTACTTCTTCCTGTAACGGAATGATATCTGCTTCTAAAACATCAACTTTATGTTGTAATTCGTGTTTGAGATTATCAGTAATCTCCGTCATCTGTTGTGGTAGTTGTTGTGATAGGTGGATCAACATATGACCCATTGATGTGAGCTCATTAAACATAGGTAGCGAAGGAAACAGAAGAGAAGTACGTGGTTGAGATGAAGAAGCGGTGAGGAGTTGATGGGAATTGGGTGGAGAATAGTTCGGTGAAGAGGATGATGAATTGGGTGCGTCAGGTACAATCAGTGGAATGGGAACAATAGGTTTAAGTGGAGGCACGGGTGGAGGAGTGGGTTGTAGATTATTGGTTGCTTCAGTAAGTTGTTGCGTAGTCACTTCAGGTTGAGCAACTGTAGATTCTACTACTGTAATCAACTCTGCCAAAACTTCTGCAACAATAACTTTGGTATCTTCTTGCACCTCTTGTTTGGATTGCTGCTGAGATTCTTCCTTATAAGATTTGTCTTAAGAATCAGCAGTAACACTCTGATCCTGTTGCTGGTTTGGAGATGATTGAGCTGATGAATCATGGTGCATGGAGGTGGCTGTATCGTGGAAAGTCTCTTCTTCATTGTTGTCTGCTTTATTTCCAGCGGCAGAACCCTGTACTTGACTATCAGAAGAGCTTATCTGGACTCGTTTTCGGTGGAGGAGCTGGAAGAGTTCTTCGTCATCTTCTTCGTCGTCTTCAAGAATTTGAGCAGATTCCTCATGATATAAGACTGGACCTCGTGGAGGTGGTTGCGCTGCTTGGATGGCCGGAAATAAAAAACTGAGAATGTGTGGAAGACGTGATCGTGGAAGTTCTCTTTTGTTAACCTGCTTTATGACCAAAACGCATTCACGGTGAATGCGCCGAAAATAATAGGAAGCAAAATTGATAGGCTCTCGAGCAGCCATATCAATCACCGAGTAGAATGGGCGAGATATCCCATAAGTTTGTTTCTACAAGTTTAAGATGGCTACTAAAAATTTTAAAGCTGTTCTTTCAGGCTCAGGGCGACAGAGTATAGCATACTCATTTGAAGAGTACCTAGGGAACAATTGGATCATAGTAGCAATTGGAAGATTAGGGCCATTCTCTCGTCCTTCCGGAGAGAGTCGGAACGCTGCAGCAAATGATTCTAAAGTGATTACTACCCTAGATGGTAAAGAAGTAATTGGCCAACTCTACTCCGTAGCAGGTGTGGCAGCGATGGCGGCGATAATCTAGGCGTAAAACGGGTGACATTCCACTGAATGCCAAGCCAATTTAGCGAAATTGGACAACCCACGAACACGTAAGAACTCACCCACATCCGGAGGGAGTCCATCACGGAACGCAGCGAAGTTGGCTAACGCTTCCATGGTGCACACACAAGAGCACAAGAACACAATTGCACAGGAACACAGAAATCACAACGCACAGAGCAGACGGATACAATAGCGATTATCAGTGAAAAGAGGAAGATTAAGTAGATACTTGGTAGCTGAAGGCGATCGAAATCGTTAATCATCGCGCGATGTTGAGATGATAACCTTCATAACTACAGTGTGCATGCATGAGCAGAATCAATAACAAAAGGTGGCGATTATTCATGGTTATGTATGCAAACGAGGAGTTTATGATTATGTAGCAAAACGAGGAGTTTATAGTTTTTAAGCAACTAACACACAAAACTAAAAAGGAAAAGAAAAGAAAAGAGAAAAAAAGAAAAAATACGCGGACAACCGTAGAACACTTCAGTGCGAATCAGGTGCTTGATGATACGGCCACAACTTTGAACCATTTATCACTTTAGGAAGAGGAACTCTGGTCAAAGTAGTCAACCAAAAAGTAGCTGGGCCCACTTGTTCAGTAATCCGGTAAGGACCAAACCATCGTAACTTGAATTTTCCAGCACAACGATTTGATTTTGCATTATAAAACAGCACAAGTTGTCCTACCGTAAAAACTGGAGTTTTAAGATACAGATCATGTGTACGAGCTTGCCACAATTGCACTTCTTGAAGATTCAGAAAACTTTCCCAGCGATGCTCATCTAAGTCTCTGAGTGTATCCAACCGACATGACAAAGAGTCTTTAGGTAACAATTTCTGAGTGATAGCCACCCGTAAACTAGGTACCACAAGTTCCATTGGTGCAATTGCTTCTAGCCCATAAGCCAGCTTGAAGGGAGTCAGTCCGGTTGCTACTTTGTATGTAGTTTGGTATGCCCATAATACTGCAGGTAGTAACTGATCCCATCTTTCTAGTGATTCCACAGTCAATTTTTGAAGCATACTTAGCAAGGTTTTGTTGGTACTTCAGCTAAGCCATTAGCACGAGGATAATACGGTGAACTAAATTTATGCAAAATCTGAAAAGTGTGTGTGAGCACTCGCATTAAATTGTTGACAAAGTGGGTCCCTTGATCTGTGACAAGTTCCAAAGGTAATCCATATCGTGGGAATACGTCTTTCATTAGACATTTTGCCACCGAAACAGCTGTGGAGGACCATAAAGCCCAAGCTTCTGCCCATCTGGTAGCATAATCTGTGCATGTCAGAATGTATCGGTTATTGCTAAGGATTGCTGGAGGTGTGATTGGTCCAATAAAGTCAAGACCCCATTTCTGAAAAGGTTCCAAAGGTAAGACAGGCTACAGAGGAAAGAAATGGCGTTGTAAAGGCTGTTCAGATCGTTGACAATTGTCACATTGGTGCACAAATTGAGATACATCTCTGCACATAGTAGGCCACCAGAGCCCACTTTGCAGAGTTTTTTGGTGCGTTAACTCTGCTGCAAAATGTCCACCGGAGGGTATTGAATGTGCCAGGGCGATTACTGAGTTTACTTCATGTGGAGGAATACAACGAAGTAAAACCCCAGTGTGATCCATATAATACAATTGTTCAGCAATCAACCGGAATCTGTGACTGTAAACTGCAATTTGCCGATGCATAGCAGGAGAAGTTTGAGGGGGAAGACATCCATCAGTAAGAAAGGTTAATAACTGATCATAGTAAGTAGGTGTTACAGGAGGTTCTGCAGATTCATCACTAGTCGGTTCAGTAACATAAATTACTGGTGTGGTGTCATCAACACCGACCGGAGCTTCACCGGAATCCAACCGAGAAAGAAAATCTGCTAATGCATGTGCAGTGCCGGGTCGATGAATCACTTCGTAATCAAGCTCTTGTAATAATAAAACCCAACGTGCCAAACGACCACCTAAATGCTACTGCCTAACCAGATACACCAGCGCAGCATGATCTACATGAAAGATGAATTTTCGGCCTAGCAAATAATGCCGGAATTTCTTTACAGAATACACCAAACCAAGACATTCTCTTTCAGTTACTGAATAATTCTTTTCAGCAGGAGCAAGCCGTCGACTTGCATAGTAGATAGGCCTAAACCACTTATCAGTTTGTTGCATTAAAACACTTCCAATGGCTATATCTGATGCGTCTACAAAAACATGAAATGGTCGTTCCCAATCAGGAGGTTGTAGAATTGGAACCTGCGTTAATAATCCTTGTAGAGGATCAAATGGAGTTTGACATTCCTGAGTCCAATCAAACTGTCGAGGAGAACTAGTTATTAGCCGATTTAGGGGTATTGCCAAATGGGCAAGCCACCGTAAATGTCGACCATGCCACCTGACTTGACCCATGAATCGCATCACTTCTTTTGGCGTAGTAGGCACAGGTGCTTCTAACACAGCTGCAACTTTGTCTGGATCAACTTGTATGCCCTGTGCAGATACAATATGGCCAAGGAGCTTACCACAAGAAACCGCAAAGACAGATTTGGTGGGGTTCAAATAGAGTCAGTATCCTCGGCATTTTTCAAAGCAACACCGTAAATGATACATGTGTGCGACCATCTTACCGAATAAAGAGAAATCATCTAGATATACTTGCATAAAAGAAGTGAGATAGGGTGAGAAGATTTCCTGCATACATTGCTGAAAGGTGCTAGGAGCATTTCTCAACCTAAACCACATGACTGTACAAGCAAAAACACCCCAATTTGTAATAAACACTATTTTCGGTATATCTTGCTCAGCCATTCTTACTTGGTTATAACCACTGTAACCATCGAGAAATGAATACATTTCATGCCCAGCCACTCTGTCCAGCATGGTATCAAGAAATGGATCAGGTACAGTGGCTGCATTCAATTTTCGGTAATCCACACAGATTCTGAGCTGCTTGTTTTTCTTTGGTACGATCACAATCGGGGAGATCCATTCAGCATGCTCAATAGGTACTATGAATCCTACCTTTAATAGGCGATCAAGTTCTGCTTTAACTTGTGCTGCATAGTTGGGATTCATGCGGTAGCTGGGTTGTTTAATTGGCTTTGCTTCTCGTTTGAGCACGACCCGATGCTGATAGATGTGAGGGTCCAGACCTTTCATATCACGGTAATCCCATGCAAAAACATCAGAGAACTCACGAATAAGCTGGATCAAATCTGCTTGAAACACATCAGACAATCCTTCCTTTATCTTGACAGGTCGCGGGTTTACTTCATCTCCCAAATTATAGGTAATTAACCGATATTCAGGAACATAGAATTGACGAGGTTTGCCTGGATCGTCAGCTGACTGTAAAAGATGTTGTAGAGCGGCTTCTTCCATAGCAACAGTATCTTCGGTCTTCTCTTCTTCGGTCACAGGCACCACCGTACAAGCTGCCGGACTCCAGTTATCTACAATAGATTGCAGATCTACAGTGCCTAAGGAAATCAGATCTTCATTGTTCTTCAAAAATGCTTCCTCTTCATCATCAGATAAGCCATCCAACATGTGGACTGGCTCTGCTACATATGGCATGGCATGGAGTTCATAGGGCTGAATAGCATCCAGTTTGACAATATATTTATGATGATTATCTTTAAATGTTAGTTCTTGTGCTGACCAATCCTGGATAACCTTAGCCTGTTTTAACCAGGGTCGTCGGAAAAGAAGATTATAGTCAAGACTAGACTCCGATAGTTCTAAGACTACAAAAGTCATCTTAAACGTTGTACCCTGCAAAGTTATCGGGACATTCCGTACGAGTCCTATCGGATGAACTCGGGATTGATCGACCATTCTAACGAAAAATTGAACAGGCTCGATTTGCGTCCATCCCAACTTCTTACAAAGCACTACAGTGGCTATGTTTACACCAGACCCACCATCAATTAGTACTTGAGAAATCTTGTGGTTTTTGTACCATACCGTAATTAAAGGGACCGAATGATCCATCGTAGAATCAGCTTCCGGTTGTACCGTTGCCATCGCTGGAATGCAGGCAGACCCAAGACTGAGCTGTTGCTGGAATCGCTGCCAAACTCCTGGTACTAGTGCAAGTAACTGTCCAAGGGGAAGAGTAATGGATGCCTTAGATAAAATTTCCCATGCCTGATCTACTTGAATTGTACTGTTCACCGATTCTGAAGATGATGTGCCTGTTACTGGGATAAAATCTTGTTCTTGCAATCCTACCTTTGGCAGTGGAACTTGGGTCATCGGAATAGGATCTGGGAACATTGTAGGCTCTTTGGTGGTCCATTGGTTAGCCTTGTTATACATTTTCTGTTGTTCATGGATGCCAGGTTCAAACACTTCTGCTGCTGGTTGTAACTGCTTACCAGATCTTGTTTGAATCACAGCGGCCTGAGTTTCCACTGGTGAGATATAAACCATATTGGTCATTGGGTTCTGACGCTCTTTCTTTCTTTGATCATATTCAGTTGCATTTTTATAGAATCTGCGTATGTGGCCTAATTCACCGCAAAAATGACAGCGAGGGGGTGGCAAAGAATTACCTTCTTGTGATGTTCCTGTCTGCCAACGATTTGTATCGTAATTTGTATTCCGCTGTCCTCGATAATTTCTGTATCCTTGCTGCTAATTATTTCTCATATGAGGTGGAATATAATGGGTGGCCGGCTGCCCTTGTTCCTGTATAATGGCATTGAGAGTTGCTGGTCCCTGCACTTTGGCGTTATAAGCACAGTTTTTGGTGGAATGTCCGGTTGTATTGCAGATAGCGCAATACATTTGATTAAGGGCACATGTTGCACTGGTATGCCCTGGATTCTTGCATTTGGTGCAGTACATTTGTCTAGCCGGATCCTCCGCAACATTTTTACTGGCTTTCAACCACTCTAGGTCTTCGATAAAACCTCCAACCTTATGCTCGAGCTGCAAAGCCATTGCAATAACCGCATCTAATGTCATAGCTCCCACACAACGAATGATCATAATCTATCTTAGTTGCGGAGTCAAACCATTAATAAACCACTGAGTGATGACATCATCCGGCAAATTAGCATGTGCGGGCGGTATTTGTCTCAAATGAGTTCTAAACAGGGTGGCATATTCCTGCACAGTCTGGTGCAGCTTCTGTCTATTGTTCTGCAGGTAATCGAAAATTTTGGCAGGGTTCTTCTTCAGCTGGAATCTCTACAAAAATGCATCCCTTACCGCTTCATAGGTGTCGAAATGGTTGATATCATACTCTGTAAGCCACCTTGCTGCTTCATTAACTAATGTTGACTGGAATACTATGGCCTTGTATGTCGGATCAAGTGGATGGTTTAGTACTGCATAACTAATTTCAAAGGTACGTACATGAGCATCAGGATCATCACCGAGAAATCCGCCGAATTTTGTGTGGGTGACTCCTGTTGGAACCGATCGAGGTGGAAGTGGTTGTTGTTGTTGTTGTTGTTGTCCACTCATGATGCTAGTGGCGGTACTGTTACTATTTCCTGAGTTCTGAGGTGGTGTTTCTTGTTCTTCAGAATTTGTATGGTCATTCTGCTCACCTTCCGGTTCGAAAATAGCGCTTAACTTCTTTCGAATTTCTAATTCGAATAGCCTACCTTCTTTTGTGGTATCAAACGTAGGCAAGCTTACCCCAAACAGTGGTGTCCGGAATGAAGATTCACCGGGAAGTATAACACTGTCACCGGAAAATTGTAAATTTTCTGCAACCAGGACCGAGCTGCCACCGGAATTAGTGGAACTTTCCCCAACCCAGGGTATTCTTTCACCTTCAATGACCTCTCTGGATAACACACCTCTATCCGCAGAGAGGTTTGAATCTTGACTAGACAGTGTCGGATCAACTTCACACTGCGTCCTTGTAGACTCCAAAGTTACTGTATCTTCTGCAGACTATGCCTAAATTACACCAAAATCTACCGGAATTGTAGTATGTTCTACCGGAATGCTACCGGAATCACTGCTAACGCGCTTCGTTTCTTCTATTACTGGGCTTAACCGCTCTGTGCTTCTGCCTCCTGAAGATGTTCCTAATAAATTTGATATCTCCCAGGGCTGTCGGTCTCTCCTGTACTTCGGATACGACTCACCGGACCGAGTAACCGGCATATATCACCGTTGCCACACTTGCGTACTACTCTACCTTACTGTCAATTCACACTCTATGATCACTTTCCCACAATCACTTTGCAACATCTGTTTCCACTTTCCCATAATCACTTTGCAACACTCTGTTGCCACCTTCCCACAATCACTTTGCAACACTCTGTTGCCACCTTCCCACAGATGGCACCAGTGTTAAACGCATGTTTGCCGTCAAGGACGCGTTTAAGCTCTTTTCGGGTTCTTGGGAGTGGAAGGGGTCTGAATAAACAGAGGCCCTATACTTGATTTTCCCAATTAATTCATTCACAAAACAGTACACGAATGTTCAAAGAACTCTCTCAGCACGAATTAATCTCCAGACTCTGGTTCGTTCTCTCACAATTTCACTTTCTGTACTCAGACTATTACTAACTCTTCCACAACTTTACCGATTCGCTTAATTGTTACGTCCTCAACACACAACGCTGAAACTATTCATTACCGTAATACAGACTCACAAGTCGTACTTAACAGAACAACGTTAACACAAGTGAAGGTAATCAGCAAAAGTGAAATAACACGGTACTACTCAGAATTCTCAAAACACAACACAATGGAACTACACAGACGTATCACCCAGACAGACCGTCTGGCGATCCTTCTGGTTGTTACCGAAGCATCTTTTCGTTGATTTATAAATGGATACAACTTCACGCAATGACCATTCGGTTCGTGGAGAATATGAAAGGGAAAGATTACAATTGCCAATCCGACGGCTTACAAAGGAAACTCTGCAGTCAAGGAATTTGTACATTATTGCGGGAAGTGTGTACTATAAGGAACCCAACGGTGTACTATCGAGATGTGTTGAGGAAGACGAACAAGTGAAGTTGATTGAACAAGCTCATGTGAACAAATGGAGAACACACAAAGGAATTCATGGAACTCTAAGAGAATTAAAACGATTAGGAGTATACTGGCCTGATATGCCTAAAGCAGTCCATGATTATGTCAGTAGCTGCTCAGAATGCCAGGAGACCATTCCTGAGGATCATACATCCTTACCTTTCTCTACAATAGCACCCAAATGGAGTGAAGCACTAGTGAAATTCTTAAAGACTAAAGAACATGAGGAGGGAATTAGCTTGGCAAGGAAGCGATCCCTAGAGGAAATGAGCAAGGATTATGTACTCATGGGAAGACACTTGTTCAAGAGAGGGAAAGACAATCAATTACAGCTATGTGTCCATGAAGGAGAATATTTACCCATATTAGAGATGGCACATGCGGTGCTGCAGGAGGTCATTTTTCCGCGGAGAGAACTATAAAAATGATCCTCTTTGCGGGGTTGTGGTGGCCAATTCTACATATGGATGTGGAAACCTATGTACGAAGTTGTGAGACATGCCAACGGGCTAAATACCCGATTCGGAGAGATGACATGCCATTGAAACCTATGGTCTGTGCTAGAGCATTTTCCAAATGGGGTATAGATTTCATAGGACCCATTAATCCACCAACCAAAGGATCTCATGCCGAATATATCATAGTAGCCACAGATTATTTGACAAAATGGGTAGATGCAAAGGCTACTAGAAGAAACGATGCTCAAACCATTGCTAAGTTTCTTTCGGAGCATATATTCACTCATTTCAGATTACCAGTTGAGATTGTGAGTGACCAAGGAACGCACTTCATTAATGAAGTAATAGAGTCTTTAATGAATGAGTTCTTAGTGATCCATAAAAAATCAGCCCCATACCACCCCCAAGCCAATGGTCAAGCGGAAAGTTCCAATAAGGTGTTATGCACAGTATTGACAAAGATCGTCAATAATGGGAGGTCTGACTGGGACAAACAATTGCATCATGCAATTTGGGCCTTTCTAGTAGCTTACAAGACTGCCATTGGAACTACCCCATTCAATCTAGTGTACGGGCAAAATGCAATCCTACCAATTGATTTTTTAGTACCCACTTTGAGAGTAGCCCAGCAGCATGAATGGACAGGACATGAATTATCCAAGCAACTAGACCAAATTGGGAAGCTACATGAGACTAGAATACAAGCGGTAGTTGGTATTTATGCGGCTAAGCGAAGACAAAAGGCATATTATGATGCACACATAAAAGACAAGGGACTAAAAGAAGGAGACTTGGTCCTGGTCTATACCTTGAAGCAACATGCCAAGAAATTACAAAAACGTGGATATGGACCTCTAATCATCAATAGGATCTCCACGAGTGGAGCAGTCAATTTAGCTACTCTAGATGGAGATGTTCTTCCTAACTACATAAGTGGATGCCGAGTCAAAAGATATATGGAACCATTAACGGATGAAATGCTAGCACGCCTCGTAGGTGCACAAAAGGAAGAAAGAAGAAGAATGGATTAGAGAGGAAGCATGGCGAGAAGCCTTGGAGTGTATTAAGAAACGGAAAGAGTGGTTAAAGCAAAGAGATGAACGGTATCTCCAAGGAGAAGAGCCTATTCCCATGGCTAATTACCAGGTTCATAAGTCTGACACGACTAATGTCAACATGTCCCAACCTTATTTAAACCTAGGAATTGGAACCACGGAGTACCGGCTGATAGATGCCTTGATAGACTCAGGAGCAGGACTCAATTGCATACGAAATTTGGTCACTCGAGATCTTCAAACGATTATGAACCCCACAAAAGCACATATGATAGGAGTTGGAGGTCAAGCTATAACATGCATTGGAGAAGCCATAGTATCCCTCCACCTAGGAAATTCAACTATGAAACAACGAGTTCTAGTGTACAGAGATGAAGACTTAATGGAAAACTTGATACTAGGACAAGACTAGATCATTGAGAATGAGGTAAGCATCCACCTAGCGCAAGGATACATTTCAACCAAGATAGGGCAGAAGGAAATCTTTAGTCTATTAGGGGAGAAATCGTCACGGAGACCAAAACTCATCAAAAGTGCGGAAGAAATCAAAGAAGACCAGGAAGAAAATGATCCCAGCACCAATCACTCGGAAGCAAGTCCGAAAGGAGAAGAGATTTCAAACCCTAATATATCCAAGGGAGAAGTGGATTCACTATACTCGATTGATGAACATAAAGAAACCAAGGAGATCAATACTCTTAGAGTTTCTCACACAAAAGAACGATCACCAATGTGGAAAACCACCCTCAACTACTTGCATTCGGGAAACACTAACTTCAAATGGGTGCGCAAGGACCGAGTGAAGGAATCGGAGATCGCAACACCAGCTCATAAAGAGGAGAAGGTGGGCAAAAATTCTTCTTCACCGAAATCTGAACCAACACGACTCTTGCAAGTATGGCTTCCTAGGCCTTTGATTGAAGCTCAAAAATCACGGCAACAAATGTGGATTCCCAAGAAGGTCAGACAAGCAGCCATTAAAGAGATGGACAAGCACGAAGAAACATTATATCAACACAACAGTGCCATAAGGATCAACGAGCTTTGTCACAGATACCTCAAGAGAAGAAACCCCACACCTCCGATAACCAAAAAGAGAAGAGATACCCATGGAGCACGGCACAATGAGACAAAAACAATGTTCAATACCTCTACTACGAAATGGATCTGGAAACCCAAGCAACATCCAAAAATGGAACACTAGAACCACGAAGATTCAGGTTGCACTCATGAAGCTTCCAATGCACCTAAAGTATGCATGATAGGGCCACAATACAAGGCCAGGCATTCAACACATGATGTACTTAAGAGAATTAGTGGTGCACATTCTCCAATGGGGAATAGGTCATAGCTTCTACTTCCTAGGAATGGACCTACTACATAAATAAATAAATGCTTCGGCTATGCTAATCCTTGTCTTCTTTTAGACAAGAAAATGAAAAATATGCGGTAAGAGATCTTACTTATGCAAGCAAGGGGAACGGAGTGACGAAACGAACGACATGTCACTACAATACATAGCACAATTGCTATATCTCCTATTGAAGCTAATGCTCTGTTCATTACAAGTGCAGATGGCCTCCGAAGATTCTGAAGCACCATTCAAGAGGAAGTGATGGAATTTCCTCTACAAAGCGTGACTAAAGCAAAGGGACACTGGTTTAGAGAAGATCAACCGGTTGGGGATTATCTCTTCCTGGTGACCATCAAAATCATGGACACGGATCATCAGTTCCCGGTTATGTCCCAAGATTTTAAAGTGGTGCATGAGCTTCCATCTACCATTGACATCATGAAGAAAGCGGGTATCCACAAATATTTTGAATTGCCAATCTACAAACCCGACTTTCAAAGGTGCATGCAAGTTATGAATACCTTACAACCAGCGCCACATGATCCATTGGTGCCAGAGGCTAGAGTCATGGATGCAGTAGGCGAATGGGTCATTATACAATTTACACATGAGTTGATTAAGGAAGCTTTTGGATGGGAAAAAGATGGCAACACGGTATTGAAAGAGGAAAGCCACGGAGCAAAGACGTGAACCTTCAATGACATCAACCGCATTGATATCGAAGAAGAAGTGAGACTCATCCATATGCACTTTTGTTTCCCTAACATGCATAGATACACTGCCCCTCAGAAAATCACAGTACAGATGCTATCTCATGCTATTAAACAAATTGGGAATCAAATTAATATGACTCCTTATATTTAAGAGAGGCTATTCGAAGCGAAGAAGCAGTGGAACCACAAGAAGTTCCTGAACGGCATTGTAGCTCTGACCATATTGATATATCATGCCTTGGGCATTAGAGAGCACTTGCAAGAAATGCCATCATCGGAAGCCATGGCCAAATATGCAAAGGTCGCTACAGTCCCGAGAAAGAAAAAAGGTGTCAAAATCATTGAGGAGGCAGAAACTAGCTCCCAACCTAAAATGAGAGGTGCAAAACGACTAAGAGAGGTGATACAAGCAGAAGCAGAAGTCCCAGCCACAAAAAGGGCACATGTGCTCCCCAAAACAAGAATTGAAGAGCACCAACCAATTACCAAGGAGGAATTAACAAGAGCCCTGGAAGACACACATAAATACACTGAAGGATAAATCAATCTACCAGTGCAAGGGCACCACTACCAGCAAGCCCACCAACAGGTGGAAGTAAAAAAGAGGCTCACCAAGGTGCATCGGTACAAAGAATTAGGGTTAGTAAATTCGAGCTCATCTTCAGAGGAACGAGAGGAACCAGACAACTCCCTACTAAATACGGACATTCGAAGTGAGTCGAAAGATGATGGACAATGGGAGGAATTAAATGAAGTGAACTACAATGCTGAAGAAGAGGACATGAAGGCAAATGACACTTCCATCAACCCTAATCACAACACCGCAAACAAAGAAGTATCCCAGGAAAGAGTACATGTCATCAAAATAAATGAAACATCTAACATTCAAATCCATGAGACCAAGCTGGCATGAGCGGGTTCATTCAAGAATCCCAAGGAAGAACCAAACGAAACTATGGGAGAAGAGTCCGCACCATTCACACCAATAAGGGTTGTGGCAGAACCCTCCGATATGGATGTCACATTTCAATATCAATATAGAAGAAGAAAGCAAAGAACCGGAGGTGTAGCTTCAAATTAGACAACCACACAATGAAACTATACATGTGGAGCATGGAAAGGATGTCCTAACAGGAGAAGCTCCAAGCATTCCAAAAACGTGGTTGAATGTAGATGTCGCTCAGCTCAAGCCAGTGGTACAACATATGATCAAAACTGCTATGGATACGCAACAATTGATGCTTGAGGCTGATGCTGACTATGACAAAGCAATGCAAGAAAAGCATGAACTTCATGAAATGGGTAAAAATCTCTCTGCTCAATTGATTCAAGTTCAAAAAAATGTAACAGATAAAGAGAAGGAAGTCCAAGAAGCCAAGCAGCAATGTAAAACCCTAGAGACACAAAATGAGAAATTGAAAGAGCAACTATAGGAGTTACAGAAGAAGTATGAGGCTAGTGAGATCGAGAGGACACGGATGAACGCAAGAAGCAAGATATTGGAATCACAGATAAAAATATACATGGATGAGGCAGAAAACTTAAGGAACAGAAACAAGGAGCTGATGACAGGTCTTCTAAGTGATCAACCTATAGAGGCTCAGGAAGTGCCAGACAAAGACATAAAAGCAATGGAGGAAAAAATAGCTAGGTATGAAGATCATCTCAAGCAAGAGCACGCCATCATTGTCGAATGGGAGAAGAGGTATATGGATGATACCGTGGCTCTAAGGACAAAATGGAAAAAGGCCGAAAATAGATATCTAGTGCAATGTAAAGAAGACACTGATCAACTCGCTATCGTGGTAGAAGAAATCCAGAAAAATAAGGAAACGATTTTCAAGGCCAACGAAGAGATTAAGCAAAAAGAGGAGATGATAAAGCAACTCCAAGATCAGCTCGCACAGAAGACGACCGAGGGGACAGTAGTTCCAAAATCCATAGTGGCTACTGAGGAGATTGAGGTACGTCCTCTCTCTCTCCCCTTACATCATTCATCGATAAGGGAGGAAACGGAGATCCACTCTGAATGTACTCATTGGAATATTGCAGAACTAAGCTGACATGAGAGGGCACTTCTGGTGTCCCAGCTTACTGCAAAATTTGAAGATCAAATAATAAAGGTCATGAAGGAATCTCAGATTGAAAGCAAGAATTTAGAAAAGATATTGAAACCATTTAATGTACCATATGGACTTCTTAAAGAGCAGACACGGCAATACATAAAGTCCACGACAAATAAGGAGCCCGACGATCACCTCTAGTTCAGCAATAACACATTCAACTATACTCAAGAGGAAATTGAAAGAGCTGACCCTCTATGGAGGCGAAAACTTTTGGAAAAAAACCCTACACTGCGGGTACAATGGGAAGCATTGCCATATGCACTTCAGGTAAATCCACCTTTTTGCCCAGTACCCCGAGACGCTCCTGGACGCACTTTTGGGAAGGACAGCACCAGGGTAGCATAAATAATCAATGGCTCAATTATCCACTCTTACCAAGTCCACCACATAATTATCTACCAATGGACGAATACATGGTGAAAACCATGGAATTTTGGATTGCACGATACGCCACTGTACTGGATTTGGCAGTCAAAAAAATGACTAATAAGATTCTCATCATGCTACTTATAGTTATCAAAGTCTTCCAACATGCCAAATATACTTTTTTGAACTTCATCGGCATCACACAAGGATCTGAAGCACTTGTTTTTTATCTCTCAACTATCCTGAGCCGATTAACTATTATGGCATACTATTCACGACTTATGTTTTTGCCAAGCACGTATATGCAGACATTTGAAGAAGCATTTTTCACTGGCTTCTTTGAAATGGATTCAGAAATTTATGTAAAAATGACTTCAAATCTTAATGCAAGGCTGGTGGCTTATGAAACAAGCTTCTTTGCGGATCACTGATAGGCACCAGAAGATGGAGTGAAATCAAGCCAATGGAAAGAATTCATGATATGTCACACCAATCTGCTTAATCAACGAGAGCAGGCAGCAATACAAACGTACTCACGTCACCACAAAAAGCCTGTCGGGGACAACAGAGTTCAGGAGGAGGGACGTGTGGAAGGGGAATCAAGCAAAAAGAGAAGAAGAAGAAAATCAAAGAATAAAGTTGCTCAATGAGGAATGAAAATCATCAAGACAAAGAACGACTCTCTGCCCAAAGCCCCGCAGGGGCACGCATCTGAGGAGTGGAATTAAAGAAAGATAACAACCAGGACATTTCATGAGAGGTTGCACACAGCTTCCTTATCCACTAGGAGCTGGCGATGAAGCGAAACAAGTCGAGGAAAGAGACAAAATACATAGGACGCTTCATCAGATAAGATAACCAATTGTCTGAAGGTCCTAGGTATCTCCTCGTCCACTGGATGCATGTGGTGGCAGAAGGCAAATAGGATCAGCGCAACACAATAAAGGAAAGCACGTAGGAGGGAAGGACGGACCAGGGCCAGGAAGTATCCATGAAGAAGTGCAAGAAGATAATTGGCAGGTAATAATCCTTCCACTAATGGCGTGCAGTGGCAAAAAGAGAACAGGCTCAAAGCAATACAATATGTCAAATGTGTGAAGATAAAGACAAATCAGAAGACCAAAACCTAGAAAGAGGCAGAGGCTGAAAAGTTGAAGCGGGTGACTAAGAATACCACATTCTTAGCCACTGATGGCGTGCGTGGCAACCCGAGTTAATACAACAACCCAGAATTGTGATGTACGGAATACCAAGGGGATTATAGAAGCAAAGGATTGAGTTCGGATAAAATAACAAACTGTCTGACAGTCCTTGTTGCTTCTTCGACCGCTAGGTGCATGTATTCAGAAGTCTTAGATGAGCTATAAACAAGAAGCAAAAGCCTGTCAAGGGACGACAGAGACAAAGAGGGGGAGAGTGTTGCAGAGCAAAGAGGCACAAAAGGGGAGCCCCAAAATTTTCAAATTAATGGGCATATTTTTTCTTCTTCAAAGTCTTAGGAAATTCCCTCAAGCAATGTAAATGCACTAGAGAAGTCCTCTAGATGCATAATCCCAAATCATTGTAATATACTTCTTGTAAAATAGTAGGAAAATAGAGATTAGCTAATAAAGTGCCAATCTCTTGTGTGAAAGGACCATTTTTAGGGCACATGTATATAAGTCACTTGGTGACTCTTTGTAAACACTTTTTTGCCATTGTGAAGAAGGAGAGCTCCTGAATTTCGAAATTGCTTCTTTCCTGCAGATTTGCATCTTCTCTTTGATCTTCTATGTGTGTGTAATGCTTGGAATGTATGTGTAGGACTGTTGTCTACCCCTCCCCTCTGTTTTTGAGCTACTGTAATGTGTGTGTGAGCTAGTATGAGTAGTGGAGTGAGTGTGTGTGTTTCCTGCCATTCACTATTTCTATCATAACTTGAAGCAGAGTTGTCAGAATCGAGTGAAAGCACCTCCAATAGAAGGCTTCGAAATGAACCCGCTATTGGCCATATTTGGAGTTCGGAGTTGGGAGATATCCTCGATTTAGTGAAAACTGCTGTGGATTCTAAAATTCTATCACCCATGGCATGGTCCATGACTTCATTCATTAGTGTCACACTCAGCCTTTCAAATCACATGCCCCTTATAATTTGACACTCATCAAGCTTTAGTATGAACCTTAAATCAACATTACAATCTACACAAAAGAGGAACACATTAGCTTAATTTAATGCAAATTTAATAAAACTTCAACATCATAGAAAATGTAGTGGGAGTACCTTTGATTGTTGACTTTTAAAAGTGAACCATTGCTTATTGAAGCTTGTGTTACACTTATGTGTTCGTCAAGTAGTTTTGATGTGAACCTTTTCCCTATACATGGGCACTTTTTACTCTAGTGCTAGCTAGAAGTTTTTTCCTCATGTTAGCACATACATGATTCATTCATATGTGGTGGTACTTTGTACTTAGGGATTATTATTCAGCTCTTACTTCAGTTCAGTTCATCGTCAATAGAGAGAGCTATTCCAACCATTCATCTTCTCTGTGCATCTTGCTGCATTTGTGCTCCTTGTGTATGCTTCTTGTGTGTCTCTTGCACTTCTATACATACTCAACAATGGTATCAGAGTAGGTTCAACTCCTTCTCAAGTTTGGGCTTTTCGTATCACGACCCACACACACTTTTAACAGTGCAAATCGACTTCAGAGCATATAACAGTGAATTTGAGCAGCCAAGAAACATTTCCACCAGTCAACTAAGGTTTTACCCCCATTTCAAAGCCATTCGTGCAATCAAAATTTCCATCAGAGTGTCAATTTGTGAGATGAAATTTCAGCATTCATTTCAGCTTTCGTCGAAGTGAAGATTTTGTCACATTCTTATTCTTTAGTGAAATGGTAGGCAACAATGACTTGTTTGGAATGCTTCAAGCTGAAGATAAGCATGATGGGACCAACTATCCAATGTGGTCTGACATGATGAATCATGTTCTTGTTACAAAACAACTTTGGAACATAGTGGTAGATGTAGATCGAAGACTTGTAGGTTCTTCTACTTCACAGTCTACTATCATAGATGTCGTTTCTTCTTTAAGTACACTGGTTTCTCCTTCTCCATCTACACAGGAGCAGCTTAGATGGGATGGAAAAGATGCTCAAGCGCATGCATTGATTGCTCTTTCTATAAAGCATCATATAGTTCCACACATTCGGTCATGTTCTACATCAAGACGGGTATGGGACACTCTTGCTTCTTTGTATGCCATACACAATGAATCATGTGTTGCATACTTGAGGAAGCAACTTGAAGATGTATGATGGCTGAAAATGAGTCGGTGGATGTGTATGTGATACACATGAAGGATTTGAAAGAGCAATTGGCAAACATAGATGAGATTATTCGGGATGCATCACTCATCTCTACATTGTTGAAAGAATTGCTAGAATCTTTTCAAAGCTTTCCCACTACACTCTGTTTGGTTGCACAAGTGAATCCCAATATGTATGCATTTGATGAGGTTGTGTCTCTTTTTTTGCAAAAAGATCAATCTAGAGTGAATAGGAGTGGTTTGATTGAGGGAACGCAAGCACTTGCTATCTCACAAAAGGGAAAAGCAAGTATGGTTCAACGTTGGGTTCATCAAAACCAAAGCCTCAACCTTCCTCTTCCACTCATTCCTCTAATGATGTTGATTTCCAAAAGAAGAAGAGATGAAAATATAATCGAAAGGCTGGTTATATTGTTGATGTGTAGAAAACTTGCTAAGCACAATGAAAAGAAGAAGGAATCCAACATGTCTATTACTGAAAATTCAACAAATGCAAAGAATGATGAAGCTAACATGGCTCAAGATTTTTGGGCATGTGTTGTTACCTATCATTATGATGCATCTTTGCATTCTAAATGTATGGTTGTGAGTGAGGTTGATTCGGATTGGTTCTTTGATAGTGGTGCTTCAAAGCACATAAAATCATGCAAAAGATTTTTTGCATCTTTGAAACATGTGGTCTGTGCAAGCAATGCCTCTTATCCTATCATTGGAGTAGGAGAAATTGAGTTTACAACTGCAAATGGAGGTGTGATTCTCTTGAAAAATGCATTGTATGTACATGGTATTAAGAAGACCTTAATTTCAATTCCGTTGATTGCTAAAGTTGGAATTCATGTACACTTTGTTGATGATAAGTGTATGGTTCATGATTTTGGCAATGTTGATGTTATCGTTATGTCCGGTACATTATGTAATGGTTTGTATCACATGGATACATAGAAGAGTGCTGCCTCAAATGCCTTGGTTGCTCATACTTCTTCCGTGGCTGAAACGGAGCTTTGACATGTTCGTTTTGGTCACTTGAACTTCAATAGTTTGCTTTACATGCAAAAGAAAGACATGGTTATTGGTTTGCCAACACTTGAATCCATTGAAAAGCATGCATGTGAAGGTTGCATTCTTGGAAAAATGCATCGTGCTTCTTTTCCAAAAGATACTCATACACACACTACAAGAAAATTATAGCTTGTTCATAGTGATGTATGTGGTCGTGTCAAGACTCCATCTTTTGGGTAGCATGTATATTTTGTTACCTTCATTGATGATGCTACTCGCTGAAGTATTTCGAAGGAAATGCACCACAGTGCGCTCTATTTCTCGAGAGCTCCACGATGATATGTTCGGAGTAGAAAAACCGAACTCTTGAGGCCGCACACAGTACTCCGCACAAAGGCTGTAGAATACGCAGAAAACACAGTACACAGGGAGCACAAAGACAAACTTCTTAGGTCTTGCAGATGCGGTCGAACTTACAGTCTGTGACTGACCATGCCACTATATGTTTTATTAAAGAACATATACAAAGAAGTGTCCGGTGGCCATTTGGCCTTTCACATGGACACTAACGGTAACAATCTCCCACTAAAGGCCAATATGGCCAAGGTAACTATGGGAGAAAAAAATAAAGAATGATAAAGAATACCTGAGTGTAAGTATACAAACTATACCTCCCATCTGATGGGCATGTTACATAGTATACACGTGATTGCGTAAGATCAAGAATCAAGTAACCCCCATCAAGTGACAACAGTGTCGAAAGTTGTCCTGTGGTAGAGCTTTAGTCAAAGCATCTGCAACATTATCTCAAGTGTGAACCTTCTGAAGAATAATGCTCTCAGTGGCTAAGCAATCTCTAATGAAGTGATACCTCACCTCAATGTGCTTGGTCTTTGCATGATAGACTGGATTCTTAGCCAAAGCAATGACACTCTGACTATCACTGAGCAAGTGAGGTACATGCTGAGGTAAACCCATATCACAAGCAAGAAGAGAAAGCCACAATGCTTCCTTACATGCCTCACTTGTTGCAAGATACTCTACTTCTGTGGTGGAAATAGCTGTACATTCTTGAAGAGAGATCTCCACGAGATAGCACCTCCAGCAAAATGAAAAATGTACCCTGATGTAGACTTACGATTGTCTACACAACCAGCATAGTCAGAATCTGTGTAACCAATAATGGATGCTTTCCCTCTACCTAAGCATAGACACTTGTCCTTAATGCCACTCAGATATCTCAAAATCATTTTGACCGCTTCCCAATGTTTCTTGCCAGGATTAGACATATATCTGCTCACAACTCCCACTGCAAATGCAATGTCTGGTCTTGTAGCTACCATAGCATACATGAGACTACCAACAATAGACAGATAGGGAATTTTGGTCATGAATTCTTTTTCCTCATCTGATTTGGGGCAGTCATCCTTGCTCAATTTCACATATGTGAGTAAAGGTGTACTCAATGCCTTTCCACCCTGCATATTGAATCGGTGAAGTACTTTGGATATGTACTCACTTTGAGACAAGTATATGCATCTTTTACTCCTATCACGAGTAATGCGCATCCCAAGAATATGTTTGGCATCCCCCAAATCCTTCATATCAAATGTCTAACTCAACTTTTTTTTGAGAATTGACAAATCATAAGAGGACTTCCCAACAATCAACATATCATCGACGTAAAGTATCAAGCATATCAAGCTGCCTTGGGTAGAGACAATGATCCTCATTGCTCCGAGAATAGCCTTGGGACTTCATAAAAGCATCAAACTTTTGGTACCATTGTCTAGGAGACTGTTTAAGTCCATACAAGCTCTTCTTGAGCTTACAAACTAGACTTTCCTTGCCACGAACTACATAACCCTCTGCTTGTTCCATATAGATCTCATCTCTAAGATCTCCATGCAAGAAAGCTGTTTTCACATCCATTTGGACTAGCTCTAAGTCTTCCATTGCAACGAATCCAAGCAACATGCACAAAGTAGTCATCTTGACCACTGGAGAGAAGATTTCTTCAAAATCAACACCATGTTGTTGCTTAAAACCCTTTGCAACAAGTTGTGCTTTATATTTTGGAGAAGCACTATCTGATGTGAATTTCAACTTATATACCCATTTACATGGTAAAGCTTTCTTGCCCTTTGGCAAAGGTACTAAGTCCCAAGTACCATTCTTGTGAATAGAATCCAACTCACTCTTCATGGTACGCAATGATCCTTTGTCTGCATAGCCTCTTTCTAGCAAGAAGGCTCACCGGCATCTGTTAGCATAACAAAATCTAAACCTGGAACATATCTATCAGGTGGATATGAGACACGTGCAGAACGTCTCAATGGTTGCTGAACAGGAACATGTGCAGACTGATCTGAATGGACATTATCTTGAACATCCCTATGTGCAGCATTTTTATGCATGCTAACCGGAGGACTAGTATCCTCAAGCACCACTCTTCTCACTTCAACCTCCTTAATGGGCTTTTTATGCATCTTAGACTCATTAAAAATGACATCACTACTTCTGATCACTGATCGTGTTTCAGGATCCCATAAGCGATATCCAAATTGTCCTTCTCGACCATATCCAAGAAAAATGCATTTCTTTGACTTATGGTCCAACTTTTGTCTAAGATTCTTGGGTATATGAACATATGCTTCACACCGAAAAACTCGAAGATGATCATAATATGGTGGTTTCCCTGTCCATAACTCTTGTGCCACTTTTAGACCTTTGGCAGTACTAGGTGAAAGGTTAATCACATGAACTGCAGTCAATATTGCTTCTGCCCAAAAACCTTGTGAGAGGTTTGCATGATGCAACATAGAGACTACTCTATCTTGAATAGTTCTATTCATCCTCTCAGCTACACCATTCTGTACTGGGGTATAAGGAGCTGTAAACTCTCTACGAATCCCTCTAGACTGACAAAAAAGGCTGAATTCATGTGAGGTATACTCACCCCCATTATCTGAACGTAAAGCCTTAAGCTTAGTTCCTTTTTTAGTCTCAACTGAAGCAAGCCATTTTCTGAAAGTAGGGAATACATCATCCTTTGATTTGATAGGATATACCCAGACTTTTCTAGTAGCATCATCTATGAAAGTGACAAAGTAAAGAGAACCACCTAAGGACCTAGTGGGCATAGGACCACACACATTTGTATGAACGAGATCCAAAGGCTGAATTGAAGAGTCAATGTGCATTCTATGCACATTTCTGGTTTGCTTTCCATATTGACAATGCTCACAAAATGAAAAATCAGAGAAAGATAACACAGGTAAGAGTCACCAAGTCTCACGGTACCAAGAGACTTTGCTGCATAATTAGAGAACCATCCTCTATGTGGTGTCACATGGAAAGAAGCACCAGAATCTAGCAGCCAGGTGTGGGAAAGAGAATCAGCCATAAGTGCCTTAGATGGCACAGTACTATCAAGTGTCAACACATCAGCATCATCAGAAATAACATTAATTTCTTCAATCTTCACAGTCGAAGTAGATGGTGCAGGTAACTGTTTAACATGCCCATCAACATTCTGTCCTTTACCTTTAGCATTCTTTAATGCATAACAGTCTTTCTTCATGTGTCCTTTCTTATGACAATAATGGCATTGGATATCCCTCTTCCTTGATTTACTTCTACTCTTATTCCGTTGACCATACTTTTTCTTGTTCTTGCTCCTGCCACGTTGCTGATTCTTTCCTTGGTAAGAATCACGAACATTATATGCATCTCCACTCTGAGTGCCAACCATAGATTTTCTACGAATCTCCTCACTCAAGAGTGCTCCACATATGTCATCATAGACAAGTTTACCACCAGGTGCACTGTTGCTAATAGTTGTGCAAAACGTATCCCATGATGATGGCAGGGTGCATAACAGCAATACTGCTTTCATTTCATTATCCATATCCATTTTTTGAGCCTGTAACTAGGAGAATATAGCATAAAACTCATTTAGATGAGCAGCAACACTATCTGTGTCCTTCATACGAAGGTCATATAATTTTCTCATCAGATACACTTTATTTGATGCCGTATCTTTTTCATATGTATTACATAACTTCTTCCAAAGCTCCTCTGCACTTTCACAGTCTAATACTGTAAAGTAAACATTATCTGCCAGGTGCAAGCGAATGGTAGACCTGGCCATTTCATCTAACTCATCCCAATCATCTTCATCCATGTCAGCAGGCTTCTTTGAAATCCCATTTACTGGCTTCCATTGCCTCCTTTGAATCATCTTTAATCTAATTCTTCCATAGAGCAAAGTTTGTGCCATCAAATTTTCGGATCTCAAAATGGTCTTTGCCTTGCAAGTTATAGCTCCTCCTCGGAACACTAGCACTAGACCCTGATCCACCGGATGTGCCTGAGACCTCTGATGCCATGATCGTAGAGAACTGAATAGAATGATAATGGAGCTAGAAGAGTCCAAACACCAACAAATAAGTGTATCAAGGAGTAAATCGACCACTATATAGTTGACTAAACCAGAAATCTGGAAAAATTTTGCCAGAGTATCCTCTGCAGAATTAGCATATGACCAGTGTCAAAGTATCATAAAACTGCAAGTATTGACATGTCTACCTGCATAGTGAATCACTGACTCCACTGCATATAATCAGTTACCCAATAGAAGCCAACTAGGCTTATCGAGCACCTATGAACAACTATCATACATCTCCTATGGCGAGGCTGGGTAAGTCTTCCACCTGCATCACCGAAGAGACCCGACATCTGGGTGTCTCCCAGTTAAGAAAACCTCACCACGACCCTCTTTATCAAACCTAAAAGGCTTTATGCAAAGAACGTAACCGCTATATCAATGACCACATGAACGTACATAAGCGGTATCCATAGAAGCGTACATGGTGTGTGTGTGCTCAATATATGCAGTAAAATGACACTGAAAGGCTGAATACACAGCCCAAAAACTAGCCAATAACACCTGCAAGTGTCTATCAACTCTGATGTTTTAGGCTTTAAAAACCTGCATAAATTTGCAGCGATTGCTCCCACAAAAACTGAAAACCCCTCGAGAAACCTGTAGTTTTACGAGTGTGGCTGAAAATACAGCCCCAAAGGTTGATATTTATTGTCTGAGAAGTACAAAGAACACTCTTCTTGACGTTCTTGGACCTGTGTGAAGAGAACTATGTGCGAAAGTACTCCGAAATGGCTCCAAAAACACTCCAAAATTGCTTCAGAAATAGGCTTTGAAAGCAAAAATGAAGCTTTGAGGGACCAAAACTTGTTCAAGGTAATGTCAACCTTAGTCTTTCCCCTTCTTCAAACACCACAAGAGTGTAGCTTAGTGGCAAGAGATTGCCACGGTTAAGCGAGCTCGGAGGGGAACAATACTGGGATGGGTGACCTCCCGGGAAGTACCGGGAACCTCTATATTCCTTGATCGTTGAGGTCCTCCCTCGCGCACAGCCAACGGTGCCAACGGTGACTTCGGTGACTCGGATGACAAGGTATGCCAAGGTCTATGCCTTGGTCGTTGCCTTAGTCGTAAGCCTTGGGGGGGGGGGGGCTCGCTTCGCTCGCACAAAAAGAACAAAGCTTCTACCTCGAACAGCTCTGATATCCGTGAAATATTTCGAAGGCAATGTACCACAATGCACTCTTCTTCTCGAGAGCTCCACGACGATATGCTCGGAGTAGAAAAACCGAACTCCTGAGGCCGCACACAGTACTCCGCACAGAGGCTGTAAAATACGCGGAAAACACAGTTTACAAGGAGCACGAAGACAGACTTCTTAGGTCTTATAGATGCGGTCGAACTTACAGTCTGTGACTGACCAGGCCACTATATGCTTTATTAAAGAACATATACAAAGAAGTGTCCGGTGGCCATTTGGCCTTTCACATGCACACTAATGGTAACACTCGCCATATATGGGTGTATCTTATGAAAGCAAAGAATGAGGTATTTTCTTGCTTCAAAGCATTTTTAGCTATGGCTAAAAAATTTTCTTCAAACAAGCTTTTGACTCTATTGACAGATCATGGTGGTGAATACATGTCACATGAGTTTAATGCTTTTCTTTGTGAAAGAGGTATTTCACACCAATGTATGGTGCCATATACACCTCAACAAAATGGTGTTGCCAAGAATAAAAATAGAACTCTTTTTGAAATGGCACGATGTAAGCACCTTCCTTATAAGTTTTGGATGGAAGCTATCATGTGTGCAAACTATATGTCAAATCGCTGCCCTACAAAAGCATTGAGAGTCATCACTCCTTATGAGGCTTGGAATGGACATAAGCCTATGGTTGGTCATATGCGCGTGTTTGGTTGTTCGGCATATGCTCTTGTGCCATGGCAACAACTTCACAAACTTGACGACAAGGCAAAGACATGTATATTTGTTGGTTACCATGCTCAAAGTAAGGGATATCGTTTGTACCATCCATTGACGAACAAAGTGGGTTTACAAGATTAAGAGAAAGTGTGATGGTAGCATTGATTGCTACAAAGCTAGATTGGTTGCCAAAGGATATGTGCAACAATCTGACATTGAATATGAGGAAACTTTTGTACCTACTTCATGAATGACCACCATTTGTACTGTGGTTGCATTGGCTGTCCATCGAGGTTGGAAAGTACATCAATTGAACATAAAGACAACTTTCTTGAATGGTGATTTGCAAGAAGAGGTTTATGTGAAGCAACCTCTTGGATTTGCAATGAAAGGGTTAGAGCATATGGTTTGTCACTCGCATAAAGCCTTGTATGGTCTCAAGCAAGCTCCACATGCATGGTATGACAAAATCCAAATGCACTTGATTGCTCTTGGCTTTACATGTAGTCCAATTGAAAGCACACTCTATGTATGCAAAGATAGGGCTAATCTTACAATGATTGTTCTTTATGTCAATGACATACTCTTGATTGCGTCATGTGAGAAAAACCTTGACATTCTTATGCCTGATTTGTAGCATACTTTTGATGTCACTTATCTCTATCTTTTGAGCTACTATCTTGGCATCAAGTTTGTATCCATTGAGGGGGGAATTGTTATGCATTAAGAAAAGTGTGTTGAAAAACTACTTCAATGTTTTGACTTTAAGGATTGCAAGCTAGTTCCCACACCAGTTGAGACCGGATTTAGATTCATAGTTGAGGATTCCAGTGATGCATTTGACACTTCTCTTTATCAGCAAGCTGTGAGATGTCTTATATATGCATGCAACATAAGGTCGGATATATAGTATGTAGTTTCTCAGTTGAGTCAATTCATGCATAGACCTGACACTAAGCATTGGCAAGTGGTGAAACGTGTGTTTAGATATCTCAAAGGCACTTTGATCTTAGATCTCTTTTATGGAAGAGATATTCAGCCATGCTTGCATGCTTTTACAGATAGTGATTGGGCTGGTTGTTATGATACTTGCATGTCCACTAGTGGTAATTGCTTTTTCCTTGGAGACTCATGCATATCTTGGTTGAGAAAGAAGCAACCTAGAGTGGCAACATCGAGTTGTGAAGCTAAGTACAGGGCAATTTTCACAGCTATAGTGGAGTGTATATGGCTGAAATGCATATTGATGGATCTTTTCATGGAGATTGATGCTACTATGCATATTCTGTTAGAGTGCATTGGCTATTGCATGAAACCCAGTGTTTCATGCATGGACCAAACATATTGAGGTGCATTATCACTATGTGAGAGAGCGCCTTCATGCAAGATATATTGATTTGGTATATGTGCCTACACAAGATAATGTGGCAGACATATTCACCAAAGCTCTTCCACAAGAAAAGTTTGAAGCTTTTCGCAAAGCTTTAGGCTTATTACCTTGTGGGGGTTGATCTGTCACTCCCTGTATGTGTTCACATCATTCGCCCCAAGAGGGTTTGTTACACTTATGTGTTCCTCAAGCAGCTTTCATGTGAACCTTTTCCCTATACATGGGCACTTTTTACTCTAATACTGGCTAGAGGTTTGTTCCAGATGTTACCGCATACATGATTCATTCATAAGTGGTGGTAATTTGTACTTAGGGATTATTATTCAGCTCTTACTCAGTTCAGTTCATCGTCAATAGAGAGAGCTATATACATTTCTTTGCCTTGTCATCAAGTTTGTGATGTTGTTGTGATGGCACAAGAGCATATGCCAAACAACCAAACACACGCATATGACTAACCATAGGCTTATGACCATTCCAAGCCTCATAAGGAGTGATGACTCTCAATGCTTTTGTAGGGCAGCGATTCAACACATAGTTTGCACACATGACCGCTTCCATCCAAAACTTATCAGGAAGATGCTTTCCTTTAACCATACATCGTGCCATTTCAAGAAGAGTTCTATTTTTACGCTCGACAACACCATTTTGTTGAGGTGAATAGGACGAAGAAAAGCATTAAACTCATGTGACATGTATTCACCACCACGACCCGTGCGTAGAGTCAAAAGCTTTTGTGAAGAAAAATTTTCAGCCATAGCTAAAAATGCTTTGAAGCAAGAAAATACCTCATTCTTTGCTTTCATAGGATACACCCATGTATGGCAAGTAGCATCATCAATGAAGGTAACAAAATATACATATTTCCCAAAAGATGGAGACTTGACGAGACCACATACATCACTATGAACAAGTTGCAATTTTCTTGTAGTGTGTGTATGACTATCTTTTGGAAATGAAGCACGATTCATTTTTCCAAGAACGCAACCTTCACATGCATGCTTTTCAATGGACTCAAGTGTAGGCAAACCAATAACTATGTCCTTCTTTTGCAAGTAAAGCAAACTATTGAAGTTCAAGTGACCAAAACGAGCATGCCAAAGCTCCATTTCAGCCATGGAAGAAGTATGAGCAACCAATGCATTCGAGGCAGCCCTCTTGTATGTATCCATGCGATACAAACCATTACATAATGTACTGGACATCACGATAGCATCCCCATTTCTGAAATCATGCACCATACACTTTTCATCAACAAAGTGTACATGAACTCCAGCTTTGGCAATCAACGGAACTGAAATTAAGTTCTTCTTGATACCAGGCACATACATGCATTTTTCAAGAGAATCACACCTCGATTTGCAGCCGTAAGCTCAATTTCTCCTACTCCAATGATAGGATAAGAGGCATTGTTTGCACACACCGCATGTCCTCCTTTGGTTGCATCCTTCAAAGAGGCAAAAAAGCTTTTGCATGATGTTATGTGCTTTGAAGCACCACTATCAAAGAAACAATAGGAATCAGCCTCACTCACAACCATACATTTAGAATGCAAAGATGCATCATAATGACATGTAACAACACATGCCCAAAATTCTTGAGCCATGTTAGCTTCATCATTCTTTGCATTTGCTGAATTTTCAGCAATAGACATGCCGGATTCCTTCTTCTTTTCATTGCGTTTAGCAAGCTTTCTACAATCGTCAATAGTATGACCACCCTTCCAGCAATATTTGCATCTCTTCTTCTTTTGCAAATCACCATCATTAGAGGAATGAGTGGAAGAGGAAGCTTGAGGCTTTGGTTTTGATGAACCCAAAGTTGAACCATACTTGCTTTTCCCCTTTTGTGAGATAGCAAGTGCTTGCGTTCCCTCAATCAAACCACTCCTATTCACTCTAGATTGCTCTTCTTGCAAAAGAAGAGACACAACCTCATCATATTAGGATTTCCTTTTGCAACCAAACGGAGTGTAGTAGCAAAGCTTTGAAAAGATTCCGGTAATCCTTTCAACAATGTAGAAATGAGTGATGCATCCGGAATGATCTCATCTATGTTTGCCAATTGCTCTTTCAAGTCCTTGATGGGAGTCACATACACATCCACCAACTCATTTTTAGCCATACATACATCCTCAAGTTGCTTCCTCAAGTATGCAACACATGCTTTGTTATGCACGGCATACAAAGAAGCAAGAGTGTCCCATGCTTGTCTCGATGTAGAACATGACCGAATGTGTGGAACTATATGACGCTTCACTGAAAGTGCAATCAAAGCATGAGATTGAGAATCTTTTCCATCCCATCGAAGCTGCTCCTGTGTAGGTGGAGAAGGAGAAGCCATTGTACCAAGCTCCATTTGTGACAGTAGACTGTGAAGTAGAAGCACCTGCGGGTCTTCGATCTACATCTACCACTATGTTCCAAAGTTGTTTAGCAACAAGAAAAGTATTCTTTGGAGATTTTTTGATGCCCCAAAAGTGGTTTAGGGCATAATTTTTTAACTAGGCCAGACATTAGATGTGAAACTAATCAAAACTCCCCAAAAACTATAGAAAGAGATAGAGATATAATTTTTTAGGTTAGCTTCTATGAGATTTGAGCACTGTGAGAGTAATGAATAGAAGTATTTGAGTTATGAATAGAATTATTTCTCCATCCATTGTCTCTCTTATTACCTCCTTCATGTGTGTGTGTGCAGTAATCTTGAAGTGATATTCATTCTTATCTAGAGCAACACCAAATTTGGCATTGTTGTAGAGGAGTATACTGATGGATGAACGCGTGATGGTAAGCGTATTACGAGATCAGTGTTGGAAGTTAACCAGTTAGATTTTGAAAGTTTTTTCACTAATTTTCGTGTTCTTTTAACTCATCTTCACTCTCCCTACATCCTTCCTCCATAGGCATTCATCGTCTTCACCAAAATTTCTGACTTTTCCTTATTTACTAACCTTTCCTTCATTTTCCTCATTTGCTAGTGAGAGAGAGATGTGATTTGTTTTTGCGTGCTTTTTACATTCTTTTGAGATTCTACGCAAGCTTCACCTTCATTTTTGAGCTCAGCACAATGCATAGATAATTTTTGAGTGTTTTGAAATCTCATGCATATCACCTCGATCTATTGCAATGGACTAAAAAGGTGAAGAATTTGAGATTGCATCTAGAGATTAGCATAGATCTCCCCAACACTTTTGTGGAGCATTGGACAGTTCAAGAAATTTGCAAGTTTTTGGCTCTATCACAACAGGCCAAAAACTCATGACAGATGACATGCTTAGTCTATCATGGTAGAAACCCACTCTATAACAACTAACCATCTTTATCATGACAAACTGGCCTATTATGATAGACTATCTACATCGATATAATTAGGGTTATGAATTTTCGTCTAAATTTTGCCTATTTTTTAATATATTTTTGGTGATTTTAGGGTCTATAAGCTTTTAGAGGAAGTGATTGTGAGTACCAAAAAGGGGTCAAGGCAAAGAAGAAGCGCTTGGGAGAGACTTCTTGGGTAGCACAACACATACAAAGCATTTGCATTGAGGTTGGAAACTCATTAAACCCCATCCGTCAATTCTAGCATTGGTTAGACCATAGTGCTAGTACTTATGCATAGGTTAACACTAAGAACTCAGGTCCAAGATGCTCAAAGAACTCAAGTGCAAGGTGTGCATAGGTTAACACTAAGAACTCAGGACCAAGATGCTCAAAGAACTCAAGTGCAAGGTGTTAATTTAATATAAACACGATAACACTAAGACAAAAAACGTAAAGTAATGTCTCAAATCTATAAAACAACACAAGTTATTCCCAACAAATATATATACCTTGAGACAAGTTGAGCACTAAAGGATACTAAAAAAGAACAAGTAATTGTATGCCAAAGAACAATGCAACATGTATGTACTCTAAAACTATTGGGAAGATAAGGGCATCAAATTAATAAGCTTTAGGTTAGGTAGACACATAGAAAAAACTGATCGATAGAGCCTTGGATCATCTAAAGCTAGCATCAATCATACGCTAGGCCATGGGCTCAATAGTTGAGTGACTACCCTTCGTAGTAAGCTCAGACACCATCAACTCAGAGATTTCTTTTAGCATGGAGAGAAAAGAAGAAGAGCAAGAACTGATAAGTTTTCTATGAGAGTATAGAGATGTGTTCACTTGGAACAATAAGGACTTAAAAGGAGTGGATCTAGACGTATGTTCCCATAGGATCCCTATGAATTTAGAACAAAGCCAACGAAGCTAAATCATTACATGTATAATGACACTTATGCGGCAAAGATAAAAGAAGACATAGATTGATTGATAGAAGCTAGATTTATCTTTGAGATTGAGCATATAGAATGGGCGTTTCCCATTGTTTTTGTGCCCAAGAAGAATGGGAAATTACGCATCTGTATTAACTTGAAAAAAGTTAATGCTACCACTATATATAGCTATTTGATTCCTATCACAAAGAATCTATTGGAACATGTAGCGGACAAGGAATTTTATAGCTTCCTTGATGGATTTTTTTGGTTACAATCAAGTAGCAATTACCCCATGGATTTCACCACAAAATGAGGAATCTTTGAATTTTGTGTTTTGCCATTTGAGCTCACCAATGCACTTGCTACATTCCAAAGGCTCATGTGTCATGTGTTTAAGGACTTCTTAAGAAAGAATTTAAAAGTCTATGTGGATGACATGTGTGCCCATTTCCATATAAGAAAAACTCACATCCCAAAGCTTAGACAAATCTTTGACAAGTGCAGAGAATATCAAGTGCGATTGAAACAAAAAAAGTGTGTTTTCATGGTCAGGGAAGGCAAAATATTAGGTCATATCATGTCAAAGAATGGAATATCTATGGATGAAGTCAAGGTGAGAGTGATGGTTGAGTTATAAAGATCTACGATGGTCAAGGAAGTACAAGCTTTTATGGGAAATTGTGGATACTTCCATCATTTTATCCACATGTACGTAATTATTGCAAAGCCTCTCTACAACCTTTTGAAAAATTTTTGTTGGATTTTTAGGCCTGCAAAAGCATACAAAGAGCACAAAGAAGAAGAAGAAGAAGCTTGGAGCACAACACACAATACTGAATCTATTACCAAGTGCATGTTCAAAGTTAAGTGACCCATTAGGGTTATAGGCATATATACAAGCCAGGGGGGAAAACCTCCCAAAGAGTGAAAAAAGTGCCCCAGTGGTCCTAGTGTTTTTACACACACCACTACCAAAATATATCAACAAATCCCCCCTAGGAGTGATGCAATGAAAAAGGAGGTGGAACTCATGTATAAGGAAGTGCTAAACTATGTGGAAAGAGATCAATCCACAAAAGGAAGTAAGCCCAAAGCTTTGCAGAAAGCTTCAAACTTCTCCTTTGGTAGAGGCTTTGTGAAAAGGTATGCAACATTAACCTTTGTGGGCACATATGCCAAAATGATCTCCCCACAAAAGAAACTCTCTCTGACATAATGAGCGTGTACCTAAGTCACGAGGTCTTAGGGACTTGTGTCAAAGAGACTAAATCTCATTTGCCCCACAAGTACATATAGTGGTGGATTGACACACGCTTAATTATCAATCCGAAGAACCACTTGAACCAAGCATATGAGGACATGTGCACACGTGATGGAAAGTGATGTGGTTCAACTTTGATGCATATGAAAAGACTAAACTACCTCTCCAACCCACTAAATCTCTAGAAATGTCTGCCGCAATAGCACTTACATCAGTAAGCACAAATTCGAATGTTTCTCCCAGCTCCGAACTCCAAATATGGCCAATACCAAGTTCATTTTGAAGCTCTTGATGAGATGCATCTATTAGTGGTATTCCCACTCAAATCTGACAAACGCTCTTCAAGTTATGGCCAAAACAATGAATGGTAGGAAACACCTTCACTCACTCCACAACTCGTATTAGTTCGCACACACACTACAGTAGCTCAAAAGCTATGGGGAGGGATAGGCAACAGTCCTACACACACATTCCAAGCTTCATACACAAACAAAAAATCATGGAGAAGATGAAAATTAGCAGAGAAAAAGCAAATTCGAAATTTTAGTTCTCCTCTTCACAATGGCAAAAAAGTCTTTACAAAGAGTCACAAAGTGACTTATATACACGTGCCCTAAAAATGGTCCTTTCACACAAGTGACGGGCACTTTATGTACTAATCTCTAATTTTTTGCTATTTTACAAGGAGTATATTACAATGATTTGGGGCTTATGCATCTAGAGGACTCCTCTAGTGCATTAACATAGCTTCGAGGGAATTTTCTAGGATTTTGAAAAAGAAATTTATGCCCATTAATTTGAAAATTTTGGGGCTCCTCTTTTGTGCCTCTTTTCTCTGCAGCATTCTCCCCCTCTTTGTCTCTATCGTCCCTTGACAGGCTTTGCTTTTTGTCTGTAGCTTGTCTATGGCTCCTGAATACATGCACCCAGTGGTCGAAGAAGCAATAAGGACTGTCAGAGAATTTGTTACTTTATCCGAAGTTAATCATTTGCTTCTATAAGCCCCTTGGTATTCCTTATATCACAAGTCTGGGTTGTTGTATTAAGTCGACTACCACGCATGCCATCAGTGGCTAAGAATGTGATGTTCTTAGTCACTCTCTTCAACTTCTCAGCCTCTACCTCTTTCTAACTTTTGGTATTTTGATATGTCTTTGTCTTCACACATCGGACCTTGTTGTATTGCTTGGAGCCTGTTTACTTTTTTCCACTGCACGCACCTTGTAGACGAGGAGAGTGTTAAGACCTTCAGACAATTGGTTATCTTATCCGATGAAGAATCCTTTGTGTATTGTCTCCCTTCCCTGTGCATTTCTTTCACTGCATGCACCTGGTGGATGAGGACGTTGTGTGCAACCTCCCATGAAATGTCCTGGTTGTTATCTTTCTTTATTTCCAGTCCTCAGAACCTAGTTCTTTGGTGTTGTCGCCTGATGCATGCCCCTGCGAGGCTTTGGGAGAAGGTTGTTCTTTTCTTTATGAGCTCTGTTTTTCACTCAGCAATTTTATTCTTTGATCTTCTTCGTCTTCTCTTTTTGCTCGATTCCCTGCCCCCTTCCACACGTCCCTCCTCCTCAACTCTAGCATCCCCGACAGGCTTTTTGTGGCGACGTGAGTATGTTTGTATGACTTTTTGCTCTCGTTGGTTAAGCAAATTGGCTTGACATAACATCGATTCCTTCCATTGAGTTGACTTCACCTTGTCATCTGGTGCCTGTCTATGATCAACAAAGAAACTTAATTCGTAGGCTACCACTCTTGCATTTAGATTAGAAGACATTTTGGCAAAAATCTCTGAATCCATCTCAAAAAATCCTATAAAAATTGCCTCTTCAAACGTCTGCATATAAGTACTTGGCAAAAACATGAGTCTGGAGTGTATGGCCATGAACGTTAAGTGACTAGGTATAGTCGATAAATAAAAAACAAGGGCATCTGAACCCTAGTTAATGTCGATGAAGTTCAACAAGGTATACTATGCATTTTGAAACACCTTTATTACAGTAAGTAACATACTCAAATTGTTTTTAGTCATTTTGACGACTAAATCTAGTACGGTGAAATATCTGGCAATCCAAAATTCGACGGTTTTTATCATGTACTCTTCGTTTGGTAAGTAATTATGAGGTGGACTTGGTAGTAATGGATAGTTGAGCCATTGATTATTTATGCTTCCTTGGCGCTATCCTTTCCAAAATTGAATCCAAGAGCGTCTTCTTGGTACTGAGCAAAAAGATGGATTGACTTGAAGTATATATGGTGCCGATTCCCAGTGTACCCGTAGTGTAGGATTCTTGTCCAAAAATTTTCACCTCCAGATAGGATATGCTTTGTCAAATTCCTCTTGTGTATAGGTAAATGTTTGCATGCTGAATTGTAGGTTGCTATCTGGCTCTTTATTTGTTGTGGTCTTTATGTACTGGCGTGTTTGTTCTTTGAGTAATCCATACAATACATTGAAAGGTTTCATTACCTGCTCTCGATTTCTGCTTTCAATCTTTGCTTCTTTCATTACTTGGATTACTTTTTCTTCAAAATCTTCAGTAAGCTGGGACACTAGTAGTGTCCGCTCATGTCGGATTAGTTCTGGAATAGCCCGAGTATGTCTTTCAGTGTGGGTCCCTATTTCCTCCCTTATCGATGAATGATGTAGGGGGGGGGGAGAAAGAGGACGTACCTCAGTTTCCTCAGTAGCCGCTGTGGAGGGTGGAACTATTGGTGTCCCCATATTGACCTGCTGTGCTAATTGAGCTTTCAATTGAATTATTAGTTCATCCTTTTCTTTAATTTCTTCGGTGCGAGTTTTTTGTTCCATAGTGTTGTTGCCAAGGTGTAGAGGTAAGGTAATCTCTCCTATACACGTGGTGATCTTTCCTCCTATTCCAATCAGTTGTGCCTTTGATGGATGTAATTCCTCTTTGAGTGTTTGTGACAATGAATACTTGATGCAGCTTATAGCTTCTCCTGTGTCAATGAGAGCATCCACTAAGTGGTACTCCATTTTTCCGGCTCCCAAATTCAAATATGGTTGTGTTCTCTGTTGATCTAGGTTTTCGGTGGCTCTAAAATTAGCCATTGGGATGAGTTCCTCTCCTAGACGATATCTCTCTTCTCTTTCTCTCATCCACTCTTTCCATTTTTTGATTCGTTCTAGTGCTTCCTGTCTCGCTTCTTCTTGTATCTTTTCCTCCTCGATGCGTGTATTCTTGCCCTTGATTAATCGTGACATTGTTTCTTCAGTCAATGGTTCTAGATATTTTTTCACTCGACATCCACTGATATAGTTTGGTAATACTTCTCCATCTAGAGTTGCGAAGCTGATGGCTCCACTCGTGGATATACGATTGATGATCAACGGGCCATATCCTCTCTTCTGCAACTTCTTAGCGTGTTGGTTCAGATTGTATAACAAAACTAAATCTCCTTCCTTCAAATTTTTGTCTTTAATATGAGCATCAAAATAGGCTTTCTGTCGCCTTTTAGCAGCATAAATCCCTGCTACAGCTTGTAACCTAGTTTCATGTAACTTCTCTATTTGATCCAATTGCGCTGATAGTTCATGTCCAGTCCACTCGTAAGTTGTTGCTATTCTGAGAGTGGGAATCAAGAAATCAATTGGCAAAATAGCATTCTGTCCATACACTAGGTTAAAAGGCGTAGTTCTTATGGTTGTTTTGTAGGCTACTCGAAATTCCTATAAAGCGTGGTGTAATTGTTTATCCCAATCAGATCTACCATTGTTTACAATTTTTGTGAGAACTGTGCATAAGATTTTATTGGAACTTTCGGCTTGTCCATTGTCTTGTGGGTGATAAGGGGCTGATTTCTTATGAATTACCAAGAATTCATTCAGTAAGGCTTCTATAACTTCATTTACAAAGTGCGTCCCTCTATCACTCACAATTTCTATCGGTAGTCCAAATCTAGTGAAAACGTTCTCGAAGAGAAACTTGGTGGTAGTTCTTGCGTCATTTTTCTTGGTTGCTTTGGCTTCAACCCATTTGGTCAAATAATCGGTGGCTAGAATTATGTATTCGGCATGGGATCCTTTAGCTGGGGGGCTAATAGGTCCTATGAAGTCTATTCCCCATTTAGTAAAAGCTCTGGCACTCATCATGGGTTTTAGTGGCATTTCATCCCTTCTAATTGGATATTTCGTTCGTTGACATGTATCACATTGTTGAACATATGTGGCTGCATCCTGATGTAGAGTTGGCCACCACATTCCTGCAAAGAGAATCATTTTTGCTGTCTTATCGGCAGATAAATGTCCTCCTGCAGCTCCTGTATGTGCCATCTGTAAAACAACAATATACTCGTCTTCATGAATGCACATTCGCAAATGATTATCTCTTCCTCGTTTGAAGAGTTGTTTTCCAATAAGAGCATAGTCCTTACTTTGTTCAACAAGTGCTCGTTTTCTTGCTAAAGTGGCTCCCTCTAGGTACTCTTGGGTCTTTAAGAACTTCACCAGAGGCATGCTCCATCTTGGTGCTACAGTGGAGTAGCATAGAGTGGAGTTCTCTTCTGGATTCCGTTCTTGACAGGTTGGGCAGGCTGATACATAGTTATGCGCATGCCCAATCTCCTCAGTGTTTGCCATGTTCCGTTTGCATTTAGGTGCGTTTTCCATTGATTTACATGTGCTTTCTAAACCCACATTTCCTGTTCCTCTTCTTCTACGCATCTCATGAGTAATCCATTTGAGTCTTGGTGATACAAACTTCCAACAATGATATGAAGGTTTTTAGTCTTCCATAGATCTTGAGTTCGGTTTGGTGTGATCCCATCTTTAGGTCCATGCGTGAGTATAGGGATCAACTTTTCTACCCATTAGGGACATACTTCGAGATTAAAGAGAAACGTATCTGGCAAATCATCGGGTACTCCTATGGGTGGCTCCCCATGTGTCATCCTCGATAGGTGATCTGCCCTTATGTGGGTATTTCCTTTCTTGACTACCACTTCAAAATCAAATTCCATCAACAATAGAAACCATCGTACTAGTCGTCCTGTATTACAAGGCTTATTGACTAAGTACAATAGGGCTTGATGATCAATGAAGAATTTGAATTTGTTTGCCAAAAGGTAATGTCGGAACTTCTTTACTGCATACACCATCCCTAGGCCTTCTCTTTCGGTTGTTGTATAATTGCGCTCCGCTTGATTTAATTGTCTACTGGCATAGGCTATAAGGTGGTCTAACTTTCCAATATCTGCAGGTTGAGCTAAGATGCAACCAATGGCAAACTTGGAAGCATCTACGTGAATGTGAAAGGGTTTGTTCCAGTTGGGTACTCGAAGGATTGGTGCTGAACTCAATCGACACTTTAATTCATTAAAGGATTTCTCACATTCTTCAGTCCAGTTAAACTGTGTCAATAATGCATAGAGAGGTCTAGCAATTATGGCATACATATGTATAAATCTTCGGTAGTATCCACAATGTCCCATAAATGCTTGGACTTCTTTAGCAGTCTTTGGTCTCGGTAAATCCAGAATTACTTTGATTTTGTCTTCATCTGTGGAGATTCCATTATTAAAGACAATATGTCCTAATATCTTTCCTTGTCGAACCATGAAGTCACATTTTTCTGGGTTGAGGCATACTCGATATTGTCGGCATTTGGCAAAGATCTTTCCTAGTTCAGGGATATGCTCTGATTGTATAGCTGAATAAGTGCATAAATCATCCACATATACCTCCATACTCTTTCTCATGAATTCTTTAAATACATGGCACATCAATCTTTGGAAAGTGGCTGGGGCATTGGTTAGGCCGAAAGGCATAACCCTAAAGGCGTATACTCCCCATTCAGTTGCAAAGGCTGTCTTATGCTGGTCCTCAGGAGCAATGGCTACCTGATTATATCCTGAAAAGCCGTCCAAAAAACTATACACTTCCTTCCCTGCCACTCTCTCTAGAAGATGATCCGTGATGGGTAATGGGTAACTATCTCTTATGGTAGCGGCATTTACTTTTTTCAGATTTATGCATACTCTTAACTTCCCATTCTTTTTCGGTACAACCACCAAAGGTGATACCCATTCCGTGTGTTCAATCTCATATATAAATCCAGCATCTAACAACTTATCTATCTCTTCCTTTATCTTTGCTGAGTACACATCATTGTATGTGTACGATCTTTGTTTAGAAGGTTTGGCTTCGGATGTCATGGGGATTCTATGAGCACATATAGATGGATCTACTCCTTTCAAGTCCTTATAGGTCCAGGCAAAGACATCCCGATATTCCCTTATGAGGCGTATTAACTCTTGTTCTTCCTCCATTGAGACATCCTATCCTATGAAAGTACATCGCTCCTCTCCTTCCTCTAACGTTACTACTATCTTCCTGGTTTGCTCTTTGTTGTCGTATGCTATTCCCGGTTGTGCTTCTCGTTTTGGCATTTGAATAGCATTTCTTCTCTCTTCTACTTCATATTTTTTGAAGGGTGCGGGTACTTCAAATTGGTCTTGAGGCTTGTTTTCTTCATCAATTTTTGCTTTTTCTAATCCAAGCTCCTCTTCCTGTGTTGGTGTTGGCAGCAGTCAGGGAACCGAAGGAGCCACAAGACAAAGAGGGTCAGAACGAAGAGATAGCACAAGCAGACACGGTAGCCAAAGAAGATCTGGCAAGTAGGCCATCTAAATTTTTCAGACATCAAGGAGAAAGAGCAAGTAGGGAGCTCAAAGAGGTGTATGACAAATCAACAGAGAAAATCCCTACACAAATAGTGATTTTAATCACTAAACACCATTGTAAATACCATTTTGTATTTTTGTAGCTCCATTTTGTGCAAGCCAAGGAGTGCTTGAGCTTGAGGAGCTTTAGAAGTATCTACCTGCCAATTTTCGTATTTTTTAGATCTCGTTTGAGCCCTCAAATAAACCCTGGAACCTAAATTTTAACTAGGCCGGACACTAGGTCTGGACAGGGCCAAAGCTAGTCAAAAACTATAAAAGGAGCTAGAGAGCTCATTTTTGGGGTTAGATTGTAATTGAAATGAACTTGTAAGAGCTTTTTGAAAGGAAGCTAAGAACTCCATTGATTCTCACTCTTTGTCTTACTGTGTGTGCGCGTGTGTGTGTATGTGTGTGCATGTTAGTGTGCTTCTCACTCACGCACTTGTGCCGTCACTTGCTCGAGGTCTTCATACCATCCTCACATCTTCCCGGATTGACATTAAAGGAGGTGCTACTCATCATGGAGCTACACCAAATTTTGGCGCCGTTGCCGGGGATCAAGCTTTGAGGACGAGCGTGTGATGGTAAGACGTAGATTTGAGACGTTGGCGTTGTAGGTAATTTCTTCACTCTTCTTATTTTCTTTTTCTTACCTCACCACCATCATCACCATCATCATCATCACCATATCCGACCTCCATCTTCATCATCGCAAAAATTTCAGTTTTTGACTATATCTCCTTCCCCCCTTCACTTCCCTCATTTCACTTGTGAAAGAGAGCGAGAGAGCGATATTGTGTGTGCTGTTTTTGCATGTTTCTTGAGCTGCCTTGCAGGTACATGCTGCATCATCTTCTCCAGCACTCCGCGTAGGTACGGAAATCGTGGTAACTGTCTCTGTGTCGCCGGTCTCTGTCAATCGCGACCGACAGAAAAAATGCTCCATTTGCCAAACAAAGTACAAAACCATGATCTACATGCCTAGAGCTTCCCAAAACTGTGTTTAAATTTTTGAAATTCATCAAATTTCTATCAATCACGATCGCTCTGTCAATCGCGATCGACAAACCACGACAGACAGACCTGTCAATCGCGATCGACCAGTCAATCGCGACTGACAGCCCACGACGGCTCTGTCAATCGTGACCGACACAGTCAACGATTGTTTGACCACGACGGACAGACCCTCGCGACCGACCTGTCAATCGTGATCGACCCATCAATCGCGACTGACAGAGTCAACGACCGATTGACCACGACGGACAGATCATACACGTGACACGTGTCAATCGTGATCGAGTCATCAATCGCGATCGACCCATCAATCGCGACTGACAGCCCACGACGGCTCTGTCAATCGCGACCGACACAGTCAACGATTGTTTTGAAAGAACTTGGAGAAGCTTGTCGAAGGTAGAAAAGTGCGTTTCGAAGCGATGAAGTTTGGTCAAGCCAACCGGCACAAGACCAGCCCTTGAGCTTTTGGAGACTCAAATAGACCTTATAGGCATGCTATAAGTGCAAAGAAACACACTATGTACCTTGGAGCATCAAGGAGAATGAGCCGATACAAAACAGATAGGTTCGCGGGTCGACTAGCTCAAAAAACTTACTATCTATGGAAGAGACAATGAACTTCAAATGCCCATAGCGACCAGCGTGATTACAATTAGAAAAAATCCTTTTATGGGAGTGATACACATAGGGTTGAGTGTATGGAATGCACAAAAGTATAAGGAATAAGCAAAATATGCTATAGGAATGAATGCGACATTCACAGGTGGTACCTCCTATTTTTCAGGAATACGGAGAGATTGACCCCGAGGCAGAAAAACTGAGATTTCTCCAAATCTGCTGAACCAAATGCTTTGAAAATTTACAGGCATAAACTAGACACTGATAGCTTTCCAATGAGTCCTCTTGCACTCAATTTGGAGCTCTGAGGAGAGAGCAGCAGCCTCTGCACGATTACTGTTGGCGAAGAAGATGACGCAGAAATTGAAGGAGCAAGACAATGATGGTCACAAGTGTATGTATATTGCTTCCATGTAATGTACAAGTGATTTCAACTCCTTATATAGCCTCTAGGAGTGTTCCACGACTTTTACAACTTGAATTTGAATTCAAATGAAGGTGGGAATGGTTGTTGGAGGGAATCAATTCACTTCCCTACAATCTAGGAAAAGTGAAGATCTTGATTGATCTACTTTTAGGTGATTGATTGCTTGATTGAATGTAACTTCAACCACCAAAATTTCGTGGGATTTTGGCCCTATATTTGTACCTTAACATGTGTACAACTCAAGGCTTTTACAACGGTAAATGAGCCATCAAAATATTCTCAAAAAATACAATAAATGAGCATATGAAAAAGAACTCTCCAACGGATATTCTTTCGACGCGATAGCCTTCGATGTAGATCAAATCCACCTCAAGCATAGTGTAAGCTTGATGTTCCAACAGCTCCCCCTCAAGCTAAAGTATGCTTGAGTCTTCATTCTCTGATAGGTTGAATACCTGCCATAGCTTTGAATCTACAAAGCTTTATTCCATCAAGTGCCTTTGTCATCATATCTGCTACTTGCTTTTCAGTCGGAACAAAAGAAATGTCAATCTCCTTTGCCATGAGCTTCTCCCTGATGAAGTGATAATGGACTTCTATATGCTTGGTTCTCGCATGAAAAATAGGATTTGCCGCTAGATGCATGGAACTTACATTATCTCCAAATATGTGAGGTTTGGAACTCACAAGTCCCAAATCTGTATACAATGCTTTTAACCATATTGCCTCTTGAGTTGCTATGGTCAAGCCTCTGTACTCTGCTTCAGTTGAGGATAAAGCAACTGTTGGTTGCTTCTTGGAACTCCATGACACTAGCTTCGAACCTGCAAATGCTAAGTAACCAGATGTACTTTTTCTATCATCCTTAGCTCCTGCCCAATCTGCATCTGAGTAGATTTTGATATCCAAATTGGAAGAGTAAGGATAGAATATACCTTCGTTGATTGTACCTTTGAGATACTTAAGTACTCTCTTAGCCGCATCCATGTGTGGTCTTCTCGGTGAGTGCATGAACTGACTAAGCACTCCCACACTATATGAGATGTCTGCCCTTGTGTGAGTAGCATATATCAAGCTACCTACCAAGCTTTGATACTCTTTTATGTCTTCGATTTTCTCACCTTCATAAACACTAAGTTTATGATTCATCTCCAAAGGTGTACCTGCAGGTTTAGTGTTCTCCATTTTGAACTTGAGAAGAAGATCCTGAATGTATCTTCTTTGAGTCAAATACATTCCTTCATCTGTATATATCACCTGCATACCTAGGAAATATGTGAGCTCACCTAGGTCACTGATTTTGAACTCCTCTTGCATGTGTCTCTTGATCCTTTGAATGCCATTTAGATCATCACCTGTCACAATAATATCATCTACATATACACATAGATAGATAACCTCATTGTGATCCCTTTTGATGAATAGAGAAGGATCGGAGTTGCTAGCTTTGAACCCTTGGTCTTGAAGATATGTAACCAACCTGTAATTCCAAGCTCTTGGAGCTTGTTTCAATCCATACAATGCTTTCTTAAGTCTGCAAACATAAGATGGATGATTAGGGTTTTCAAAACCTGGTGGTTGTGACATGTATACCTCTTCACTTATCCAACCATTTAGGAATGCATTTTTCACATCAAGTTGGAGGAGTCTCCAATTCCTTGCAGCAGCTACACTTATCAATGTCCTGATTGTAGTCATCTTTGCAACTGGTGAGAATGTTTCCTCATAGTCTATACCATGAGTTTGTGAGCATGCTTTGGCAACTAATCTTGCCTTGTACCTGCAAACTGATCCATTTGAATTTCTTTTAACTTTATATACCCATCGGCAACCAATTACCTTTTGATTCGGTGACATTGGAACCGAATCCCAAGTGTCCATTTCCTTCAATGCATCTATCTCTTCGTTCATGGCCTTTTCCCAATTAGGGTTTCCCTTTGCCTCTTCATAGGTTGAGGGTTCCTCTGAAATAGAGTCTTTTGCCAAGTAGATTGAATGCTTTGTAACAAATGTGGAATCATATCCATACCTTTCTGGTTGTTTCTTCTCTCTTGCTGATCTTCTAGGTGCTTGTTTGGAGCATTCTCCAACCTCTTGCATCTTTGCTTTGCCTCTTGACTTCCATAGCTTGTAATCCCTTTCTCTTTCATCTTGGTCATCGTCTGTATCACTTCTTGGATCCTGGACCTGTGTATCATGCTTCCTTCCTAATTGATGAGAGTCAGAATCAAGATCATATGGTAGTGTTACCTTTTGTTTGTCTTCATCATACCAAGACCTGTGTTCTTCAAACACAACATCTCTACTTGTAGTGAATTGCTTGGTTGAAGGATTGAAGAACCTGTAACCCATCTGAGTTGAATCATATCCAATAAACACTGCCTTTGTTGCCCTTTCATCTAGCTTACCTCTTATTTGTGATGGTACATGAACATAAGCTAAACAACCAAAAACCTTACAATGTCTAAGACTAGGTTTTCTTCCATGCCATGCTTCATAAGGAGTCATACCTTGAAGTGATTTGGATGGTAGTCGATTGACAAGGTACACTGCAGTTGAAATAGCTTCTGCCCATAGATAATGTGGCAACTTCTTCTCTTCAAGCATTGTTCGGGCTGATCCAACTAATGTCTTGTTTCTCCTCTTTGCAATTCCATTTAGTTGAGGAGAGTACCTGGTAGTCACTTCCCTTTTGATACCTTTATCCTGCAAGAACTCATCAAAATCTTTGGAGAAGTATTCTCCCCCTCCATCAGATCTGAGCTTCTTTAGTGATCTACCTGTATGATTCTCCACATGCGCAAGATACTTCTTGAAGCAATCAAACACTTCATTCTTACTCTTGATAAAGTATAGAACAGTCCATCTACTATGGTCGTCAATAAATGAGACATAATACCTTGATCCTGCCAATGAAGGTTCTTGACTTGGTCCCCATACATCTGTATGTACTAAGTCCAATAAGTTGTTGTGGATGTAGCCTTTGTGGTTGAATGGTTGTCTTTGTGCCTTCCCAATCTGACATGCATCACACCTGTTGATCATGTGTTGCTTTGATATGTTCGGTAGTCCTAGAACACTTTGATCCTTGCATATATCCTTCAAGGTTCTTTCATTCACATGAGCAAGTCTCTTATGCCACACTTCAAGCTCACTTAGGGTTTGAGACCCAAAGTTGAATAGAGCTATGTTCCTGGTATCTCCTACTTCAAAAGTAAAGAGCCTACCATGCTTCTCACCTCGGGCTATCTTCTTGAAGCCTTGACATGGATCTTCCACAAAAGCTCCATGTTGGGTGAACCTAACTTGCAAGCCTTTTTCAACTATTTGGCCTACACTTATTAGGTTTTTAGTGATAGTGGGTACATAGAGAACCTTACTCAAAATGTTTGTCCTACCATTGGAAGCTTTGACATTACCAATCTTCTCCACATTGTGCTTCGTGTCATCCCCTGTTTGCACTTCATGTCTATGCTTTGGACTTTCCAAGTCAGATAGAAGAGCAATGTTGCCTGCAACATGATTCGAGCATCCTGAATCTATGTAGAACAAATGATCATCTTCTTTACCTTCTTTGTGGCTTAGGTTCATAAGAAGTAATGAGTCTTCATGTGGTTGATCTTCTGAATAATTGTTGTAGTCCCTTCGATTATAGCTTCTATTGTTGTTGTTGAAGTTGTGTCCACCTCTGCCTCTATTGCCGCCATATCCACCTCTTCCACTTCCTTTCTGGGTCTTCCCATTGAACCAGCAATTCTGAGTGGTGTGGTTGGTCTTATCGCATATGGCACAAGGTTGAACATTCTGACCTTTGGCTTTGTCTTGCTTTGGTCCTTTCTTCTTCCCTTTCCACTTGCTCTTGCTTGCGAAGTTGGCTTGGGAAGTCTCTTCTTCATCTTCTTCCTTCTTCTTGCCTTTCTGCTTCTTATCCTTCTTATCTGCATATAGAGCACTAGTTGAACTACCATGATAAGAGTTACCTTCCTTTATGCTATTATTGGCTTCTTGATTGAAGAGTTGTCCAAGAAAGATGTTGAAGTCTGGAGTTTGCACATCCATGATGAGATCGTAAGCCGTCGTGAAGGATTGCCATTGCTTATCACTTCGAATGCCGTTGAGAATTTGCCTCATGATGACCTCTTCTTCAATCAGCTCTCCAATGGATGCTAACTGATCCGCAACCTCTTTGACCTTGGTAACAAACTCTGTGATGGTTTGTTTAGGTGTCTTCTTCATTTGGTTGAACTCGTTCCAAAGATGATTCTTTCTTGCTTTGGTACTAGCAGAAAAGAAAGTCTCCAGGGCATCCCAAGTCTCTTGAGATGTCTTGCATCCTCTAATATGTGGTAATAGAAAGTCAGAGATAGAGTTTAGTATGTACGACCTTGCTTGAGCATCCCTTGCGCACCAAAGTGTGAGCTTATCTGTCTCCTCTTGTGTAGGTCCTCCTTTGGATCTTGGAATAGGCATAGCTTCATCACCTGCTACAATTCCATAAAGATTTCTACCTTGCAAGTAGGCCTCCATTCTGATTTGCCAAGCCGCGTAGTTGTGGCGATCAAGCTTCTCGATCATTGAGGGAAAGCCGTCACCCATCTTGAACTAGCTCTGATACCACTGAAAGAACTTGGAGAAGCTTGTCGAAGGTAGAAAAGTGCGTTTCGAAGCGATGAAGTTTGGTCAAGCCAACCGGCACAAGACCAGCCCTTGAGCTTTTGGAGACTCAAATAGACCTTATAGGCATGCTATAAGTGCAAAGAAACACACTATGTAGCTTGGAGCATCAAGGAGAATGAGCCGATACAAAACAGATAGGTTCGCGGGTCGACTAGCTCAAAAAACTTACTATCTATGGAAGAGACAATGAACTTCAAATGCCCATAGCGACCAGCGTGATTACAATTAGAAAAAATCCTTTTATGGGAGTGATACACATAGGGTTGAGTGTATGGAATGCACAAAAGTATAAGGAATAAGCAAAATATGCTATAGGAATGAATGTGACATTCACCGGTGGTACCTCCTATTTTTCAGGAATACGCAGAGATTGACCCCGAGGCAGAAAAACTGAGATTTCTCCAAATCTGCTGAGCCAAATGCTTTGAAAATTTACAGGCATAAACTAGACACTGATAGCTTTCCAATGAGTCCTCTTGCACTCAATTTGGAGCTCTGAGGAGAGAGCAGCAGCCTCTGTACGATTACTGTTGGCGAAGAAGATGACGCAGAAATTGAAGGAGCAAGACAATGATGGTCACAAGTGTATGTATATTGCTTCCATGTAATGTACAAGTGATTTCAACTCCTTATATAGCCTCTAGGAGTGTTCCGCGACTTTTACAACTTGAATTTGAATTCAAATGAAGGTGGGAATGGTTGTTGGAGGGAATCAATTCACTTCCCTACAATCTAGGAAAAGTGAAGATCTTGATTGATCTACTTTTAGGTGATTGATTGCTTGATTGAATGTAACTTCAACCACCAAAATTTCGTGGGATTTTGGCCCTATATTTGTACCTTAACATGTGTACAACTCAAGGCTTTTACAACGGTAAATGAGCCATCAAAATATTCTCAAAAAATACAATAAATGAGCATATGAAAAAGAACTCTCCAACGGATATTCTTTCGACGCGATAGCCTTCGATGTAGATCAAATCCACCTCAAGCATAGTGTAAGCTTGATGTTCCAACATGTTTGACCACGACGGACAGACCCTCGCGACCGACCTGTCAATCGCGATCGACCCATCAACGACCCATTGACCACGACTGATTGACTTTTCGAGCCACGTGTCAATCGCGATTGACTCATCAATCACGACTGACAGCCACGACGGACCTGTCAATCGCGATCGACACATCAATCGTGATTGACCTGTCAATCGCGACTGACAGAACTTGCGAACGCATTAGAAGGGAAAATTTGGCCAATTTTCTAGGGTAAAGAATAGGGGGCTAATTTGGTCAATTTGTGGGACAAACACTCGGGGTTAGCATTGCATGTTGAGGCCGCAACCCAAGTAATTCAAGAATTTTTACCTGCTTGATTAAACTGTTTTGAACCCTGTTTTAATCCCTGAAGCCTGAACTGACATAACTTCCTCATACGAAATCCAATTGCTGTGATTCTTGTTTTGTCAGGATTATTAGATAGGGTTTTTTGAAGTTAACCATACCCAAAGTAGGAAAACTGAGGGATCCTTGGGAAGGTTTTTCATAACGGCAAGGGATAATTTGGTCTGTAAGTTACATGCATGAAAATGGTATAGTCTATCATTTGAAGTTAAGTCTGGAGCTAATCTTGGAACTGATGCAGGTCTATTGAGAAGTAATTGAGAGCATCCAAGCAAGGGCTTTGTGCAAGCTTGAGAATCAACTTCTCGAGCACTAAAGAGCAAGGATCAGCACGGAAGGTCGGCATATTCTCAACTCCCCTTCGTCAATTCCTAGCTTATGCTAAGAACGACCAGAGGTAGGAGTAAGTCAGGGTGACGATAGGCAATTATCAAGTTGAAGAATGCCTAAACTTTCAAATTCAAGTTGAGGACATAATCTTTGTACTATCGAGAACTTTAAAGGAAAAGAACTTAACGGGGAACGATCAACTTTAAGTGCGAAATTACACTCAAATATACCTCACGACGTGATATCAGACAAGAATGTTAACACGGTAATCAACTAAAAAGAATCAAGTAACTGATACAAAAGGACTCTGCAACAAGGTTGTACTTGGGCAAATTTGGGTCATTCAATCAGGCTTATGAACCTTAGATCAAGGCGACATCTAGGGAGAGATAGACAAAGCCTTAGGTCTTCAGAGGCTAGTGTCAACCACACCGCTAGGTCTTGGGCCCAGCAGTTGAGCCACCACTCATACTACCCTATTTCTGAGACCAGTGAATCAGAGATGTCTCAAGGCATGGACCAACCTACGGGAAGTTCAGGAGTGCCATACTTGCACAGGGTAGAAGGCCCTTACAAAACGCAGTTGGAATACCTTAGGACCAACCGATTAGGTGCTAGCATCTATGAGGACGATCTAGGAAGATCCGTGGTCCAGATTAAAAACCCTGACCAATCCATAGGACTAGAACATCCAGCTGTCAAGTTTGAAAACGGAGCATACTTGGACAAAGAGGGAACCATATACGTGGTCACCAGTCAACCAGAAAGGACTGATGAATTTGGGAATGTAGTCCCAGAAACGGACTTAAGTGACCTAGAACAGGGAAACATGGGTGTGGAACCGAGGAACCCCCGAGGCAAATCTGTTCTCACTAGGATTATCACACCAGAGTGGGTTTCCCAGGACAACAAGAGCATAGATCTGCTTCTGAACCGAGAGACTAACGAAGCCTTTTGGAGGTATAAATCTGATCGGCCAAATGACATAGGAACAATCATGATCTATGAGTTTAAAGATCCAGATAGCCTAGGCAGAGTGACCTACCTAGATCACGCCTCAGAGAGGATCTTTGTGGTTACGGAACATGATAGACATGCTTATACTTGGAAGGGTGAATTCGTTTTCCCCCAACCAAGATCGAACGTGTCCTATGGTCACCCGGGAGCTGGAACATCCCAAGCTCATGGAACGCAAAGAGACAGAAGTAGAGATAGGCCAGAAGTGAGCTTTGCCAACCCAGGGGGCAGAGAAAGAACGAGGACGGAAACAAATAGAGTAGAGCCTGAGGTACTTAGAGCTTACAGGAATCAAGGAAATGCGGATGAGTTTCCTCTACCACGACCTAGAGAGCACACAAGGACTTTGAGACCAACGTCAAGTCCATGAAGAATTACTTCGATGGCACTGGAGATCCATACGATCATGTAGCCGAGTTCAGGCAAGTCTTGAGAGCTGAACAAGTGGAGGATATATTCACGCAATATAATGCCTTTGGTCTAACCCTTAGGAACACAACCCTTACATGGTTTCAACCATTGAATGAGAGACAGTTTAGGAGCATAGACCAACTCCTAGAGGCTTTCATTATTGAATTCTCTAAGAGTGGCATAAGACATAACACCTCCTCGTTGATTCACAGCTTCAAGCAAACCCCTCAAGAAACCGTGAGACTTGCAGGAAGAAGATTTAGGCAATACTTAGAAAGATGCCCTGTTTCGGAGCTACCCACACCAGCTAAGCAAGTGGCTTTATTCTTGGATGGATTGCTAAGTACCAAATTGAGATCTTATGTGTACTTGAAGGACCCTAGGACCATAGAAGAGTGTGTACGCATGTGCATTGACATCGAGGACAACTTAGGGGAAGAACTAGAGCTTTCCAAAATATACAAAGATTCAGATAGTGCCTCTAGCCTCTCTTCCACGCAATCCACATCCATAGAGGAACTTGCTGAGAAAGTAGCTCAGAAACTAGGTGTCTCTAGTAAACAAATTCCAAGGTTTGCCCCTGTAAAAAGATGCTATACTTGTGGAGGCGACCATATGGCGAATGTCTGTCCCATTACGACTCAACCCCAAGTAAATCCGAGTAGCCAATACTGTACCATAGAACGGAGATACACAAATCACACAGCCCAAGACTGTCCATACAATAAGCAAGCAATTAGGAAACCCTACCCTCAGCCATACCCTCAACAGGGAAGATACCAGAACCAATACCCACCACAACAGTATACTAGGCCTCAGCAAAATTACCAACCGCAATATCAAGCCCAGCAAAGGCCTCAGCCTGTGTTAGCACAACAACCCCCTACCCCAGCTAATGTAATCCCAGTAAAATATGCAACTGCAGAAGAGAACCTGAATAGAGCTATAGTCCCTGTACCACCATTGCTTTCTGAAAGTGACCCGAGTGACCATAGCTTTGATTCGACGCATATTGACAGCCCCCAGGCCTACTACATGCAATCTCTGGAACATGGTGAGTCCTATTACAGTGAAGAGCCAAATGAACCTAGTTGGGAACCAGAGTACACAAATGTAATGTATACAAACCCTAACTCAAGACCCCAACCTAGGCAAGTAAGACCTCCATTCCCTAGAGGACCATGCTACAGATGTCAGGGAGATCATCTCATTCGTGATTGTCCCTTGCCTCCACCTACACAACCCCAGTCAGTGACGATCCAGGGCTATTGCCAGGAGTGTGGAAAGGAGCATCTCTTACGAGACTGCCCTAAGAATCCTAATAATATGCCAAAAATCACTCCTATTAACGTTATTGGGTTGGTAGTAGACTCCACAGGAAGTGTCACTTCCACTGCACCCGTACAGGTAGTCACTAGAGCTCAAGCATTGCAGCAAAACCAAGGGGTAGGCCAGGAAAAGAGCCCAGATGTTAGTGAAACAGAGAGCATGACAAAGAAAAGGACTAGAGCTTGGAGAGATAGTCGTGAAAGGATGAAAAGGCAATGGGCAAAAAAGATGAGTGAACTTGAGGAAAGCCTCAGAGAAACAAAGGCCAGGATAACTGAACTCACATCTCAAACTCCCTCTCACACTACCCCACCTCCACCATTCCCAACTCCATCTGACCCGCCACCTTCCAACCCGACTCACCTAATCCCACCACCCCCTAGAGTAGGATCAGTCCTAGCCGATCCAACTCCCGAGGACCTAAACATGATGCTTAGAGCATATCAGGCCAGAATCCAAGAAGGGCCGACCATAACTGATCATGAAAAGTGTTACCCTAGAGCAGAAATAGAGTTAGAACGAACCAAAATTTGTGCCAAAATGGTGGAATTGGCTCAGACCATGTTTGAAGCCAGTCGCCTCTTTAACATCTCTAGTTCAGCAAAGACACAGTTACACTTTGATGGATTACTAGAAAGAATAGAGAGACTAATTGCACAATCAGAAAAGAAACTTGCTTCTCAACCTAAGGACAAGGCAAGTAAAAGAGCAGGTCTTCCTGCTCCGAAAGCCTATATGCCTGAAGCCTATGTGCCTAACTCTACGGAGCCAGACACATCATCTTCTATGAATCGATTCACACCAGAATTTCTACGCGAGATTCAAGAAGACAAATGGGCTAAAGAGAGTGAAGTTCCCCCTCCTATTGAACTTGTGGATGATGCACATGACCAATTCCCACAAGACATCCCATCCATTTATGAGGAGCAGGAGAGCACCCAATCTCAGGAAAGATTAGACTTTGAGTCTAACTCTCTACAAGAATTACCCCACTTCACAGGCCCATGGGAAGCTAAGTCTACTAGTATGAGAGCACCCATGGTCATGGTACGAAATGAGGACTCAGTCATACCTAGGAACATAGAGGTAGTGAAAAACACTAAAGTACAGTGCAACCTCACCTTAGAAGAGCTACTCAAAGTAAGGCCAGAGCTATGGAAACACGTAGCCAAACAAGTACCAGAGATAGCAAAACCTCGTTCCCAGGTAGGATCTCATAGAACAGTGCCAAAAATACCCTTGGACAAGATAGGAGATATGAGTGAAGGAGAAGAGGGAAACACTTATCTTCCCATTACACATCAAGGATACACAACCAAGGCAATTCTCGACTCAGGTGCAGGAGTTGCAATTGCTACCACTTCCCTATGGAAGCGTTGGGGCAAGCCAGCACTCAGGCCCACGAGGATGAAATTGCAGATGGCCGATGGTCACATAGAAAGACCCTTAGGCTTGCTAGAAGGAATAACTCTCACTACATGTGGTGTTGAGTTCGAGCATACGTTTGCTATATGTGACTTTAGCAAAAATCATGCCTATGAGATGATTTTGGGAAGACCGTTTATGCGACAGTTGCAAGTGGTACAGGATTGGGGAACCAACTCCTTGTATTTGCAACACTTAGGTGTCACGACCAAAGTGAATCTCAAAGATTCCTCTCATAGAGATGTTCCCCCTATTCAATGGAATCCCATCCATAGAGCTAAAGATGATACAGAATCGGTGCATTCCATAGGATCAGGATCCTCATGGATGCATGAAGACACCCACTTATGGATGTGCAAAGTGGCAGTAGAGGAGGAGAAAAGAGAAAAGGCCAGAGAAATAGGTGCAAATGAAACACATAGACCCATTCAAGACCCAGCCTATGCACCTGTAGTATTTCCTGATGAAGAATTTGAACCCCACGACTGGGCAGAAATCTTAGCAACAATGGATGTAGCCATCAATGAAGAACAATGGACACCTCACTGTGATGAAGATGGTTATGACATTTCAGTCTTCGCCATAGAGCCAATCATGGGAGATGCAGTTTTAGAAGAGTGTGAACCTAGCCCTGAGGTATTTGAGGATGCAAGTGACTCAGATCTAGAGTCAATCATTATGGACCCACCTTTTGCATCAGATGAAGAATACTTCTATGAAGTAGAATTTCAACCCCAAAGGTATGGAGAGCTTACAAGTGATGCAAGACTAGCCACACATGTGACCCCGAAGGAAGAAGGAAAGAAAGGAAAGAAGAGAGAAGTCACACCAGAAGAGGAAGAATCTTTGTTTGAGGTCCCAGAGGCACAATCAGGGGAGGCCTATGATAACAAAGAAACCACCAAGAAAATAGTAGTGGCCTTAGAAGAAGGAGAGGAGAGATGCACGCACATAGGACATGACCTGACGGAAGAAGAAGAGCAAGAATTGATAGCCTTGCTAAGAGAATACAGAGATGTATTCGCTTGGAGTTACAAAGATTTGAAAGGTGTGGACCCTGACATATGCTCACACACCATCCCCATGACCTCAGATGCTAAACCCTCTAAGCAAAAGCCATATACATATAATGATAACTATGCTGCTAAGATCAAAGAGGAGATGTGGGTATCCCCCATTGTAGTGGTGCCTAAGAAAAATGGGAAGTTACGTGTATGCATTAACTTGAAGAAGGTCAATGCAGCCACAATTCGAGATAACTATCCGCTTCCTATCACAGAACATCTCTTAGAAAGAGTAGCAGGCAAGGAAGTGTACAACTTCCTTGATGGATTTTCGGGCTACAATCAAGTAGCCATAGCTCCAGAGGATCAACATAAGACGGCTTTTGCCACAGAGTGGGGCATATTTGCCTTTCAGGTAATGCCATTCGGGCTTACTAATGCACCTGCTACCTTTCAAAGACTGACGTGCCATGTATTTAAAGAGTTCTTGAGGAAGAACTTAGAAGTCTATGTTGATGATCTTTTTGCTCATTCCAACATTAGGCACACCCATATTCCTGAACTCAGACAAATCTTTGACAAATGTAGAGAATATCAAGTCTGCCTGAACCCAGAAAAGTGCGTCTTTATGGTCAAGCAAGGCAAGATTCTAGGACACATAGTGTCAAAGAATGGCATATCCACTGATGAAGAGAAAGTGAGAGCCATAGCAGAGCTACCTAGGCCAAGGAATGTCAAGGAAGTACAAGCTTTCATGGGGCATTGTGGATATTACCGACGGTTTATACACATGTATGCCATCATAGCAAAGCCTCTGTATGGACTTCTTACCAACTTTGAGTGGACTGATGAATGTGAGATTTCCTTCTAGGAGCTTAAACGAAGATTATGTTCAGCACCAATCTTAACCACACCAGATTGGAGCAAGCCATTCCATGTTCATGTGGATGCTTCCAATTATGCTATTGGATGTGTACTTGCACAACCTACTGGTGAAGGTAATATGGATCTTCCAATTGCCTATGCTAGTAGACAATTGAATGCAGCTGAACGAAATTACACCACTACTGAGAGAGAAGGCTTAGGCATGGTATATGCAGTTAAAAAGTTTAGGCATTACTTGCTTGCAAATAAGTTTAAATTTTTTAGTAACCATCAGGCATTGTTATATCTTGTAAACAAGCCGTGCAATACAGGAAGATTAGTAAGATGGTTTCTCTTACTAATGGAATATGACTTCGAGGTTGTGGTACGGAAAGGTAGGACTCACTTGAGAGCAGACCATCTCTCTAGGCTCACATCTGGGGAAGCCCCACAAGGAGTGTCAGATGACCTTCCTGATGCTTACTTGTTTAATTTGGAAGTGGTACCACAATGGGCCAAGCCACTAGTGCCAGTATTGACATACGGGCCTAACCATCCAGTAGTAAACATACAGAATAGAGAGGTAGTAAAAGCCCAGAAATATCACATCATGGCAGGAAGTATGTACAAACACACAGATCAAGGGATCTTGGCTTGTTGTGTGGAAGAGGATGAGTACGCTAAATGGTTTCAATTAGCACATGTAGGTGCATTAGAGCAACACTATTCAAAGCAAAAAACCCTACAGACACTAAGGAGACTCGGAGTGCATTGGCCGACTATGGAAGCTGATGCCCAGAAGTTGTGCAAGGAATGCCCAATCTGTTGCACTAAACAACCTGTGGAACATGCCACTCTTTATCAAGTGTCCATAGTGCCAGATTGGAGTGAACCACTAGTATCCTTTTTGAGGACGAAAACATTCCATCCAGATATGACTCTGGCTAGGAAAAGGAGTTTAGAACAAGAAGCCCAGGATTACTCACTGATTGGTGATAACCTATACAAGCGTGGTAAAGATGGTTACCTGAGACTATGTGTCCATGAGAGTGAATATCTTAAGATCTTGGAAACTGCTCACCAAGGTGTAGCAGGAGGACACTTTGGACCAGATCGGGTGATCAAGGCAATACTATTTGCAAGCTTCTGGTGGCCGACCCTTCACATGGATGCACATACTTATGTGAAACGATGTGATGTCTATCAGAGAACTCAGTATCCTATACGAAAAGATGAGATGCCACTGAAACCTATGATGGGTGGACGTGCATTCTCTAAGTGGGGAATAGACTTCGTAGGTCCTATTAATCCCCCAGCTAAGGGTTCCCATGCAGAATATATCATTGTTGCGACAGACTATCTAACAAAGTGGGTGGAGGTAAAAGCCACGACGAAGAACGATGCTCAAACAATTGCTAAATTCTTGTTTGAGAATGTATTCACAAGATACGGGCTACCTATAGAGCTAGTAAGTGATAGGGGCACTCATTTCTTGAATGAAGTAATAGAAAATCTACTCCAAGAGTTCTTGATAGTACATAAAAAGTCTGCCCCCTACCACCCACAAGCTAATGGGCAAGCCGAAAGCACAAACAAGATTCTGTGTAATGTGTTGACCAAGTTAGTGAATAATAAACGCTCTGATTGGGACAAACAGCTACACCATGCTGTTTGGGCATACCGAGTCGCCTACAAAACGGTACTCCAAGCCACCCCCTTTCAGATGGTATTTGGTCAAAATGCAGTGCTACCGTTGGACTTCTTAATACCTACATTGAAAGTGGCACAAGAGCATGAATGGACGGGTCACAAACTCTCCTCAAGACTTTTTGACCTTGAACGATTAGGAGAAACAAGACTGAGGGCAGCTACAGGGATATATGCAGCTAAGAAACGACAGAAGGCATACTTTGATGCCCACATTAAGTATAAAGGCTTGAAAGCAGGAGATCTGGTACTAGTCTACACTTTGAAACAACATGCAAGGAAATTAGAGAAACGTGGCTATGGACCCATGATCATTAATAGGATCTCAACGAGTGGCGCAGTACAGCTAGCCACCTTAGAAGGTGATGTTCTCCCAAGCTACATTAGTGGATGCAGAGTCAAGTGGTATCAGGAACCTCTCACAGAGGAAATGCTAAGTCGACTCAACACTGCTAAGAAACGCAAAGAAGAAGAAAAGCGAATTCGAGAAGAAGCTCAAGCAGAAGCCCTAGAGCGCATACGGAGAATGAAATTAAGAAGATAAGGTAGAGAGCAACCTAGGCCATGTGCATATGCAGATCAAGGATATCACGTGGCTATGTGTGAAGTTTCAGGTATCAGCTCTCATAGGATAATTGATCGACGTCCTTTTATAACCTTAGATATAGGACAAGGAAAAAGTGCAAGGACTGTAAGAGCCTTGATTGACTCAGGTGCAGCCACTAGTGCTGTTCAATTGTCTTACTGTCAAGAGTTGAAATTAACTGTCAATCCTATAGAAGCATATCTCATAGGATTGGGAGGTGTGGAAACCCCATGCCTGGGCGAGGTGGATCTTCCCATCTCCATTCAAGACGAAGTATTGACAGTCAGAGTACTAGTGTGTCAAGATGAGGACCTCACTGAACCTCTTGTCTTGGGTCAAGACTGGATCTATGACCAAGCAGTCAACTTAAACCTAAGAAGTGGACTTCTTCAGGTATGGGTGAATCAGAGTAGAATTACCGTTGAGTTAGGTAATGGAGCACTCCAGGAACTAGGAAAGGCACAGACTCCTGGTCCCTCCAGGGGTACACATGAAGTTGACCATGCTGTTCTTGTCCAAAGCTATGTGATGTAGAGGAATGGAGATCTCAATAGAAAAGTCAAGGCATTGGCGGAACTCCCTTCTTTTCCAAAGGCCAGAAGGAGGCAGCAACTAAGGGCAGATCAATTACTGAAGACTATCTATGCGGGAGACCAAAAGAACGCGCGAAGCCGAACAACTCAGCCAATGAAACGAATGTGGGTGCGAAAAGACGAGCTGCCGACTGTAGCCAAGTCGCGACAACTGTCTCAACTACCTATTAGTAATCAACGACATCATACTAATAAGAGGACTCCTAAAACCTCTGTTGAGAAAGTGAAATCTATCTGGGTGCCCAGGAAGTCGATGAAGGCTGACCCACAATCAAGACAAATTTGGGTGCCTAAGGCTTGCTTGCGGGCTCAACTAGTCCCACACAATTCACATCATACACGACAGGGTTCACTCGCTCAAGCAGCCGCCACCCACTCTTGTCTGATACACTCGAACACACTGCCACCTAGAAGCACGCACATACTCACTCGTAAATGGGTCCCAAAGACACAACAACCCCCAACAGAATTACTCATGCAACCCTCCCGAGTCTCTACAAACCCAAGACCAAAAGCCATCCATGGTGTTTGGCAACCTAAGACTTGTAATAAACCCCCCGACCCCAAATTGTGAATTCATCTCCACTTACTAACTGCATCAGTCAGACACCACATCTTTCCATCTAGCTCCTAGGACTATCCAGTCATTAACTACACACACTGTCATCGTGCACTCACTGACCACTGACCCATTACTCACCTCACGATGATATTGTAACGGGGGCAAAACGTGTTCTATCTTGTCCATTACAATGTTAACACATGCTCTATATTCTCGACAGAACCAGTAGCAAGAAATAACTATGGCAGAAGCTGGAGGCACCAGTTCCCAGGCAGGGTCCAGCGCACAGATTGTGGACATTGAAACCATTCTTCTGGAACCGCCACTCACCGAAAGGCCTCAAGAACTTCAAGCGGTGCATGTCCTTCCTATCCAGGACCCCCCTCAAGGACACACTTCTCAAGTGGGGAAACATGCTCATTGGTTTAGTGACGTGGTCGGGCCCCTGGGTGACGGTACCTACTTCTGGGAAGCAGAAATTGAATTTAATGGCAAATGGGGACGCTACCACTTTTTCACTTGGGAGTTCGAGAACTATCAGAATGCAGAGGTAATGCGATCAGTTTGGACCAAGGCAGGCCTGGATAGATATTTCAGGGCACACTTGCCTAAACCTGATTTTCTACGCTACTCCTACTTCATAAGTACCATAACTCCTAGCAGGGTCAAGGGAGGCGATAGTACCTTTGTACTACCATCATTGCTGCCAGGACACGAACTCAAAAGATTCAAACTGACCCTCAATCTGGTACGGGAAGCATTGAACATGCAAGGTATGCACATTCCAACCGAGAAAGAAACAATGGTCCCTGGTAGGATGAAGCACAAAGATCTCAATAAATTGAAGGACATGGTGGCAATGATGCCTACCATTGCTCTCCACTTACAAACTGTTATGCAACATTTTGCTTTTCCCGCACAGGAGCAATTCACTATGCCCCCTAAGAAAATTTGGTTCAGCTTATACTTGGCAGAAACAGAGAACCTCACCCTCAACATACCGCATTGGGTCATCGACCAGATACACCTAGCCCATTAGCGCTGGAAGAAGAAGCAGAAAAATGTACTTCATGGATGTTGTGCCCTCAAGAATAATTTACAGGTGCCTAGCATATGACGTGCCTATTCAACGAGCACTAGTGTGGTCTAGGGCCCAAGAATTCCAAAGGCGACTATCAACAGCGGGTCCTCCATCGAAGAAGATGAGAGGGGGCGTCCAACTACCATGTGCTCAACCAAGAGGTGCTACTACCACACCTGAAGTAAGTCCCCCTCAAACTAGGCGTGTTCGGCCATTCACCATTCGTCTTCCCAGAACAAGTACAGAAGGACCCAACTTGGTGTTTCCCCCCATTCCCTCAGATTTGGAGTTTCCACAGGGATTTACTCTCAATGACCTCACGGATGAAGAAGTTGCCAGGCTGATATACGAATCTAATCTTGAAACAGAAGCAGAACAGACCCAGGAACCACATCCCACCACAACAACACCAGCCCCGACACAACCAATCGTCGTAGACGTCGAAGGAGATGAACAAGAGGCAGGAGGAGAAGAAGAAGAAGCTGACGAAGAACAACATCAAGAATATGATGAACTCTCAGAGCTAGCAAGTGCCCCAGCATATTCGACACAAATAAAAAGATTGTACCAAACCATGAAGCAAGTTCAGGAACAACACAAAATGTCACTTGAATCAGGCAAGGTGCTCATGAGCCAACTATTGGCAGAGGAAGGCGTGGATGATATGTTTATCGAATCCATGAACCTACACGCAGAGGCGGTCGGCTTAGATGAAGCCATACATGCAGCCATGACATACATTAATCGATTCGAGAAACGTGTGCCTGCCCGACCCATGCGATCTGGAAAACAAATACACATCAATGTGTCAGAACCGGGAGGCCGCACACCAACAGAAGAACATCAGGAGGAACAACTCTCTCCACCCACCTCACCTCTCACTACACACTTCACCTCACCAACCGACACGACCACACCCTTTTCTACCGCTACCACAGTCGTCATGGGAATTCCTCTCTCTCTCGGCATTCAATTCGGAGGAGTTTCCATGCCCACCTTCACGACACTCTTCACCAATATCACTTCCACCCCACCCACGGTCCCCCTCTTTACTGTCACACCCACATTTGACACGATGGAGACATCACTAGCCACAGTACCACCCCCACCCCCCACACAACCTCAATCTCCCATACCCCCTCCACCAACTTCACCACTTGATTCCACAGCATTCACAACTCCCTTCCCCATCCCCATTCCCCCTGCATCTTCATCTTTATCTGCATCTTTTAATGTAAATAGTATATTCTCCAGCTCCTGTATCTAAAATGGCTTTGGTGGTGTAACCCCTATAGGTAATTGGAAGGCAGGTGTTTCCTTCATCTCCCTCACTAAAATCTCCAACTTTATCGACTGGGATTTTTACTGTGTTCACTTCATCAGACATCTCCTCTTCCGCCTTGATCTCCAATTGACTGGTTAATTTCTCCTTCAAATGTGGTTTGATCTTCAAAAGTTCTTCCAATGTTAGGGTACAAGGGATTTTTACCTTCCTAAGGTGTTGTATGATATCCGATGTTTGAACAGATGGGTTCAGTTCTTTTTTTCTCATTGAGGGAATGCGGTATAATTCTGAATTATGTTCGTACTCCCCTGTGTAATTTGGCAAAACCTTTACTTCGTCATCTTCTTTTTCACTTGGATCCATTGGTACTAATTTCTTCTGAATTCACTTCAGGTATTGAATCCTCTATTCCATCTTCAGCTTCTAGCTCTTCAAAGGGTGGTTCGATTCCTTCTACTTTCTTCCACCTGTCTTCTTGGACTCTTGCCCACAAGTCTTTAGGCCATTCCCCTTCTACTTCGGGAACAATGGATCCATCCCTTTTCTCCTCACAGTAATTTCCATCATGTGTCTTACCTGCTTCGGGTCTCTCGTGATCATTAGCAATGACACACTCTTGAAATTCTCTTTCGGAAATTCGTGTATTCGGTAGTGGCAAAGCGGGTTTTTCTAAGGTTTGTTGAGCGACTTCTATTAATTTTTTGCAGATCTCCAACCTCTCTTTCTCTAGGTCACCTCTAGGATATTCTCTTTCATGTTGTTCTATGGTAGGTCCTGCTCTTATTCGTGCCTTGTACGCCTGAATCCACATGGTCCATTCCTCAGGCATGGGATCTGCTAATACTGATCCTACCTCTTCTTTTTTACTCTTTCCATTTTTATTTTCTTCTTCAAATTTCTGTTCTCTCTTGGATTTTGTTCGCTCTTCTCAGTTTCCTTCTTCTGTAGTAACTTCTTTTCCTTTATCCTATCTCTACGGTTCTTCCATCTTTGTGTCCGTTTGCAAAACAACACTTCTCTCAGGCTCTTCCGAGTCTTCAACTATTTTAGGTGTAGGTATGTTCACTTCTCTGTCACCTTGATCATTGTCTTCAATTTTGTCTGGGGTCTCTCTAGCTTTGGCTCTAGTTATTGCTTTCAATGGTACAGTGTACTCCTTATCACTTCCTGATGATTCGATTACTTCTATCACATTAATCTGCACATTAGAGTTAACTTTGTTGGGGTTCTTGGGGCAATCTCTGAAAAGGTGTTCTTTACCACAGTCACTACAATATCCTTCCCAGACTCGTTGTGGTGGTGGTGGGTTTGGTAGTGTACATTCTTTGATATAATGATCACCTCCGCATCTATAACATGGTCCTCTAGGTACAGGTGGTCTGTTCATAGGTTGGGGGGGTATGGGTGCTCTTGGAGCTGTGTACATTAATGACACGTAGTCCTGCTCATATTCGTAGGAACTATCTGGCATTTCCATGCCATAGGCATATGGTTCGTACATTTGCCCATATTCTATCATAGAGCTTTCATAACTGGGATAGTTTCCTTGATTATGGTCATAAGATGAGTCATATGGTTCATTACTAGTCAATGGTGTGGCTGGGACTATCGCTCACTCTAGGTTTTCTTCAGGTTGAGCTATCTTTACTGGGACAACATTCTGAGGATGGGGCGGTTGTTGTCCTAACACTGGTTGTGGTTGAGTGTATCCTTGATAAGCATACGGTCGTGGTGCTGGTGCTTGCTGCTAATATGTGGGATATCTAAAGGCTTCACCTCCTTGATCTCTCTGAGGGTATCCGTAAGGTCTCATGACAGGTTGCATGGGTCTTGATTGCCTATTGTAAGGACAATTTTCCGCACTGTGATTTGTATATTTTTGTTCTATGCTGCAATATTGTAGAGTTCTTGGAACGGGTGGTCTATTGTAAGCGTAGGCAGGTGGTGGGACTACTCCCCTAGTGCACAAATGAGATGGATGATCACCTCCACAATGCATACATCTTCTAAGCATGGGCACTCTCATTGGGTTGTTGGGGTAGTTTCTCTGTCCTTGGACATTCAGCTTCTTTGCTACTAAGTCGGCTATTTCCTCAACATTGTTCTTAGGGTTCGATGTGCTACTTGCTGAATCTTCACTCTTCATACTACCTTGAGGTATCTTCAGATCCTCCGCTAGGTTGTCCTCTAGGTCAATACATTCTTTCATACATTCTTGCAAAGTTTGAACTCTCTTTACATACACCAGAGATCTTAATGATCCGTTCAATAATCCTTCCAAAAATAATGACACCATTTTATTTTGGGTAGGTCTCTCTTCTACTGGGCATCTATCCACATACTGCTTGAATCTTCTTGCTGCCAATCTCACTGATTCTATAGGGGCTTGCTTAAAGCTATGGATCAATGATGACGAGTTGTTTTTAATTCCAGACTTAGTGAATTCCTCAATCATTTCTTGATAGACTTGTTCCATGTTCTGAAAATCATTTGGATCTAATGGCTGGAACCAAGCTAAAGCTGTGTCCGTCAAGGTTAGACCAAAAGATTCATATTGGATTAAAAAATCTTCTACTTGTTCGGCTCTGATTACTTGCTTGAATTCAGCTATATGATTGTAAGGTTCACTAGAGCCATCATAATGATTTCTCATGCACTTGGCCACTTGAATTGGCCTTAATCTTCTTCCTCCTTCAGGCGGTCTAGGCATCACAGGAAAAACTGGTCTTCCAATGGGTATACCACGTCCTCTTGCTACAGGTAGTCTAACTGGAGCAGGAATTCCATTCCATGGGTCAGCAGGTGGTTGAGGCCGATAATTCGGGTTATTTGCAGGCATAGCAAACTGTGCATGTGGTCTAATCGGGATTTGAGTTTGTTGTGTTTGTCCTGACTGTTGAAATGAATTATTCTGAGAGGTTCCATGTGGGTTTTGTGAAGTAGTGGCTTGATCCCTCGGGGGAAACACTGGAATGTTTTGATATTTCAACCCGGCTCTCTCTGAATCTGTTAGGGGCCAATACCTCCTCTGGTTCTTGTCCAAATATGTGATAATGGTTGGAAAGTCAGGATCTTGCAACTCATAGACATTAACTGGATTAGGGGCTGCTTCCCATATTGAAGAGTGGGCTCTAAGGAGATGCTCCATTCCATTAATCAAATATACATCCATTAAGGAGTCATCCTGGGGAATCAGGTCTCCTCTCCACCCCCTAACAACAGTAGATCTCCTCTAGGTGTGGCCACTTTCTCTTCATTTCCTTCTTCATTAGGGTTATGAGCATTGTTTTCTTCCCCAAGTTCATTAATGTTTTCCGGATGTTTTGTAACCACATACTGGATGTCCCTTTTATCCATATAAAATCCTCCTGAATATTTAATTGCTGGTCTAGGCACTATGTAAGCATCTGAAGTTTTCTTCAGTCTGGCCACTGATCGGTTTAGTCCATCTAGGTATATGGAGATCTCATGTTGATTAGTTGTCACATATTCTAAAGAGGTTCGATATTCTCCCTCAATAATTGACATCATGCCAATCATTGGCAAAGTGTTTTGCATATCCTCTGAAGCCATAGGAATTTCTTCTTCTGACTCACTAGAGGTCTCAAAATAATGTGAGCGGCTACTTGGTTCAGCTACACTTCCTATAGAAGAGATCACACTCCTTCGGCTTCCTAGGGTTCTTCCAGATCTCAGGTTCATCCACTTAAAAGCTCTGATCAGCCCTTGCTAACCTCTAGCTTCTAGAACTGTTCACTATGGGTCAGAATTCTAGAAGAATTTGACTGGAAAAGGACTGAATATGAAATCTCAAGTAACAATACTTGACTCAAAATTTCACCATACTTGATCTTTGAGCCAGACGATACACGATATCTGCCCAAAAACGATACACGATACTTCAAGAAAACGATACTTGATACTCAGATAAAGACGATACTCGATACTTGGATAAACGCGATACCTGAGATAGAACGATACACGATACTTGTCTCACACAATACACGATACTTGTCTCATACGATACACGATACTTGTCTCACACGATACACGATACTTGTCTCACACGATACACGATACCTATGAAGTATCGCGATCGGCCAATGACGATACTCGATACTCGAAGAAAGACGATACTCGATACTTCAAAAAAATGATACTCGATACACGATACTTGGTGAAGTATCACGATCGGGAGCAAAATGATACACGATATTCGGGAAGTATCGCGATACTCAACCACAGGAGATCACGATACTTGTCAGGTATCGCGATACTCGACTGCGGGAGACACGATACTTGACCCTTTTTCAAATTTTTGCTGGAGTTTATTGAATTTTGATTGGAGACAATTGTTTTCCTGGTTCATCTACCCTCTCCTCACTCTCTGTATCACCCAAAACACACTTTTTACCCCCTGTAAGACCCTCACGATACCTGTCGCAGATCGTTTTCTTCTGAAAAGCTTGATTTATGTAATGAAGCTGAGAGAATGATACATGTGCTTACCTTAGGACTCTATCTCAGCTCCCTACCACCCCTGCCTCATTTTGCGTAGCTCAGAATGCTCAGATCCTCGTCCATGATACTCGGCCACAGTTTCTCACGATACTTGCTTTGAGCACAAGTGACTTACAAAATGGCAGTTTTTGACTTTTATACTCTTGAATTTTCCTACTCACTGAAAATAGAACAACACTACAAGGATGGAAAGCTACTCTAACTACCTACCCTACTCCCTTACTCCTCCTACTCTACTCATTCCACTCACTTCCCTATACTAACAACTCACTACACACACTTCAAGAGTGAGAAGTAGTAAGTGCGGCTGAAAGTGACTTACCAAAGAAGAGAAAATCACTACTCCTCCTCTCACTTCAATGCAAAAAGCTACTTACCATCACATGAATGCCTCGGTTTGATTCGACACTCCTCGGCAACGGCGCCAAAAAAACGTGTGTACCTAAGAACCAACTTAGGGACTTGTGGAGAAAGAGACATGAATTACTCAAGAGTGCAAACAAGGCAAAGACTAATCCAAACAAGCTTCAATTGTCAGTCATGGTGTCACGATACTTGGAACAACAACCAACAGTAAATTGAGCTTTTCTCTCAGCTCCAAACTCTAAATATAGCAAATAGCATATGCGTTTCGAAGCTCTCAAGAAGACGCATCCAATGGCAGTAGTTTCACTCAATTAGGATGCTTCTACTTCAAGTTATGACCAAAATACTGAGTCGCGAGAAAGATCTTCCTACACTTCAGCACTTCCTACACTTCGCACACACCTTAACCACAGTAAACAAACACTTTCATGGATAGACAACACTTCCCTACACTCTTTCCAAGCAATACACAAGCATACAAGCTCACAAAGAAGAAGATACAGAGAGGAGAAGACACAAATTCGAATTTCTGTGCTCTTGATTCTCACAATGGCCAAAAGTCCTTACAAAGAGTCACAAATTGACTTATATACTTGTGCCCTAAAAATGGTCCTTTCACACAAGAGACCAGCACTTTATTCACTAAAAGACTAGTTTCCTACTAATTTACATGGGTAAGTTTCTAATCTTCTGTGGGGATGCATCTAGAGGACTCCTCTCGTGCATTTACATCGGAAAATATATTACAAGGATGGTTATAATACAAAAATTGGGTGTCCAAATTGGAAAAATTTTAGGGCCCGTCTTTTTCTCTGCCTTGTGCTCTCTTTTGCTCTGCAACAACGTAGTACTAGTCAAATATGCTCAACCAGAGGAAAATTTGGAGAGAGCCATAGTACCAGCATCACCATTAGCTGGTACAGAAGCAATGAACCCAGGATAGAAGCAAACCCAAGGAGATTACTATCCCTATGACTCCAGTATGATGGAGTATGAGCAAGCTTATGACCCGCAATACTATGGATATGAGGGATATGACAATGTCTATGGACCAGAGTTGGCAACACTAATGTACACCGCACCTAAGGCACCAACACCCATCAGACCACCCATTCCAAAAGGACCGTGCTATAGATGTGGAGGAGATCACTTTATAAGAGAATGCACTCGGCCATACAACCCACCACCCCCTAGGACGTGGGAAGGGTATTACAATACTGCGGAAAGGAACATCTCTTTAGAGATTGCCCAAAAAATCCCAATAAGACTCATGACACTACACCTATTAATGTGATCGAAGTAATTGAATCGTCAAGAAGTGACAAGTTATACATAGTACCATTGAAGGCCATCACACGAGCACAAATGAAAGGACAAGAAAAAAACGAGTAGACTCAGAGCAAGAAAAGAGTAAAACCCTAGAACCCAAAGTACAAGTAGTGAAAGATTCAGAGGATCCACGTGAGAATATCCAAACAACAAAAAGCCAAAAGTGGAAGGATAGAAGTGAAAAACTCAAGGAAAAATGGATGAAAAACAAAACTAAGGAAGACAAGAAAGACACAAGAGGCAATAAGAAACCTGAAGAACCTGAAATTCAAGAGGAAATTACCATTATACCATATACACTAAAACCGGACAAGCCAGGATCAATTCTAGCAGACCCAAGACCAGATGATTTAGACATGTGGTTGAAAGCTTACCAAGCTAGAATCCTGAATGGACCAAATGTAGAGCAGCATGAGAAATCTTACCCACAAGGGGAGCTAGAAAAGGAGAGACTTGCGATATGCAAAAAGTCACTCTAGAGAAGACTATCCCAGTCCTCCCTGAGAATATCCGAGAATCAATACAATGATTGTCTTAAAACCAAGAAACATAACCCAAAAGAGAGGGATGAGAAAGAAGAACTATTGAATACCCAGGACATATCCACATCCACAATCCCTGATTTAGAGGCGGATTGGCCAAGAGAGTTGTGGACTAGAATCCGAAACTCATTATAGCTTCAACATCAAGGAACCACTACCAAGATAAATTTGCATACCTTTGCGTACAGGGATGTACCCCCACTACAATGGAATCCCGTACACAAGGAAGAAGATGATTTGTCTATCCATAGTGCCGGATCAAGTGATCAATCATGGATGCATGAGGATGCCCAATTATGGATGTGCAAGGAAGCAAAGAGAGAGGATAAAAAACTTCAACTATGGCCCATAGGACATCAAAATTATCGACCCATAGAGGACCCAATGTACATGCCTCAAGTTTTTCTTGATGAAGCATTCGAACCGCACGGATGGATGGAGATCATAGCAACATTGGATGTATGTGTAAATGAAGAAGTGTTGACCATGAATGAATGTCTGGATGAAGAAGGCTATGACATAAATTTTTACATGGTAGTCCTTTAGGAGGTAGAGGCAGGAGAAGTATTAGAAAAAGAATGGAAGGAAGAATATGAGAGCATAGAGATGGAACCGGAGTTTGATTCAGAGAAACGCTATTTAGAAATCATTCAAGCAGAAGGCAAGTGTGGAACACCTAAAGTGTTAGCAATAGAAGCAGGCCCTATAGTACCGAACCATGAGGAAACCATGAGTAAGACCGAACCAACCCCGGATCTATTTGAAGTTCCAAAACATTTCAAAGGATACGAAATAGAGAAAAAGAAAATAGCCATTCAGAGGCCTAAGAGAGAGGCAAGAGAAGGAGAAGTGTATGAAAACAAGGAACAGACGAAAAAAAATCATAGTGACCGTAGAAAATGGAGAGGACAGATGTACGTACATAGGGAAGGACGTGTCACCTCAGGAGGAAGAAGAATTGATAAGACTGATTCAAGACTATCGAGATGTGTTTGCATGGACCTACAAGGATCTCAAAGGTGTAGAACCCTCCATCTGTTCTCATAGAATACCAATGACACCTGATGCAAAACCCTCTAAACAATGCCCATACACATAATGATGTTTATGCAGCAAAGATTAAAGAAGAGATAGACAAGCTATTAGCTGCTGGATTCATTTACGAGATAGAACATACCAAATGGGTGTCACCCTTAGTAGTTGTACCCAAAAAGAACGGAAAACTAAGAGTGTGCATTAATCTAAAGAAGGTCAACGGAGCCATGATCCATGATAGCTACCCATTACCTATCACTAATCACCTATTGGAAAGAGTTGTAGGCAAAGAAGTCTATAGCTTCTTGGACGGATTCTCTGGATACAACCAAGTCGCTATCACTACTGAGGACCGACATAAGACCACATTCGTGACTGAATGGGGAGTCTATGCTTTTAGAGTGATGCCTTTTAGACTCACCAACACCCTTGCTACTTTCCAAAGGTTGATGTGTCATGTTTTCAAAGAATTCCTAAGGAAGAGTATGGAAGTATACGTAGACGACTTATGTACATACTCCAATCGGAGACAGGAACATATTCCAAAATTGCGAAGAATATTTGAGAAATGTCGACAATATAGAGTATGTCTGAATCCTAAGAAGTGTGTTTTTATGGTAAGACAAGGAAAAATCTTAGGGCACATCGTATATAGGAATGGAATATCTACTGATGAGGACAAGATCAAAGTAATTCTAGAACTTCCAAGACCAAAAAATGCAAAAGAAGTGCAAGCATTTATGGGTCATTGTGGATACTATCGCCGATTCATCCACATGTACGCTATAATTGTCAAGCCATTGTATGGATTGTTGACTCAATTCACATGGACGGACGAATGCGAGAAAGCATTCAATGAGCTAAAAAAGAGACTTAGCACAGCTCTAATTTTGAAAACACCCAATTGGAACAAGCCTTTTCATATTTGTGTGGATGCTTCCAATTACGCAATAGGATGCATTTTAGCTCAACCGGCAGATGAAGGAAAATTGGACCATCCTATTGCCTATGCAAGTAGACAACTGAATCAAGCCGAAAGAAACTATACAACTACGTAGCGAGAAGGATTAGGAATGGTGTACGTGGTTAAGAAATTCAGACACTACCTTTTAGCCAACAAGTTCAAGTTGTTCATAGATCATCAAGCCTTGTTGTACTTAGTGAATAAGCCTTGTAACACGGGGAGACTAGTGAGATGGTTTCTGTTATTAATGGAATTCGATTTTGAAGTGATTGTGAAAAAAGGAAATACCCATGTAAGGGTGGATCATCTCTCTAGATTACACATGGAGAGCCACAGAGCGGAGTATTCGATGATTTACTAGACACTTACCTATTCAATTTGGAAGTGTGTCCTAAGTGGGCAGAAAATCTAATTCCAATACTCACTCATGGACCACAACATTCAATTAATAGGGGGAGTAAAAAGGAAATTCTACAATCACGTAACTTACACATTGTAGCAAGAAGTGTGTATCATAAAGAATCCAATGGTGTATTGTCTAGATGTGTAGAGGAAGACGAACAGAAGAATCTGATTGAACAAGTGCACATAAACAAATGGAGAATGCACAAGGGAACTCATGGAACCCTAAGAGAATTGAAACGATTAGGAGTCTATTGGCCTGATATGCCTAAGGATGTTCATGAATATGTCAGTAATTGCACGGAATGTCAGGAAACCACTCCAGATGATTATAGATATTTACCTTTCTCTACAATAGCACCCAACTGGAGTAAGACGTTAGTGAAATTCCTAAAGACATAAGAGCACGAGGACGGAATCAGCTTAGAGAGGAAACGATCCCTAGAAGAAATGAGTAAGGACTACGTTATCATGGGGAGACAATTATTCAAAAGAGGGAAGGATAATCAACTACGACTATGTGTACATGAAGGAGAGTACCTACCCATATTAGAAATGGCACATGCTGGTGCTACCGGAGGACATTTCTCAGCGGAAAGAATTGTAAAAATGATCCTCTTCACAGGCTTGTGGTGGCCAACTCTACATATGGATGTAGACACCTATGTACGTACTTGCGAGACATGCCAAAGAGCTAAATATCCGATTAGATGAGATGACATGCCATTAAGACCCATGGTTTGTGCGAGAGCCTTTTCCAAATGGGGTATTAATTTCATCGAACCCATTAATCCACCAACCAAAGGATCACACGCTGAATACATAATAGTAGCAACTAATTACCTGACTAAATGGGCAGAGGCAAAGGAAACTAGAAAAAATGATGCTCAGACCACAACTAAGTTTCTTTTCGAGCATATCTTTACTCATTTTGGACTACCCATAGAGATAGTGAGTGATCGAGGAACGCATTTCATTAATGAAGTAATAGAGTCCTTAATGGTGATTCATAAAAAATCAGCCCCTTATCATCCTCAAGCCAACGGTCAAGCAGAAAGTTCCAATAAGGTGTGCTTAGTATTGACAAAGATAGTCAATAGTGGAAGATCAGATTGGGACAGACAATTGCATCATGCAATTTGGGCCTTTTGCGAGGCTTACAAGACAACCATTGGAACTACACCATTTAACCTAGTATATGGACAAAATGCAATCTTACCAATTGATTTTTTAGTGCCTACTTTGAGAGTAGCTCAACAGTATGAATGGACAGGGCATGAACTATCCAAGCAACTAGACCAAATTGAGAAGCTACACGAGACTAGAATACAAGCTGTTGCGGGAATTTATGCGGCGAAGAGAAGATAGAAAGCATATTATGATGCGCACATCAAAGATAAAGGACTAAAAGAAGGAGATTTAGTTCTGGTGTATACTTTGAAGCAACACGCCAAGAAGCTACAAAAACACGGATATGGACCTTTAATAATCAATAGGATTTCAACAAGTGGATCTATTAACCTAGCTACTCTAGATGGAGATGTTCTTCCTAATTACATAAGTGGTTGTCGAGTAAAACGCTACATGGAGCCATTGACAGACCAAATGTTAGCACGACTTGTAGGTACACAAAATAAAAAAAAAAGAGGAAGAGAGGATTAGAGAGGAGGCAAGGCAAGAAGCCCTAGAGCGTATCAAGAAATGAAAAGAATGGAGAAGGCAAAGGGATGAACGGTATTTACAAGGAGAAGAACCTATTCCCATGGCCAACTATTAGTTCACCAGGCCAACATGAACAACCTCAGCATATCCCAACCATATTTAAATCTAGGAATTGGAATGATAGAGTATCAGTAAATAGATGCCTTGATAGACTTGGGAGAAGCACTCAGTTGCATACGAAGGACGGTCATCACACATCTTCAAATGACCATAACACCAACTAAAGCACACATGATAGGCATTGGGGGCCAAGTCATAGAATGTATTGGAGAAGCTATGAGATCCCTCTATCTAGGAAATTCCACTATGGAGCAACGAGTTCTGGTGTGTAAAGATGAGGATTTGATAGAGAACCTGATCCTAGGACAACACTAGATCATTGAGAATGAAGTAAGTATTCACCTAGCTCAAGGGTACATCTCAGCCAAAATAGGGCATAAGGAAATCTTTAGCCTGTTAGAAGAAAGACTCTCTCCCATGCATGAAACCATCAAGCGTGAAAAAGACACCCTAGAAGAGGAATTAGCAAACGAACCAATCAAAGTGTACCAGATGAATGTTCTAAGAGAGAAATGAATACCAATACCAATGCATGAGTTGTTGAAGTGGATTCATCCCACATGAACGGTGAATTCAAGGGAAACGGTGAAGACAATGCTCCTAAAGTCACCTACAACAAAGGAAGATCATTCACATGGAAGTCCACTATCCAATTATCACAATCAAGAAGTGCCAATCTACACTGGGTTCGCAAGGATCGAATGAGGAAAATAGAGAAGTCTACACTGATACAGGTCACTCATCTTATGGAGACAAGGAGAAACAATGAATTCTCTTCATTACGAACAGGACCGAAGAGACTTCCGAGAGTATGGCTTCCAAAGTCATTAGTAGAAGCCCAGAAAACACGGCAACACATATGGATTCCGAAACAGATAAGACAGACTGCAAGTCAAGAGATCAACAAGCAAGAAGACATATTACACCAACAAAGCAGGACCATAAAGCCAAACAAGACTCACCAAAGGTATCAGAGGAACATGACATCAACCAATCAAACTGCAAAGAAGAACGAGGAAAAACCTAGAGCACAACAATTCAAAGAGAAGAGGAAGCCTCACACTTCAACTACAAAATGGATATGGAGACCCAAGAGACAACAAGGACAGCAACAACAGATCCAGGGGAACGGAGTGATGCAATGAACCACATGTCACTACGAAACATATCACTAACGACATGCCCACTATAAGAAGCTGATGCTCTTCTTATTACAAGTGCAGATGTTTTCTGAAGACTCTGAAGCAACCATTCAAGAGGAGGTGCTGGAATTCCCTCTATAGAGCATGACTAAGGCAAAGGGTCACTGGTTTAGAGAAGATCAACCTGTCGGGGACTACTTGTTCTTGGTGACAATTAAAATAATGGACACAGACCATCAGTTCCTAGTGATGTCCCAAGACTTCAAAGTAGTGCATGAACTTCCATCGACGGTGGACATTATGAAGAAAGTTGGTATCCAAAAGTACTTTGAACTCCCCATCTACAAACTAGATTTCCAGCGATGCACACAAGTAATGAACACCTTACAACCAGCCTTGCATGATCCATTAGTACCTGAAGTTAGAGTCCTAGATGCAACAGGCGAGTGGGTCATCATACAATTTACCCACGACTTAATTAAAGAAGCCTTCGGATGGGAAAAGGACGGGAATACAATTTAGAAAGAGTAAAGTTGGGGAGCAAAGACCAGAACATTCACAGATATCAATCACATTGACATAGAGGAGGAAGTCAGACTTATTCATCAGCATTTTTGCTTTCCCAACATGCACCGATATACTGCTCCAGAGAAGATTATAGTGCAAATGCTTTCCCATGCCATCAAACAAATAGGGAATCAAGTTAATATGACTCCATACATTTAAGAATGACTCTTCGAGGCAAAGAAATAGTGTAATCAGAAGAAGTTCCTTGTAATAAAGTAAGTCTATGATCCAAGGGTCTGGCCGGTTCAGACAGATCTGAAATCGGACACCGTTTGGTCATCCGTGTGTATGACCAAAGATCTCGAGTTTAGACTTACTAGGAGGTCTTGTGCTCTTGTGAACAAGTGATCCACTTAGCTTAGTGGTTAAGTCTCAAGGATGTGAAGGACGAGGTCTTGGGTTCAATCCCCATGAGGTACATGGGAAGAGTATTTTGCCCAAAGAGCTCTAGAACCTTCTAGAAGCATCCACTGGACACTTGGCGCACATGTAGTTACATGGCTGACACTTGGATGATTAGTATCCACCTGCCCAAGAAGGCAGTCCCCTGGAGAGAGAAAAAAATAGAGGCATTTGGTTGGGAGGAGAGGCATCTCTCTAGCATGTGGTGGTCGTAATCCTTGTTCTATTGCATTGGTATCAGAGCTTAGGATTCATAGCTCTCTCCATCATCTTGCTCATAAGTCCTTGCGTGCAATAACTCTCTCAAGGCGACTCCATTTTTGCTCCCATCCGTCTCGGATTTTCATCCCGCCCCACATTAGTCATGGCGGTGCTCGCTATAGCTCAAGGAAGAGATGAGAAAAAGAAATAATATGCTGTCTAGAGCAGGGGACTTGAACCCCCGTCCTCTCATTAGAAGTTCTTTCGCCTGTCCACAAAGCTCACAGGCGTTGGCGTAAAACATTTCCGCGACAGTTTATTATGATCTGTTTTCCCACTGGAGAAAAGAAGGATTCATCCAATAGCATAAGGTGAACTGCCAGCTCCGACACTAGGCACAGGAGACTCGATCTCAAGACCTCTTGTAGGGACTGCTCTTGTCTATCCATGAGCCCACAGACGCTCGGTACATCTATATGTGGAGCAGTTTCTATAGTTCGCAGATGGCGCTGAACAATTCGTCAAAGAAGCGCAATCGGCGCTGAAAAAACAGCTTCGTCCAGGCTAAAAAAGGAATTTTCTGCGGTCTGATTATGGGTTTTGAGCCGTCGACCTCTTCACCCCACGAATTCCACCTTAGCCAAGACGGCTAGCGCTGTTCGTGGCTTTACAGAGCTGGGTGGTACTAGTTTGTTCACAAGTCCACGGACGCAACCTCGCGTCTGCCAGCTGCTGGTGTCTTCAAAAGTCCAGGAACGTTCGGGAGTACTTATATTCAAAGCAAACTTATTTATTCGCTGTTCGCGATGAGAAGACTTCTTGGGGGCCAAAAAGATTGAAGATCGTTCGTGAAAGTCTAGGATTCGATCTCGGGTGGCAGATATGGGATTAAACTGCTGTGGCCAAGGCGCTCAACTCCATTGTGTGCTTGTTATTGCCAAGGTCTAATATTAACCTGTAGTGTGCGCTGAAGGTCAGAGCCCAACTGTTGGAGCCCGGAACCCGAGGAGCACTCTTCTTTAACCAAAGAAACAAGCAAGGACAGTAAAAGTTTGAGCAAAGTATGAAGGAAGTGGCGCTGTGGAGTGAAGATCCGGAGGCCTAAGTTAGTCGATATCGACGGACCAAGTCATCCAAGATTATTTCTTGATGAGGAAGCTTCAAGAATGGTGAATAGCTCCTCGCAAGGATCAAGAGGATGAATCACTCTTCCAAAGGATCAAGGGATGGACGAAGCTTTGATCAAAGCTAAGTATTTTCCAGTTTCTGCTTGGCCTTAATGCTTGATTTATCTTGTTTTCATTATTCTACACTTAATCATAGATGCACATTGAAATAGCCAAGATTTCAATTGATTAAGTCTAGATTAGAATAATGAATTAATCCATTTTTCATTCCAAGCATTAGTTTGCATTAAGGAAAGACTTGATTTCAAAAAGATCCTTGTGCATCAAAGAATGTATTTTGGTAGTTTAAATACATATTTCCTTTCCATTGAGTAAGTTTTCTATTGCACTTCAAGGGTATGTTTTTATATCATAGTGCATTTAGACAAAGGAAAGGATATACATGCATCAGGATTGCATGATATACATTCTTAGTACAAGGAAAAAAATCGTGCATCAAGTTCATGCATGATTATTGTATTATTTTTTGAGCATGCAAAGAACATGCATGCATACGCATGTGAGCATATGCTTTTGCATGTAGATACATGCATTTGCATGTAGATACATGCATTTGCATGGAAGAATGGAATGCTGTTTGCAAGTAGATATGAAAATGTACTCTCTTAGTATTTAGCTTACTTTGAAAAGCTCGCAGTTTGACATTAGGGAAGACCAAGGACTAGTTAGTTGCAAAGACATACTAGTTCTAGTATTGCAACTCAAGTAATTAGTCGATTTCTTCCCAAGTCGATACTCTTATATCAAAGACAAATACTTAATGACAATTAAGTATGATAGATGTCTTGCTAGGTATAAGTAAGCACTAAGAGAAAGTTAAGTAATAAATTTCCTTGATGACCAAGAAAATTTAATTACTTGCAAACTCTTTTGTGATGTATGATGACCCTAAGTCCTGGATGTACTTAGAAAGTCATGCGGATAAGCTTTACTTGATTAGTTACATACTTTATGTAACTTCTCAAGCATCCCAAGGTTGGATGAAAACGTCAACTATATTTCCAAGTTCCTTGAGTACTCTTCTACTTAGAAAGTTTTCTTTGTGGTTTCAAGATTTGTATCTCATGATGAAACCTCGGTAAGTAACTTTTTGGAATTGAGATATGAAATAGTCAAGCCTTCTATTTCATGTGAGATCATTCTCCTACCATGTTTAAGATGAATTTATTGTTGGGAAGGTAGATGTTCCAAGTAGAGGATCTTAATTGATTCATGAACTCTTCCCAAAATACACATAAATTCATATTATATGATAGGTCCAAGGAATGATGAAGGCAAAACCTCTTTAGGATATAAAAGTTTTGCCAAGATATAAAGGTACCAAGCTTTTATAAATTTTTATTTGATTTCATCTCAAGGGGTGATGGAAATCAAAGATTAAACCTCAACATCAATTGATCCTTGATATCAATAAAAGGATGTTAGGTTCTATAGTTGCATCTCTGGTAAATGATGCCTGATGCCCCTAGCTAAGCAATAAATGATGCAACTAGCTAAGCAGTCTTTAGGAAATAATATAAGTTCCTAAAGACTTGAAGCAAGTGTGAACTTTTCATTTAGGAATAGAAAGTTCCAAGAAATGGATTTTCAATCCATGAACTTCGCCTAAACAAGTTATAAAGTTCAAAGTGTTCATAGTTGCATTACTATTGGATCAAACAATAGATGCTTGGACTTTTAAACATAAATTTGATTAGTGAAATATGTTTAAAGGACTCTAGTAACATCTAAAGATTGACCAATAATAATGAGTTTTGTATCAAACTTAAGAATAGAAGTCGATATCACATAAATGAAAGTTCAACTTAAACTTTCATACTGGCAAATGTGATATTTCGTCTCTAGTTTGATACTCAGGAAATAAATACAATTGAATCAGTAAATTTTTTTTTTTTTTTTTTTTGGATATTATTTGAAAGAAGTTCTTTCAAAAGTTCTTTTTACAAACGATTCCAAGATGAATCATTAGACTGGAAAGCAAAAAATTCCAAGATGAATCATTTGCTTCAAATTATAGCCTAGTATTACTTGATAGGAATCAAAAAGTTCTTGAAAGAAAAAATCTTCCCCAGACGTGAGACTAGCATCTTTCAAGAAAAGTTATAGAGTAAGTAGTTCCCAGTAAATCCCTAAACCACTAGAAGTGGTATTTCAAGTCCTATTTGTGATATAACCTAAAGGTATATCAAAGATTCTTAGCTTTGGAATCTGAAAAGCATTAGAAAATGCTTGGACTTAAGTTGAGGGAAAGATCTCTAAAATCCTGCAGGTAAGCAAAGAAGCTTAAGATAGTTTAAGAGATCTTAAAAATAAAGACTAAGTCTTTTTATTGCAAGATCAACCAGACTTGATCAATCTTGGCCATGATTGTCCAAGTAATGTGCGATTAGAACTACTTTGTAGATTGCCCAAATATTGGCAATAAAATTCCTTTTGGGAATTATTCACTCAAATTCCATTTATTCGATGGAAAAAGAGTAAGTTGTTCCAAGTCTGAACAGAGTAAAGAAATTCCAAGAATGTAGTCTGCAACCGTGAAAATGGTAATTAAGTCTGTGGAAGGTAAAACATAAGTGTTTACCTATCCTTAAAGGGATTTTGGTACAAATCCAGAAAGCATGAGCGGATGCTTAAGACTTAAGCAGTAAAGAGATTCCTAAATAAAGTCCCCGGGGTAGGTACCTAAAGCAACAGTAAAGAAAGGAATCTAAAGACAAGAAGTCAAAAGCTCTTGTCGCTACAAAATTGGTCAAGGGTAAACCAATTGAACTTGAATTCAAGAAAATTCAAGTACTTGGAATTTTGATTGGTTTTCATTTGAAAACCCCAGTAAAGAAGAATTGATATTCTGTTAAGAGGTTTTCAAGTTCCCAAGGTAAAGCACATGATTGTGAGACGATCATGTGAAGGAATCAAAACCTAGAAAAATCTAGTTAGAGGTAATGCCTGAAACTTCCAATTCTTGTAAAAGAATTGAAGAAATAAGGTACTCTATCAAGAGATGTTTAGACTTTTGGATAAGAATCACCCACACATTAATGTGAATATAAAATAGGGTGGTATGGGACACCAGATTTTATACTCAGATTGATGTAGGAAAGGTGGAATGGGACATCGGACCGTAGGATGATGATTATCTTTTAGTCCTAGTTTGGATTTTGAAGTTAGGTTTCATCCTCAAGGGAATTAAGACTTCAAGGAAAAGTTTAATTCGTAAAGGATGAAAGTAGTATCTTACGATACTTCAAGGTAACTTCAAGATTAAGGAAACTGAAGATATGAAGTAAGTAACTTCCAAGATCTTCATAGAACACTTCAAGTTTAAGTGTTATTGATCAGAAATATTTGATAAATTTCTGAAAGAAGTTGGACTTTTACTTTGAGTTGATCTTTTCAACTAAAGATTCAATTGACTAAGTCAAGCATCAAGTTCCTAGTGTAACTTGATAAAATTCACTCTTTTAGACTCAAAGAAATGCACAAGAATTGCATTCACGGAGTCAAAAAGATTGAATGTGAACTGAACTTAGTCTCAAGTGAAGCATTATTTCAATACAAAACTCATCAGCATAACCTCAGTGGGTCGACACACCGATGTTGGTTACTACACTAGTATCTTGTGGTTGGATGATGTTTTTTTTTATTTGCTTTGAATCTTTTTGAGAAGCTAGCTTATTTCTCTTAAAGATAAAGTCAATGCTTCAATATCCTGTTGAAATAGATCTTTGAAAAGTAAAAAGTCCTGAGTCATCTAGTCTTTGACTCATAGCAAATTTTTGTATATTCGAAGTTTGAATTGGTTGTACAGAGTTTTAGTTATTTCTTTCCGCTTTCCAAATCTTTTGGAATTGATTCAGATATGGTATCTGATTCCTTTTGCAAAAGACCAGGGATAGCCGGTTAGAATTAGATAACTAACTTGAACATCCTAGATAGATGTTATGTACAAGAACCTTTTCAATCTTCAAAAGATGATAAGTCTAAGTAGACTTATTCATTTGATTTTGCTTCAAGTTATAGCATAAATAATTTCCTAGAGTCCAGTATACTCTAGAATAAAGAAGTTAGGAATTGCTCATTAGATTGACAATTCCCAAGAACTTTCAGTTAAAAGTCTTTGAGAAAAGTGTCCTAAGTTGGACAATTTTCATTTTGAATTTGAATTGGTGAAGTTAGTATGGTTGATTCCACCGGAATGGTAAACTTTCTCCTACAGTTTACATAGGATTTTTTCAACTCATTGGGACAGAGTAGTCCTCTAGTCGGGTGAAAAATCAAGTAACTGTTGGATCAAAATAAACCATTGAATAAACATCTAAAGTTAGATGTATGGGACAACCAAACTTCAAGTTCTCCAAAACAAATTCAAGTGAATCAAGAATTCTCAAAGTCTTGCGAGGGATAAGAATCTCACCTTCATTACTAAGTCCATGCACCAGACATGCCCAGAAATGGACTAGTAATTTGAATCCACCTAATTCACATGTTTGTGCCTAGATCGCACATCCAGAAACTGTGAATTAGCCAGGGATATCTGATTAGATCCACCCTCATTATTCTTCACTAGTTTGTACTTTGTCCCGTTTATCAAAGTACAAAACCAGATAGTGTTTTGAATCATTTGGGCAAGGATGCCACCACAGAGATGAGACATGTTCTTCCAGTTTTAGAACATGACCATGTTCTTCCAGTTTTAGAACATGAGGCTCGGGGGTTGCCTACAATATGTATATAGCTCTATTTTCGAGGACGAAAATCTTTTCCAAGGGGGGAAGAATGTAATAAAGTAAGTCTATGATCCAAGGGTCTGGCCGGTTCAGACAGATCTGAAATCGGACACCGTTTAGTCATCCGTGTGTATGACCAAAGATCTCGAGTTTAGACTTACTAGGAGGTCTTGTGCTCTTGTGAACAAGTGATCCACTTAGCTTAGTGGTTAAGTCTCAAGGATGTGAAGGACGAGGTCTTGGGTTCAATCCCCATGAGGTACATGGGAAGAGTATTTTGCCCAAAGAGCTCTAGAACCTTCTAGAAGCATCCACTGGACACTTGGCGCACATGTAGTTACATGGCTGACACTTGGATGATTAGTATCCACCTGCCCAAGAAGGCAGTCCCCTGGAGAGAGCTATATATAGAGGCATTTGGTTGGGAGGAGAGGCATCTCTCTAGCATGTGGTGGTCGTAATCCTTGTTCTATTGCATTCCTGAATGGAAACATTGCCTTAACAATACTGATCTATCATGCTTTGAGCATTAGAGAACACTTGAAAGAGATGTCGTCATCAGAAGTTATGGCTAAATATGCAAAGATTGCCATGACTCCAAGGAAGAAGAAAGGAGTCAAGATCGTAGAGGAAGCTGAAATGAGCTCCAAACCAAGAATGAGAGGTACCAAATGATTACGGGAAATGATGCAGGCAGAAGCAGAAGCTCTAGCTACAAAGAAGGTGCATGTACTTCCAAGGACCAGGCTTAAAGAAAATCCACCCATAATAGAGGAAGAATTAACGAAAGCAATCGAAGCTAATCACTAGTATATGGAAGGACAGGTAAACCTATCGATGCAACGACATCACTACCAACAAGCCCATCAAGACTCTGAACAAAGAAAAAGGTTGATCAAGGTCCATAGATACAGAGAATTGGGATTGATGAATTCTAGCTCATCGTCAGACACACTAGAAGAACAAGACACATCTATGTTGAATGTGGATATTAGAAGTGATTCAAGGGATGATGGTCAATGGGAAGAATTAAATCAAGTAAACGATGACTTTGGCGTGGAAGGCACAAAGATCGATCAGGTGCCTGATAACACAAGCAAGAGCACGACAAGGCAGGACGCATCTCAAGAAGGAGTTCATATTATCAAATTGAATGAAGCATTTAACATCCAAATAAAAGATACTCCTCTAGTGGGAGAAGCCCGAATAAAGAATTCCAAGGAAGAAAAGGTAGAAGACACAAGGAAAGAGTCCGAACCCTTCACACCAATAAGGGTAGTAGCAGAGCCCTCTTCGATGGATGTCACATTTCAAGGGAGTGCTACCAAATCAACCAATAACGCAGAAGAAAAAAGAGACCAAGAAGTACAGCTCCAAATAAGGCAACCACACAACGAGACAATACATGTAGAGCAAGGAAAAGACGTACAAACCGGGGAAGCACCAAGCATTCCCAAAACGTGGTTGAATGTGGATGTAGCTCAGCTCAAGCCTGTAGTACAACACATGATACAAACTACTATGGATACTCAACAACCAATGCTTGAAGTTGATGCTGACTACGACAAGGCAATGTAGAAGAAGAATCAATTCCAAGAAATAGGTGAGAATTTATCTGCCAAATTAATTCAAGCACAAAGGATAATATTAGAGAAAGAGGCAGAAGCCAAAGAGGCCAAGAATCAACATGCCACACTAGAGACGGAAAACAAGAAGCTGTAAGAACAACTGAAAGAACTACAAAGAAAATATGAGGCTAGCGAAGTAGAGAAAGCGTGAATGAATACTAGAGGTAAAATTCTTGAATCTCAAATCAAGGTGTACATGGATGAAGCCGACAACCTACAGAACAGGAACAAGGAGCTGATGACAGCCCTTTTATGCAACCAACCGATAGAAGCTCCTGAAATGATAGAAAACAACACAAAAGCAATAGAAGAGCGGATAGCAAAGTATGAAGATCAGCTAAAGAAAGAGCAAGCCATCATAGCAGATTGGGGAACAAGATACATGATATCCAATTGGCTTTAGGATACATCTCAGCCAAGATAGGACATCGTGAAGTATTTAGCTTGCTAGACGAACGCCCAATCAAAGTCGCAAGTATAGAGCCAAAAATTCACTCTAATGAACACAGTCATGAATGTATGTTCACTAGCACTATGGAAACCCCTTCATCAAGTGTTTCATGTGAGGACACACCGAATTCTGCTTGCACACCGTCTTCTAATCTAGCAAGTCACGAGAGTACCATTCAATATGGAACCAACCTTAGTGAAGCACCATGCACAAGAGAGACTAGTTCTCAGGATCATCACAAGTCTGTACCTATTAGAATATACCCCATTCCTCACACTAGACAGGCTTGGATAAGGAAGAATCAAGTAGCTGTATATCTCCTACAACAGAAACATCGTCGACATCAGAACAATCCAGCGAAGAAGCAGACAAATGACTTTGGATGCCGAGATCAACAACGAATTGCTAGACGGTGGATTCCAAAGATAGTAATAGCTGCCCAGTCAGACCGAACACAAATATGGATTCCCAAGCCATGCGCTCAAAGGACAATCATCAGGAAGGAAGGGTCAAGGCTTAAGAAAAATCAGTATGCTCCAAAGGCAAGACAACCAAAGATGAAGAGCTGCAGGACAGAGAAGGAGTATACATTTTCACCAAAAACTATTCCAAGGTTCAAACATCAGCAAAAGCAGACGTACAACATGAGAAGACCCACCTTTATCAGGAATGTTGAAAATACAATTCATCCCAACAAAGTGAAGCAGATTTGGATGCCGAAAAGCACGACGAGCTGCATGCATCAAACAAATACTTCAAGTTGCACACATTAGGAGTTAACAGAATCCAAAGTATGCATGATAGGGCCACATTACAAGGCCACGCATTCGGCACAATATTCTTCTATTTCAGGATAGTGAAGCACATTTTCCTCTTGGGAAATAGGAGAGCACTTGTACATAATTTAAAGGAAATTACTAAACAAATTAATAATCGCTTCGACTATGAACTCACTTTTCTGTTTTTGTTGCAGACAAAAACATAAAAATATCTAAAAATATGAAAAAATCCCAGGTATTACCTTTCTCACACCCACAGGGAAGGGACGACACCATTCACTCGGAGCAATGTCAAGCTTATGAAAGACAAATGAAGGAGGATTTCTGATACTATATGACCACTAATTCATACTCTATACTGAGTGCAGATGGCATCCACTAATTCCGAAGCGACTCAAGAGAAAGAGGTTCAACTTCTTCCACTAGAATCTATAACAAAAGCAAGAGGCCATTGGTTTCTGGATGACCAACCGATGTCGGACCTTATTTTCATGGCAACCATAAAGATCATGGATAGGGATCACTACTTCCCTATTATGTCGCAAGACTTCAAAACTATTATACAAGGATTACCTCGCATGGTGGATGTCTGGACACAAGCAAGAATAGAGGCATTTCTAAAACTGCCTATTTATTTGCCAGATTTTCAAAGATGCACGCAAGTGATGAACACACTTCAGCCTGCAGCGAATAGGATATCAGTTCCTGAGGCACGTGTATTGGACAAAGTGGGTACTTGGAAAACCATACAATTCACTCATGAGTTAATCAACAAAGCTTTCAGATGGAATCAAGAAGGAATCACCAATGTCAAAGAGGAATGTCATGATCCCAAAAAGAGATCCTTTTTGGATATTAACAGAGCAGATATTGAAGATGCTGTCCGCTTAGTGCATCAGCACTTCTGTTTCCCAAGTATGCATAGATACACAACCCCACAAAAGATTGTCGTACAACTATTATCACACGCTATGAGGCAAGTTGGCAATAAAGTAAACATGACGCCTTACGTTCAAGACCGATTATTTGAAGCCAAGAAGAAGTGGGGTCAGAAGAAGTTTCTCAATGGTAGTTCAGCTTTGACCTTAATCATATATGAGGCACTTGATATGAAAAACTGCCTACGTGAGATGCCAACCTCAGAAGGGTTAGCCAAATACGCTAAGTCCGCTACGGTTCCCAAGAAAAAGAAAGCAGCTATTGCCGTGGAAGGAGCAGGAACCAGTTCACAGAAATCCATGAGAGGTACAAAGCCCCTGAGAGAGGAAGAAGCCCAAGCTACACCTCAGTCAAAGAGGACACATACGTTACCAAAGATTCCTGTAGCACAAATACCAATCACAAAGAGAGACCTCTCCGCAGCCCTAGAAGAGACACATCAATACATGCAAGGGCAAGTGAATCTAAATATTCAAGGTCATCACTACAGATAAGCAAGTAAAGAAAAGCAACAACAGAGTAAAGAAAAGACCTCAGAACAAGCCGCCAGATATAAAGCACTAGGCTTAGAAGATTCAAGATCCAACGAAGAATCTAGTCCTGAGAAAGATACATTGGATACTGATATAAGGACAGAAACTCATGAGGAAGAATGGACGGAAATTAATCAAGTTGAAGTCACACCTGGCAACCAACAGTTGCAAGCGAAAAACATAGAACAACATGTGGACAATGTGCATGTGATTCAACTAAATGACCAATCAAAGATAAGTGTGAAGGAAGTTCCCGTGAATAATAAAACTCCCAGGCCACCTATCAAAGAAGAAATACAAACTCCAGTGAATGCGGACTCAAGTTTACTACAAAACAAAGCGCCAATTGTGATCGAGGTGCCAGATGATATACCACAAATCAAGATCGACCACATGGAGGCTGAGCCAAGCATACAACTCCACATTAGGCAGCCCCATGACACTACATTACACATAGCACAAGGAAAAGATGTGACAACAGGAGCAAAACCAAGTATCCGGAAAACATGGTTAAATGTGGATGTCAGACAATTGGAACCTGTGGTCAAGCAGATGATACAAACGGCCATGGATACACAGCAACAGATGATGGATACAGATGCAGACTATGACAACACCATGAGGGAAAAGAATCAGTTCCAAATTATGAGTGAACAACTATCTGCACAATTAATCCAGGCACAAAAAGAGGTTGCTATCAAAGAAACGGAGTTACTTGAGGTAAAATCACAATGTGATACATTGATGACCCAGCATCACCAACTCCAGGCACAACTCACAGACTTGCAAAGATTACATGAAGCTAGCGAGGCCGACAAAGAGAGAATGAAAGCTAGAAGCACCTTGCTCGAGACCCAATTAAAGGTGTACATGGAAGAAAATGACAGTTTACGAAATAGAAATAAAGAACTCATGAAGTCATTGCTATACGATCAACCTCTCGAAAAACAAGAAACAACAGATGTTGATCAGAAAGAGTTAAGAGACTAGATTGCAAAATATACAGAATTGCTACAACAAGAGCAAGCATTAAGAACCGAATGGGAGCAGAAGTACATTCAAGACACCACCGAGCTCCAAAAACAATTGAATACAGCCCATGGGAAACTTGCAACAAGTTACGGCGAAAACATGGACAATATAGCAGAAATTGGCAATGAACTGCTTGCAGCGAAGGAAGCGCTCAGAGGAGCAATGCAAGAAGTGAAAGAAAAGAATGAACGCATAGCACAATTAGAGATCCAAGTCAAACAGAAAGCACCAATCGGGACACCAATAGAGCCAACGCAAGAGAATCCTACTAACGAGGTAGAGGTACATCCTCTATCTCCCCCGATTTATAATTCTCCAATACACGAACAGATGGCAGGCATACATGATGATCATCCAATGCCATATACTGCAGAAATAAGTCAGAAGGAACGGGCACTAGTGGTGTCCCGGTTGACAGAAAGTTTTGAAAACGAAGTCATCAAAGTCATGAAAGAAGCAAAGATTAAAGGTAAAGACTTAGAGAAGATAATGAAGCCTTTCAACATTCCGTACCGATTATTGAAAGAGAAAACAAGACAATATATAAAGAAGATTGCAAAGACAAGTCCAGACGAGCAGCTAAACTTTAAACATGACACATTCACTTACACTCAAGAAGAATTTGAAGCTGCACAACCTGTTTGGAGAAGAAAGTTTTTGGAGAAACATCCTACACTACGGGTGCATTGGCAAGCAACACCATATTTCCTACAGGTAAACCCTTCATTTTGTCCTATACCACGTCGAAGAGAAACCAGGGAATTTTTTGACATGCAAAAAAATGGTGCTATAAATAAACAGTGGCTGAATTACCCTCTGCTTCCAAGTCCAACCAATGAATTTCATTGGTATTAATCAGGGAACAGAGATCCTCATTTTTGATCTGTCTATTATGCCTAGCCGACCAACCATAATGGCTTATTATTCCAGGCTTATGTTCCCTGATTAATACCAATGAATTTCATTGGTATTAATCAGGGAACAGAGATCCTCATTTTTGATCTGTCTGTTATGCCTAGCCGACCAACCATAATGGCTTATTATTCCAGGCTTATGTTCTTGCCAAGTACATATATGCAAACGTTTGAGGAAGCATTTTTTACAGGATTTTTTGAGATAGATTCCGAAATCTTTTTAAAGATGTCATCTAATTTGAATGCCAGATTAGTGGCATATGAATTGAGCTTCTTCGCCGACCACAGACAACCACCTAATGATGGAGTAAAGGCAGAATAGTGGAAACAGTTAATGATACGTGAAGCCAATTTGCTTAATGAAACAGAGCAAAAAATATATAGAACATACTCCCGTCGACTGTCAAAGCCTGTCGGGGACGACAGAGTTCAGGAGGGGGGCAGTGTTCAGGGAGAATCAAGCAAAAAGAAGAAAAGAAGAAGACAACGAAAGAAGCTTCAATAGAAAGATCATATCTGAAGACATATCTCTGCAAGAAGCCCCGGAGGGGTGCAACACCCATCTCTGCACAGAGCCCCACAGGGGCACGCATCAAGGGAAAGCACGGAGGTGGAAGGAGGGACCACGGCTAGGAAAGTATCCATGAAGAAGTGCAAGAAGATATCCAGCGGTTCCGAAACCACAGGAGGGTGCTTCAACCTCTTGATCTTTGGAAGGTCCAGATCGAAGACTGAAGCATCACATCCTCATACCTTCCACTGGTGGCGTGCGTGGCAACCCGACTTATAAGGCAAGACAAATACATCAGGCCCAGAGGATGTAAATCAAGAATTAAGAAGAGGCCATAAAAACCGAACACCTGTTTAACCAACAGGCAGAACTGACCAAGGGTTGCGGGCGATAGAACAGGCAGTACAAATGCATCAGGCCCGAAGAATGTAAAAGAAGAATCAAGGACATGGCCCCTAAAACGTAATGCCAGTCTAACCAGTAGGCCAAACTGACCAAAAGATGCATGCGGACAACAAACTGAAGACAAGAAGTAAAGCCTGTCAAGGGACGACAGAGACAAAGAGGGGGAGAGTGTTGCAGAGCAAAAGAGAGCACAAGGCAGAGAAAAAGACGGGCCCCAAAATTTTTCCGATTTGGACACCCAATTTTTGTATTATAACCATCCTTGTAATATATTTTCCGATGTAAATGCACTAGAGGAGTCCTCTAGATGCATCCCCACAGAAGATTAGAAACTTACCCATGTAAATTAGTAGGAAATTAGTCTTTTAGTGAATAAAGTGCCGGTCTCTTGTGTGAAAGGACCATTTTTAGGGCACAAGTATATAAGTCAATTTGTGACTCTTTGTAAGGACTTTTGGCCATTGTGAGAATCAATAGCACAGAAATTCGAATTTGTGTCTTCTCCTCTCTGTATCTTCTTCTTTGTGAGCTTGTATGCTTGTGTATTTCTTGGAAAGAGTGTAGGGAAGTGTTGTCTATCCATGAAAGTGTTTGTTTACTGTGGTTAAGGTGTGTGCGAAGTGTAGGAAGTGCTGAAGTGTAGGAAGATCTTTCCCGTGACTCAGTATTTTGGTCATAACTTGAAGTAGAAGCATCAAAATTGAGTGAAACTACTGCCATTGGATGCGTCTTCTCAAGAGCTTCAAAAAGCATATGATATTCATAATATTTGGAGTTTGGAGTTGGAGAAAAGCTCAATTTACTGTTGGCTGCTGTTCCAAGTATCGTGACACCATGACTGACAATTGAAGCTTGTTTGGATTAGTCTTTGCCTTGTTTGCACTCTTGAGTAATTCATTTGCATTGATCGTCATATGAATGCATGTCTTCATACACTCGGCTAGGTTTGTATACTCATCGGATTGATAATTAAAGCGTGAATCCCCACTATATGCACTTGAGGGGGATTGAGGTATAGTCTCTTTCTCCACAAGTCCCTAAGTTGGTTCTTAGGTACACATATGTTTTGTGGAAATGGCGGTTGCTGTCCTAACAACGGCTGAGGTTGTGCATATTTCCCTTGTTCATATGGCCTAGATGCTCCTTGTGGTCCTGGAAAGGGATTATATCTTGGAATCTCCCTTCCTCGCTCTCTAGGTGGGTATCCATATGGTCTCCCGTATACACATGTGAGTTGGGTGGTCTCCTCCGCATAAGCTGCATCTTCTTAACATGGGTATTCTCATTGGTGGATGTTGGTAGTTCCGCTGTCCGTGAACTCCTAACTTTTTGGCTACTAGCTCCGCTAACTCCTCTACGTTACTAGAGTTGGATGCCACTGTGCTTCTAGTGTCTTTTGACTTTGTTGGACTTGGTGTACTTTTGAGTTCATCAGCTAGGTTGTCCTCTAGGTCAATACACTCTTGAAGGCATTCACTCAACGTTTGTAACTGTTTTACATAGACTAGAGTTCTCAAGGTTCCATTAGTCAGCCCGTCCAAGAATAATGATATCATTTTTTGTTGCATGGGTCTTTCTCTTACTGGGCATCTATCGACATATTGATTGAATCTCCGGGCCACAATTTTCACTGTTTCATTTGGGTTTTGTTTGAAACTATGGATTAGAGAGGAAGAGTTGTGTTCAATTCCTCTCTTAGTAAGTTCCCCAATGAATTCCTGAAAGAATTGCTCTATGTCTCCAAATTGATTGGGATCCAATGGCTGAAACCAAGTTAAAGCCATTTTTGTGAGAGTAAGTCCAAAGGACTCATACTGCACAAAGAAATCATCTACTTGTTCAGCCCGTAGAACTTGTTTAAATTCAGCTATGTGGTCATAAGGTTCTCCCATCCTGTCATAATGATTTCTCATACACTTAGCCACTTGAATCAGTCTCAATCTTCTTATAGGTTCTGGTGGTCTAGGCATTACAGGAATTGCTGGTCTAATGGGATGCATTCCAGGCTGCAATCCAAGAGGTGGTCTTGGCCTCACTGGTGGCCTATGTTGGTTGGCTAGTCTAGGGTGAGTTTGGTTGTTTGATTGCAGCCTTGGCATTGTAAATTGCACATGGGTTTGGTTAGGAACACCCCGCTGACTCATCTATCCTGACATTGTATTTTCTGGATCTTGCTCCATCCCAAAAGGATTATGGGAGGTAGTTGCCTGCTCTCTCGGAGGGAATACTGGCAACCCCATATACTTTAATTGAGCCCTATCTATTACATCAACTGGCCAATACCTTCTTTGGTTCTTGTCTAGGTATGTGACTCTAGACTCCTCTTCAAGATCTTTCAACTCATAGAAGGTCATTGGGCTTTCCCCCTGTCCTCGTGTGGGTGAGTCAGTTTGTAACAATAAGTCTGATCCATGGATCAAGTAGAACTCTAGTAGGTAATCATCTTGAGGTATCAAATCTCCTCTCAAGACTCAAGTCACTACTGATTTGCCTCTGGGTGTGGTTACTAACTCTTCAGGGTTTGGTCTTCTTGAGTTTCCTTGTCCTTCTAGTCCTCCTCTCTCATTGATCCAGTTTGGGTGTTTTGTTACTATGTAGATATGACCTAACTTGTCCAGGTAAACTCCTCCTTCATACTTGACTGCAGGTCTGGGCATTATGGCTGAATCAATGGAATTCACCATCCTGGATACTGATCTGTTTAAACCATCCAGGTAGATGGGGATCTCCTGGGAATTAGTGGACACATATTGCAAGGAGGTACGGTATTCCACCTCCACTGTGGACATGAAGTTTCCCCTAGGTACAGAACCTTGCATGTCTTCTGAAGCCATAGGTATCTGTTCCTCTGAGTCACTAGAGGTGTCAGTATAGATAGAGTGATGATTTCCTTGAGTTACACTTCCTACCGATGAAATAACACTCCTCGAACTACTTAGCACCCGTCCTGATCTCAAGTTCATTCACTCTCCTGGGCTATCTTGGTCTCTCACTATTCCACAATTGGCTCTTCAATTTATCTCTAATATGGTCCTCAGATGGCTTGAAATATTCTATGTGATACCACTCTAGACGATACCACAAATTTATGCGATACGATACTTGAACAATAGACGATACGATACCACCTGCGTACAGGATACGATACTGTACGTTGCAAGATATGATACCAAAACTTCAGACTATGATACCTCTACTAGTGACGATATGATACTAGGAGAGTCGGCAATACGATACCAGACTCCTCGTGATACGATACCCCACTTTGCACGATACGATACCAGTGCACTACATGATACGATACCAAAGTCTCTGACGATACGATACTTGTGCATAACTCGATACGATAGCAACAATTTACACGATACGATACTAAAGTTCTTCGCGATATGATACTAGTGCATGTGACGATATGATACCAAAATGTGCACGATACGATACTGGAATTTTTGGACGATACGATTCGAGAATTTCTCATGATACGATACTATGGAGTTCAAACGATACGATACCAAGTATGTGATACGATACTGGTACTTTGCACGATACGATATTGGTATGGCAAACGATACGATATCAAGAATGAGAGATACGATACCGCTCGGTCGACGATAGGATATCGTGACCGAAATGATACGATACCAAGTGGACCGCGATACGATACCACTAGTTGATTGCGATCGCGATACGGACTTGACGATATGATACCAAAAATGGTATCGCGATACCTCAAGTGGTATGCGATGATACGATACTTGGCGAGTATCGTGATACTAGAGAATTTTGGTATCGTGATACCAAAACTCAACCGACCGCGATACTACAGCCAAAATCACTCTAAACTCCAAATTTTTTGCACGTGACCCTCTGTCTCACTCAAGGAACCTTTCAAAACTCTCTGTCCCACCCCGCGATACCGAAAACGTCTCTAATTTTTGAAGTAATTTTGATGTTGAAATCTTGTTGTAGCTTACCTTTAAGGATGTGTTGCTTAATATTTGAGCTCACAAGGTAGCTTTTTGGGCTTGTAGGGCATGATACTACTCAGGCGATGCCGGTCGCTGTCTGCACATGATACCACTTCCAAAGCTAGTGTCAAATGAACTAAAATTTTTTGGTTTTTGTAGTTTCTGATGCTTGAAGCCTATTCTACACTAATTTTGAAAATTTTTTGGGATTCTTTCTTGATGATTTCAACTTACTCCTACTCCACTTCTCTCCTTGAAGTAACCCTAATACTTCCTTCTCTCCTTCACTCCTAACCCTAAACCTAAAGACTCATTACACACCTCAGGGATGTGAAGTAACAAGTGTTGAAGTGTCTGACTACTTGCCACTGAATGAATTCACTTCTACAAGTAGCATTCCTTCACTCTAGAGCTATAACCATCACGAAGGCACCTCAGTTGAGTTTGTTCCCCGACAACGGCACCAAAAACGTGTGTACCTAAGTCACGAGATCTTAGGGACTTGAGTCAAAGAGACTAAATCTCATTTGCCCCACAAGTGCATATAGTGGTGGATTGACACACGCTTAATTATCAATCCGAAGAACCACTTGAACCAAGCATATGAGGACATGTGCACACGTGATGGAAAGTGAAGTGGTTCAAGTTTGATGCATATGAAAAGACTAAACTACCTCTCCAACTCACTAAATCTCTGGAAATATCTACCGCGATACCACTTACAATAGTAAGCACAAATTTGAATGTTTCTCCCAGTCCCAAACTCTAAATATGGTGAATAGGACATTCATTTCAAAGCTCTTGATGAGACGCATCTATTGGTGGTATTTTCACTTGAATCTGACAAAGGCTCTTTAAGTTATGGCAAAAAAAAAAAGAATGGTGGGAAACACCTTCACTCACTCCACAACTCGTATTGGTTCACACACATACTACAGTAGCTCAAAAGCGACGGGGAGGGATAGACAACAGTCCTACACACATTCCAAGCTTCATATACACACAAAAGATCATGGAGAAGATGAAAAACAGTAGGGAAGAAGCAAATTCGAAATTTCAGTTCTCCTCTTCAGAATGGCAAAAAAGTCTTTACAAAGAGTCACAAAGTGACTCATATACATGTGCCCTAAAAATGGTCCTTTCACACAAGTGACCGACACTTTATGGACTAATCTCTAATTTTCTACTATTTTACAAGGAGTATATTACAATGATTTGCGGCTTATGCATCTAGAGGACTCCTCTAGTGCATTTACATAGCTTCGAGGGAATTTTCTAGGATTTTGAAGAAGAAATTTATGCCCATTAATTTGAAAATTTTGGGGCTCCTTTTTTGTGCCTCTTTTCTTTGCAACACTCTCCCCCTCTTTGTCTCTATCGTCCCTTGATAGGCTTTGCTTTTTGTCTGCAGCTTGTCTATGGCTCCTGAATACACGCACCCAGTGGTCAAAGAAGTAATAAGGACTGTTAGAGAATTTGTTACTTTATTTGAAGTTAATCCTTTGCTTCTATAAGCCCCTTGGTATTCCTTATATCACAAGTCTAGGTTGCTATATTAAGTCGGCTGCCACACACGCCATCAGTGGCTAAGAATGTGATGTTCTTAGTCACTCTCTTCAACTTCTCAGCCTCTACCTCTTTCTAACTTTTGGTCTTCTGATATGTCTTTGTCTTCACACATCTGACCTTGTTGTATTGCTTGGAGCCTGTTTACTTTTTTCCACCGCATGCACCTTGTAGAGGAGGAGACAGTTAAGACCTTCAGACAATTGGTTATCTTATCCGATTAAGAATCCTTTGTGTATTGTCTCCCTTCCCTGTTCATTTCTTTCGCCACATGCACCTGGTGGATGAGGAAGCTGTGTGCAACCTCCCATGAAATGTCCTGGTTGTTGTCTTTCTTTTTTTCTAGTCCTCAGGACCTAGTTCTTTGGTGTTGTCGCCTGATGCATGCCCCTGCGGGGCTTTGGGTAGAAGGTTGTTCTTTTCTTTATGAGCTCTGTTTTTCACTAAGTAGTTTTATTCTTTGATCTTCTTCTTCTTCTCTCTTTGCTCAATTTCCCCCTTCCTTAATGAGAATGCACCTTAGTATGTTTTTTGTGAGTATGGAACACATGGTTCCTTGCAATTGCCAATGCAGTCTGATTGTTAGTGAACATGGTGGTGGTAGAACACTAACCAACACCCAAATCAGCCAAAAGGCATCTAAGCCACACACACACACACACACACACACATTCAAAAGTCACTGTGAAAGCTACCCTATACTCAGCCTCACAACTAGAAGTGGCCATAGTAGGATGCTTCTTGCTCAATCTAGATATGCATGAGCTACCAAGCATGAAGGAAAAACCACTCGTGGACACACAAGTTTCACAAACACTAGCCCAATTAGAGTAAAATTAAAGCATGTAAATCTGGCGGTAGTGATCTTCCCTTGAGATAAAATAATCCAAGTAGCCAGGTACCACTCAAGTAGTGAGAGATGCACTTAATCACCTACCAATGTTTGATACCTAGGCAATGCATATAAGGTGCTCTTAGTTGGATTGTTATCAAAACCATGTGCAATCAAGTAGGCATGTATCTTTTCATACCAAGCATGTGGTGCTTGCTTCAAACCATATAATGACTTTTTCGATTTGCATACTTTGTTTTCATTTTGTTTTTGCACAAAACCACCGGGCTAAAATACATACACTTCTTCATCTAAGTCACCATTCAAAAATGTAGTTTTAATGTCCAACTAATGTACATTCCAACCATGATGAGCTAGGAGTGCACAAATGCTATGAATAGTGGTCATTTGACATGTTGGAGCAAAGGTCTCATCAAAATCAATGCCTCTCTCTTGAGCATAACCTTTGGCAACAAGCCAAGATTTATACTTGTCAACTATTCCATCAAGCTTACACTTTTGCATGTATACCCATTTAGTGTGAATGGCCTTTTTGCTTGGAAGTAAATCACATAGAGACCAAGTACCATTCTCCATAATAGCATCATATTTTGATTGCATAGCAGCCATCCAATTTTTCGAATTTTGTGCTTCATCAAAAGAAACACACTCATTCTCATCACAAAAACTAGAGGCAGCCATTGCATAGTAATCTGATGCAAAACAAGCACTATGAGGGCCTTAACGAGTACAATATGAAAGAGCTGCATCTAATTTTCTATCTCGCAAAGTCTGCACTAGCCATTTGGGCATAGTTTTCACCTCCTCTATATGATCCCTCTCATCAATAAGTGCATCATGTAGATCTGTATCAGAAATGGAATGATCTGCATCATCATGTGAAACCTATAAGGTCTAAGAAATTGCCTCATTTGTATCAATACTTGACTCACACCTTGTAAAAAGAGGTAGCAAAGTATTGTACACATGTTTGGAGCTAATTGATGTCTCCTTAGTACATGAAAGTAATGGCTGGATTGAATCTTCAAGACAGAAAAACATCATAACTAACCAAAATGCGTTTAGTATATCGATGATACAAATGATAGCTTTTGCTTTCAAAATTGTACCCAACAAAAATACATTTTACTCCTTTATCATCCAATTTTCTATGTTGTTGTTCGAGCACTATGCATATGCCAGAGAACCAAAGGCACATAGATGAACAATAAATGTCTTGCAACCATGCCAAGATTCATATGGAGTGGTAGAATCTAGTGCTTTGGTGGGACACGTATTAAGTACATATATTGCACACATAACAGCCTCAAGCTAGAAGCTATGTGGTAAACCTTGACTATTGACCATACTCCTCGCCATCTCCATGAGAGATTTGTTCTTTCTTTCAGCAACTCCATTTTGTTGAGGTGTATGTGATACTAAACACTAATATTTTATCCCATGTTTAGCCAAAAATGCATTAAAATAATAAGATATATATTCCCCCCTTGATTAGAATAGAGGGTGCCCAATTTACATGTTGACAGACTTTCAGCCAAAACTAGAAACTATTTGAAGCACATAAAAACTTTAGAGTTTGCTTTCAATGGATACACCATGCATGCCTAGAAAAATCATCAAAGTAATCAAGTAAAGGTATTTCCCAAAAGAAGGCGTCGGCATAGGACCATAGACATAACAATGAACAAGTTGCAATTCTTAAGTAGCTCGAACTGAACCATCTTTTGGGAAGGAGGAATGCTGCATTTTGCCGAAAATACAACCTTCACAAACATGTTTACTAGGTGCCTCAATTTTGGGTAGAGAGGACACCATTTTAGATTTCTATAGACATGGCAAACTAGCAAAATTTAGATGACCAAGGTATACATACGAAAGCTTTGCATCTAAGATAGCTTGAGAATCTTGAACTACACATGCTAAATATTTGAGAGATTTTGCGTTGGGGATGTAAGGGTCATGTGACCTTACCCCTATATTCATAGATATACATCATTTATAGAGCATTGCCTCATAGAGATCATTATGTGGGTTTTGAGGTTCCCATGCACGTGTGCATGTCTCTCCTTTCCTGTCTCTCCCTCCATCTCCTCCTTGCTCATCTTGTTTAGAATACCAAATCCCTTCATTGTTATCAGAGCTTGTTGAAGGGTGGTGAGCAGGGAGCTTCAATGGAAGTTTAGGGTAGAAGAGGTGAATGTACAGGTCAGCACCTCTTGATAACCGCTCAGTATTTTGGTAATAACTCAAGCTAGGGAGCTCAAATTGGTGTGATTCAAAGTGTTGTGCATAGCTACACAAAGATCCACAACTTCATGGAAGGGTGCAAAATTTGGTTCAAAGTCTTAATCTGCCAAAAATTCAAAAAACTCAGACTGATGTAGAAGATGAATGTACAATCACTTTGATAGCAGGTCAATTTTTTGGCTGTAACTTGAGTTTTAGAGGTTTGAATGAAATGATTCAACTTGCTATGTGTAGCTTAAGAAAGGGCCTATAAGTTTCTATAAGAACACAATCGAAATGATGAGTGCTAGGTCAACACAAATGAAAAATACAAAGCAATAGTGTTGCAAGCGAGGATGAAATTGATAGTAGATGTTTGTTTTGTGTATATCTTGAGCTAGACACCTCCAATTGAGGTGCCTTGATTATCGTTACGTAGGCAAGAAATATATATTCAAGTTTGCTGAAGAGCACAACATCATATTTTGAAGTTTAGAGCATCAAAAAGGAAATATAGAGACTGTCATATTTTTCCCATGCAACCCTAAAGATAGTTGAAGATTTGAATTATCTTCAAATCTCTTTTGAGCTATTGGTTTAGAGCTTCATTGGTGCAAAGATAGTTGGGAGAAGTGTGTATGATCACTTGTCCTTTGCTCTTGATTTCTATTTGACCATGTATGATCACTGTGCTAGCTCCTCTGTATGAGAGAAGAGCATGATCTTGTCAAGTATTTGGCATGTGAGATGGCATTGTGATTTACCTTTCAGGTCTATGCCTTCGCGAGTTTAATCATAGTATTGTCAGTGGATGTATAATGGCATTGTGGTCTATATCACATTTATGACACTTGGATATGACTTGACTTTTTTATTGCACATGCTTCATATGAGTTGATTTTGGATTTTAGTTAGTACTTGTATTCTTGTTTTTGTGCAGGTACATGATCCAGTTGGAGACTCGACTATATATCATTTTATCACCTATGTTGGTTTTGCATTGAGCCATATTATCATTGATCATTATATATGACTGCCACTACAATTTGGCATTAGTGGATGGTATATTCCCACATCGTTATTCTGGTTTAGAGTCCATTTTACAGAGGAGATGTTGCCAAAATGTTGTCAAATTTTATGCTAGAAGAGTACTCTAGTAGATCCTTTATGCTTGTGTGATAGCTTTGGATTGTTGCTTATCTCCATTCACTTGGATTTGGTCACAAGTTATTCATGAAAGGTTGGACCATCTTGCATGATTCATTCTTGAGTGGGAGATGTATCACCACTGTATTGGCATGTATTGCCATCAATCTTTTGGCATGTGTATTTGCCATTATCTTTGATTGAATCACTGATGGGTGGTGACATGTTACTTATTTTTCTTTTTCTACTGGTTATCTTGTTTTGATTGCTCACTTTACAAGGATACTCTATCAAAAATTTTCAAGATTCTTTCATATCTTCTTGGCCATTTTGGAGACTTGGTGAGCAGGCTTATGCTCATGGTTTTATGTGCATGCTACATGCATGGTTATGTGATAGGGGGATCACATGGTTTCTTCTCCAACGAGATGTTTGTGATTTGAGTTATGCATATGGACATGCAAGTGCGATCCCATTGATGATAAAGTATTATTTATAGTCTCTTGCTACATTGCTAGTCACTTGGATTGCCAACATGGTGTCTTCTCAGTTTGATGGCACTGAACTTCCAAGATGGAAAGATCAGATGTGGCATACATTGGTTTGTGTAGGGTTACACATGTATGTGCATAGAGATGCATAGAGGCCTCGTGACATGCCCGACCACATATGAATGGATGTGGCTGCATTGGCTAGCTCCACTATCCAATTACACCTTGTGGAATCTATATATGAGTATGTGATGTTTGAGGAGACGAGTAGTGTATTATGGTAGAGACTACATGATATGTATGTGAGTCCATTGACTCATGTGAGATGTAGATCACATTTACAACTTCGGTGTTGAAACTATGGCCATAAGGGCCATACTCAATGAAATTGCTTCAAGCAGATGTGATGATGATGTCAGAGATATGCACATGATGTAGGTCAGGTAGTGGTTTCAAGAGAGTCTATGGCAGTTGATTATGCTAGTGATGGTGATATCAATTTTTCCTATGGTTCATCTCATGATTCCTATTGTTCATTGGAGAGCACACATATGGCTTGGTTGCTTGATGCATTAGCCACTTTTCATGTTACTCCACATCATGAGTGGTTTTGATGATTCTCACATGAGAGTCATGGATGTGTGCACATGCCTGATGGTATGGCATATGACATTGAGGGTGCAAGAGATGTATGCCTTATGCTACCCGGTGGAGCATCAATTAGGCATGTATGTTATGTGCCTTCATTCCCTTTGAGCTTGATTTTAGTTAGCCAGTTACAAGAGAGCAGATGTTATGCATTCCTTGGTGAGCATCATTTTCAATTGGAGTTGGGACAACTTATGCTTATCAGAGGTGCTAGCACTGGACACATATATCCACTATAGGTACTCTATGTGAGAGACAGTCTCATCTCAGTGGACGTTTAGCCTTATGTGTGGTGTGAGACTCATCATGTCTCATTTCTTCCACCTACAGGTAGGCTCATTGATATTCATGATGCACATGTATGGCAAGATTTAGATGCTCGGATGGATGCACATGTAGAGCATGATTTGGATGCACATGATGCTTTTTCAGAGCATGATTTTATTGATCACATGGATGCTCATGTGGAGCACACTTTGGATTATCACTTGGATGCTTTAGAGCATGATGTGGATGCTCATGTAGAGAATTGTGATGATACTCAGTTAGAGTGTGATCATTAGTTTGACCTTGCTGCTGATGTTGTGTGACTAGCTCATGTGGAGCATGATGATACAATTGGTGTAGTAGAGCAAGATTGCTGTCACGATACATGATGTGTGATAGAGAAGTTTTGCACTCTAGATGCACAACTAGATATATCCCTGGTTTATAGGATGAATTATTTGGATGTTGAGGAGTCAATAGTTATACAATCATTCTTGGACTCACTCATACTAGATGTTGGCATAGATATGTGAGGACATGTTGGTCTTGATGATGGTGCTTTGGATGCCTTGGATATAGGCATGGCTGACATGCTTAGATTAGCTAGGGTAGCACATGTTTTCTCAACATTTGAGAGTCTGATGTACGAGTTGTTATGCTCAAGACCAAACATTGCAGTTATTATTGGAGCTTTTGCACTTGGAGTTTTCAATCATTCGATGATTGACATAGGCAAAGATCTAGTGGGAGCTTTGTAGGAACTTCATTAGTTCTTGAGTATGTCAGATGTTAACTGGACTCTTGTTGATATGAATCTAGAACAGTTTGAGGTGCATGGATACACCCTCTTTGAGGCAATTGGTGTAAGCTGATCGGTATTGGTTGAGATCCGAACTCTTCTTGTACATTATTGTATAGTCCAACGGGGATGTAAGCATCATGTGACCTTACCCCTATATTCATATATATACATCATTTATAGAGCATCACATCATAGAGATCATTATTTTCAAGGCTCCCATGCATATGTGCATGCCTCTCCTCTCCTCTCTCTCCCTCCATCTCCTCCTTGCTCCTCTTGTGCAGCATACCTAATCCCTTCATTTTGCATATTCTATGAGCTTATATAGTGTTGAAGCTCAAAGTCAAGGACAAAGCATGGAAGCACATCAAAAGGTGGACACACAAGGAAAGGGAGCAAGTAGGGAGATCCATGAAGTGTATGTCAAATTTTCAGACGAATCCCCTACAAAAATAGTGATTTTCATCACTAAAAACCATTGTAAATACCATTATCTATTTTTATAACTCCATTTTGTTCAAGCCGAGGAGTCCTTGAGCTTGAGGAGTATTAGAAGTACCATCGTACCAATTTTCATAATTTTTAGACTTCGTTTGAGCCCTCAAATAAGCCCTGGAACCTAATTTTTAACTAGGCCGGACACTAGGTCTGGACAGGGCCAAAACTAGTAAAAAAACTATAAAAAGAGCTAGAGAGCTGATTTTTGGGCGTTAGCTTGTTAGAGAATAGAGCTTTTGTAAGAGAACTCTTTTGCAATCGAAGCTTTCCATTGTTCCTCTCTTTGATCTTACTTTGTGCGCGTGTGTGTGTATGTGTGTGCATGTTTGTGTGCTTTCACTCACGCACTTGAGCTTTCACTTGCTCGTGGTCTTCATACCGGTCCTCACATCTCCGCGGATTGACAAGTAAAGGAGGTGGTGCTTACGCTTGAGCTACACCAAATTTTGGCACCGTTGCCAGGGAGAGAGCTTCGAGGACGAGCGTTGTGATGGTAAGATCGTAGATTTGCGACGTTGGAAGGTAAAATAACAGTCATTTCAGTTCATTTTCTGTTTTTTCCTCTTCATCTTCATCATCATCATCATCTCCGCCTTCTTCCATCTTCTTCTTCATAGAAATTTCTTGTTTTTTAGTGTATTTTCACCATTTTCATACCATTTTTCATGCATTATTGTGTGGGAAGGAGTTAGGAGGTGCAAGGGAGAGCAAGCGCTATGTTTTTTTCAAAAACACGATTTGTGAATCACGATTCTCTGAGACAAAATCGCGATTTTCAAAAACACGATTCTGTGATTGTGCTCAAAATCATGATTCTCACCAATCACGATTTTCAGCAAAAAAAAAAAAAACACGATTTACAGCAAAAACACGATTCTGTGATTGTGCTCAAAATCGCGATTCTCACCAATCACGATTTTCAGCAAAATCGTGATTTTCATGTCAAAAAAACACGATTCTCTAAAACATGATTTTGTGCTCAAAATCGCGATTTTCATGTCAAAAAACACGATTCTGTGCTCAGAATCGCGATTTTCATATCAAAAAACACGATTCTCTAAAACACGATTCTATGCTCAACATCGCGATTTTCATGCTAAAAAACACGATTCTGAGAACCACGATTTTGTGAAAAACACGATTTTGTGAATCACGATTCTCTGAGACAAAATCGCGATTTTCAAAAACACGATTCTGTGCTCAACATCGCGATTTTCAAAAACACGATTCTGTGCTCAACATCGCGATTTTCAGAAACACGATTTTGTGCTCAACATCGCGATTTTCAGAAACACGATTCTGTGCTCAACATCGCGATTTTCAGAAACATGATTTTGTGCTCAACATCGCGATTTTCAAAAACACGATTTTGTGCTCAACATCGCGATTCTTTGACTTCACAGCATCGTGATTCTCTGAAAGTTCACAAAATCGCGATTCTCTTGAAGATCACAAAATCGCGATTTTCTTGAAAAGGTCCTGTTTGCCTGTTTTGACCCCCAGGAGCTTGATTTGACATAACTTTTTCATCCAAAGTCCATTTTTTGAGCTCTATAGATCGTTGGTTTTGAGATAGGATAATTTGAAGTTGACCCTCAAGTGGGACTAGGGAACCAAGGGGGCTCCAAAGAAGTTTGAACCATACCAAGGGGAAAATCTGGACTCTTGACTAAAGCATATGAACCTGAGATCTGGTAGACATTTAGGCAAGGATAAACAAAGCATTAGATCTTCTGAGGCTAGTGTCAACCATACATCCAAGTCTTGGGCACAACAACTAAGTGGTCATCTTTTACTAAGTTCAGACACAAGTGATTCAAAAATGTCTTTTAGCATGGGAAAACCTGCAGGTGGCTCAGGGACTGCCCATCTACAAACACCAGAAGGTCCCTATAAGACACAATTGGAATATATTCGGACCAACCAATTAGGTGCTCGCATCTATGAGGATGGTCTGAGGCAATCAGTGGTCCAACTCAAAAATCCAGATCAATCCTTTGGACTTGAACACCCGGTGGTCAAGTTCGAAGAGGGTTCATACATTGATAAGGAAGGAACCATGTATGTGGTTACCAACCAACCAGATAGGACCGATGAGTTTGGAAATATCATTCAAGAGAATGAGATAGGAGACCTAGAACAAGGAAATGTAGGACAAGGACCCCAGACTCCTAGAGGCAAGTCAGTTTTGACCAGAGTGATCACAAAAGCATAGAACTATTTTTGAATAGAGAAACAGAGGAAGCCTTTTGGAGATTCAAGCCAGATCAACCTAGCCAATGGGGCATAGTTATCATCTATGAATTCAAAGATCCTGAGATACCAGGCAAAGTTGTCTACCTGGATAACACATCAGAGAAGATATTCTTGGTAACAGAACATGATGGACATGCATATACTTGGAAGAAAGAATTGATTTTTCCCCCACCAAGATCCAATGTTTCCCATGGCCTCCAAGGAGTAGGATCATCCCACGCTCATGAAGCCCAGAGAGAAAGAACTAGAGAGAGACTTGAGGTAAGTTTTGCACCCATTGTGGGCAGGAATAGATCAGGATTTGAAAATGAAAGACCTGAAAGAGAGAGACATCAAGCACATAGGCAACAAAGAGATGAACATGATTTTCCATTGCCTAGACCCCGAGAGCACCCAAGAACCCTTAGATCCACTCAAGTGATCAAGGCAATGAAGAATTATTTTGACGGGTCAGGAGATCCTTATGATCATGTGGCCGAGTTCAAACAAGTGTTAAGAGCTGAACAGGTTGAGGACTTGTTCACCCAGTACGAGGCATTTGGTTTGACTCTTAAGGGCATTGCCTTGGCTTGGTTTCAACCACTGAGTAGTCGCAACTATCGCGATATAGGTCAACTGCTAGACGAATTCATTGTTGAATTTTCCAAGAGTGGTATCATGCATAACACATCATCCCTGATCCATAGTTTCAAGCAGACACCCCAAGAAACAGTGCGACTAGCAGGTAGAAGGTTCAGACAGTACCTAGAAAGATGCCCTACTCCTGAGTTACCCACACCAGCCAAACAAGTGGCTTTGTTCTTAGATGGCTTACTGAGCACAAAGTTAAGATCATATGTGTACCTGAAAGAGCCTAGATCCATAGAAGAGTGTGTGCGGACGTGCATTGACATAGAAGATAACTTGGGTGAGGAGTTAGGATTATCCAAACTCTATAAGGATTCAGATAGTTCTACTAGTCATACTTCAAAAATCTCCACGGAAATAGAGGAGATAGCTGAGCAAGTTGCCAAGAAGCTGGGAGTCCAAAATAGGCAAACACAGAGAGTCACCGCATTGAATCAGTGTTATACTTGCGGAGGCAACCACATGGCTAATGTATGCCCAATGCACAACCAGAATGTGAGAGAAAGGAATACCCCATACTGCACTATTGAAAGGAAGTACACAAACCATACGGCTCAAGATTGTCCCTATAACAGGCAGGCTGTTAGACAAAATTATCAACAACCTTACCAACCAGGTAGATATCAAAACCAATACCAACAGCCATATTATAGACCACAACAGCAATATCAGGCACAATATAGGCCACAACCAGTCTTAGGAAACCAACCACCAGCTCCAGTCAAATATGCTGTCGGAGAGGAAAATCCAAATAGAGCATTGGTGCCACTAACCCCATTGATACCAGATAATGACTCTCATGCTCATAGTTCAGACTACTCCCATGAAGGTAGTCCACATGCTTATTATACAGAGTCACCTGAACATAGTGAGATTTTCTCGTATCAATATGAGGCACCATCTATGGAGCAAAATTGGGAGCTAGAATACTCCAATGTCATGTACACAAATCCTAACCCTAGGCCCCAATTGACACAAATGAGACCACAAGCCCCTAGAGGATCTTGTTTCAGATGTCATGGTGACCATTTCATTCGTGACTGTCCCCACCCACCATCTCCGAGTCAAGGACAGGCTATCACAATACAGGCTTTTTGTTCTGATTGCGGCAAAGACCATCTCCCCAGAGATTGTCCAAGAAACCCCTCCAGTGCACCCAAGATTACACCCATTAATGTGGTAGGCTTAGTGGCAGATTCAAGTTCAAGTAGTAGCAATGTGGCTCCTATACAAGCTGTCACTAGAGCACAAGCCTTAAAATAGGATAAACCAGCAGAACAATCAGAGTCGAGTGAATCAGGAGAGCCTAGTAAGAGGAAAACAAGAACATGGAAGGATACCAGAGAGAAGGCCAATCGCAAGTGGAATAAAAAGCTATCGGAACTAGAAGAAAGCTTAAAAGAAGCGAAAACAAAAATAGAGGACATTGCATCTCAAAGCCCCTCGCATGCCGAAACTCCATCCACTCCACCTCATCCCACCCCACCACCCATTGTAAATAGACCACAACCAGGGTCTGTTCTTGCAGATCCAACCCCAGAAGGCTTGGACATGATGTTCAAGGCTTACCAGGCTCGACTTCAAGAAGGGCCTACAACTGCAAACCTAGACAAGAGTTACCCTAGAGCAGATTTAGAGATTGAACGGATGAAAATGTGCATGAAAATGGTAGAACAAGCTCAAACTATACTCGAGACTAGTCAAAAGTTCAATCAGACAAACTCTGTCAAACCGGATTTGCATTTCCAAGGCTTACTAGAAAGATTAGAGCAATTGGTAAACAAACCACAAGTTTCTTTACCTCCACAGGCTCAACCAGTTATTGAAAGAGGAAGCTCACCACCAATGGGAGCTTATGTTCCTAATTCCACAGATGTTGGAATACCTCCTTCAATTCAACAGTACTCTCAAGAGTTCTTGCGGGAAATACAAGAAGAGAAATGGGCCAAGGAGAAGGGTAATTCCCCTCCTATTCCTGAGATTGATGATCTTCATGATCAATTTCCCCAAGACATTCCATCTATTTACAGAGATGAAGCAGAACAACAAGAAGACGAAAGGTTAGATTTTGAATCTAATACCTTAGAAGAACTGCCTCAATTTCCAGGCCCATGGGAATCTGAATCTCTCCAGATTAGAGCTCCCACAATACTAGTAAGAAATGAAGACTCAGTGGTTCCAAGGAACACGGATGTCGTGAAGAACACTAAGGTTCATTGTCATCTTACTGTAGAAGAGCTGCTCAAAGCAAAACCTGAGCTTTGGAATCATGTGAAGGATCAGGTTCCAGAACTTGATTCCAACATGCCAAAAGCAGGCTCCAAGCAAAGGGTACCAGAGATACCTCTAGACAAAATAGGGGACATGTGTGAGGGTGAAGAAGGTAATACTTATCTTCCAATTACCTACCAAGGTTACACAACCAAAGCAATCATAGATTCAGGTGCTGGTGTTGCTATTGCGACCACCTCCTTGTGGAAGCAATGGGGCAAGCCCACATTAAGACCAACTAGAATGAAGCTTCAAATGGCTGATGGTCATTTTGAAAGACCTCTCGGATTGCTCGAAGGGATAACTCTAACCACTTGTGGTGTGGAGTTTGAACATACATTTGCTATATGTGACTTTGAGAAAAATAATGTCTATGAGATGATCCTACGACAATTGCAAATAGTACAGGATTGGGGAACCAACTCCTTGTACTTGCAGCACTTAGGGGTCACTACCAAGGTCAATTTGAAGGATTACTCCTTCAGAGATGTACCACCCCTACAGTGGAATCCTATCCACAAAGCAAAAGAAGATTCAATCTCTGTGCATTCTGAAAGTTCACCAGATCCATCACGGTTGCATGAAGATACTCATTTGTGGATGTGCAAGGTCGTAGAGGAAGAGGAAAAACGTTTAAAGGCAAGAGAAGAAGGAACTTCGCCAGGAGATAGACCAATTAAAGACCCATCCTATACACCGATGATCTTTCCAGATGAGGAATTTGAGCCTCATGGCTGGCCAGAAATCTTAGCCACCATGGACATTGCTGTCAATGAAGAACAATGGAAACCTCATTGTGATGAGGAGGGTTATGATATCTCAGTGTTCATGTGTCAGCCCTTGCTAGAAGAATGTGACCCTAGTGATGTCATAGAAGAAGAAGAGAATGACGATGATATAGAGTCCATTGTGATGGATAGTTGCTTTAACTCAGAGCAGCACTATCTAGAAGATATAGGAGTGTTCACCCAGAAAGAAGAAGAACCTCTCACAAGTATTAAAACGGTAAATTCGAAGGATGGAAGTGAGAGCAGTCAAAAGAAAAAGAAAAGAAAAGCAGTGAAACAAGAAGAGGAGGAATCATTGTTTGAAGTACCAGAGAACTTCAAGAAATATGAAGTTGACGACCGCAAAATTTTGGTACGAATGCCTAAGAGAGAGGCCATCATAGGAGAATCATATGATAATAAATAAAAGACCAAGAAGATTGTAGTGACCATCGAAGAGAACGAAGAGAGATGCACATATATAGGAGATGACCTAAGTGCAAGAGAAGAAATGGAGCTTGTAGCTCTATTAACGGAATATAGGGATGTGTTTGCATGGCACTATAGAGACTTGAAAGGGGTAGATCCAAGAATTTGCTCTCATACTATCCCCATGACTTTTGATGCCAAGCCCACCAAACAGAAGCCCTACACATATAATGATACCTATGCAGCCAAAATAAAAGAAGAAATTGACAGGTTGATTGAAGCTGGATTCATCTATGAGATTGAGCATACTGAATGGGTGTCCCCCATTGTAGTGGTGCCCAAGAAGAACAGAAATTTGCGAGTGTGTATTAACCTTAAAAAAGTTAATGCCGCTACTATGAGAGATAGTTATCCACTTCCAATCACGGAACACCTTTTGGAGCGCGTTGCAGGCAAGGAAGTTTATAGCTTCCTTGATGGGTTTTCAGGTTACAATCAAGTAGCCATTGCCCTAGAGGATCAACACAAAACAACTTTTGCTACAAAGTGGGGAATATTTGCATTTCGTGTAATGCCATTTGGGCTCACCAATGCACCTGCAACGTTCCAGAGGCTCATGTGTCATGTCTTCAAAGAGTTCTTGCGAAAGAGCTTAGAAGTGTATGTGGATGATTTATGTGCTCATTCCCAAGAAAGAAGGTTCCACATCCCTGAGCTCAGACAAATCTTCAACAAGTGTAGAGAATATCGAGTGTGTCTGAACCCAGAAAAGTGTGTTCATGGTGCGGCAAGGTAAAATCTTAGGTCATATTGTTTCTAAGAATGGAATCTCAACAGATGAAGATAAGGTACGAGCCATAGCGGAGCTACCAAGGCCAAGGAATATTAAAGAGGTACAAGCCTTTATGGGCCATTGTGGATATTACCATAGGTTTATCCACATGTACACGATCATAGCTAGACCCCTTTATGCCTTGCTGTCTAATTTTGAGTGGAACGATGAATGTGAGAATTCTTTCAATGAACTGAAGAAACGTTTGTGCACAGCACCAATACTGACCACTCCTGATTGGAATAAACCATTCCATGTCCATGTGGATGCATCCAATCATGCCATCGGATGTGTGCTTGCACAACCCACAAGTGAAGGAAATTTAGATTTGCCCATAGCATATGCTAGTAGACAGCTCACTGCAGCTGAACGGAACTATACCACAACTGAGCGAGAGGGCTTAGGCATGGTATATGCTGTGAAGAAGTTTATACACTATTTATTGGCCAACAAGTTCAAGTTTTTCACTGATCATCAAGCTTTGTTATATTTGGTCAATAAACCTTGCAATACTGGACGCTTAGTAAGATGGTTCCTCTTACTAATGGAATATGACTTTGAAGTTGTTGTCAGGAAAGGTAGAACCCACCTTCGGGCAGATCACCTTTCTCGCATTACTTCAGGAGAGTCACCGCAAGGCGTGTCTGATGAACTACCTGATGCTTATCTGTTCAATTTCGAAGTTGTTCCCAAATGGGCAAATAAGTTGGTACCAGTCCTAACCTTCGGCCCTGCGAATAAGAATGTGAAAACATCACAAGAAGAAATTGTAAGATCACAAAAATATCACATATTGGCAGGAAGCATGTAGAAACAAGATACGGAGGGCGTATTAGCTTGTTGTGTCGAGGATGATGAACATAATAGTTGGTTGCAACAAGCTCATGAGGGATTGCTAGGAAATCACTATTCTAAACAACGCACATTGCAAAATCTAAAACGTTTAGGAGTGTATTGGCCTAGCATGGACAAAGAAATACATGAGTGGATTAAGAATTGTCCAATGTGCAGAGAGAGACCCCCAGTGGAGCATGCGACCCTTTATCAAGTGTCATTAATTCTAGATTGGAGTGCTCCATTGGTAGAGTTTATGAGGTCGGGAAGATTACCCAAAGAGGCTAGTCTAGCAAGAAGACGAAGCATGGAGCAAGAGGCTCAAGGCTATGCCCTAGTAGGAGACAACCTATACCGAAGAGGCAAAGATGGTTACTTAAGACTGTGCATTCACGAATCAGATTATTTGAAAGTCTTAGAAACTGCACACAGCGGTATTGCAGGTGGACATTTTGGTCTTGACCGAGTGATCAAGACCATTCTATTCTCAGGACTTTGGTGGCCCACTCTTCATATGGACGCACATACCTATGTGAAGAAATGTGACACATGCCAACGTGCACAATTTCCAGTTAGAAAAGACGAGATGCCCTTGAGGTCAATGATGGGAGGGCGTGCATTCTCCAAGTGGGGCATAGACTTCATAGGTCCTATTAATCCCCCTGCTAGAAACTCCCATGCAGAGTATATTATTGTAGCCATAGATTACCTTACAAAGTGGGTAGAGGTGAAAGCCACAACAAAGAATGATGCTCAGACGACGGCTAAGTTCTTATTCGAGAATGTGTTCACGAGATATGGACTACCAATAGAGTTGGTGAGCGATAGAGGCACACACTTCTTGAATGAATTCATTGAAAATCTTCTCCAAGAATTCTTGGTGATACATAAGAAGTTTGCCCCCTATCACCCACAAGCTAATGGACAAGCCGAGAGCACCAATAAGATCCTCTGTAACGTATTGACAAAACTGGTAAATAATAAACGCTCTGATTGGGACAAACAACTTCATCATGCTGTTTGGGCTTATCGAGTTGCCTACAAAACGGTACTCAATGCCACCCCATTTCAGATGGTCTTCGGACAGAACGCTGTGCTACCATTAGATTTCTTAATCCCTGCCTTAAAAGTAGCACAAGAGTATGAGTGGAATGGGCATGAATTGTCCTCTAGGATCTTTGATCTCGAACGCTTAGGTGAGACGAGGCTATGAGCGGCAGCAGGCATCTACGCTGCAAAGAAGAGGCAAAAGGCATAATTTGATGCACACATCAAGGATAAGGGATTGAAAGAGGGAGATCTAGTGTTGGTTTACACACTAAAACAACATGCCCGTAAGTTGGAAAAAAAGAGGATATGGACCCATGATCATTAATAGAATTTCCACTAGTGGTGCAGTTCAGTTGGCCACTCTAGAAGGAGATATCTTGCCAAACTATATTAGTGGCTGTAGAGTCAAGCTATATCAAGAACCTCTTACTGAGGATATGCTAACGAGACTCAACACTGCTAAGAAGCGAAAAGAAGAAGAGTTAAGAGTGAGAGAAGAAGCTCAGGCAGAGGCCAGAGAGCGCATAAGGCGAAATAAATTAAGGCGATCATGCCTAGATGTCAACTCAAAAGCCCCAAAATATCACATGGATATGTGCCAAAAATCGGGCATAACTACTTCTCAAGTCATTGACCGACGTCCCTTTGTGACCATAGAGATAGGACAAGGAAAGGATGCAAGGACTGTGAAAGCATTGATTGACTCAGGTGCAGCAAGTAGTGCAGTTAGACTATCCTACTGCCAGAACTTGTAGTTGAACATCAATCCCATAGAAGCTTATCTCATAGGATTGGGAGGTGTGGAAACCCCTTGTTTGGGCGAGGTGGAACTTCCCATCTACCTGCAAGATGTTCCAATGAAAGTCAAAGTGCTAGTGTGTCAAGATGCGAACCTTACAGAACCACTTGTCTTAGGACAAGATTGGATTTATGACAATGTAGTCAACTTAAACCTAAGAAGTCAACTTCTTCAAGTTTGGGTCCAGGGACAATGCTTTACATTAGAACTAGAAAATGGCATGCTCACAAATCCAGATGTCACATCTTGTAGTTCTTCTAAGACTAATCATATGGAAGAAGATGTTGTATGTGTCAAAAGCTCTAAGAAGGAGTCAATCGTGGAAGAACAGGTTCGAAGGCGGGTGGATCTTTCTTCTTCTCCAAAGAATCAAGTAGCCATAGTAGTGAGTCCACCACACAAGCAAACACAACCGATCACGACAACTGCTACATCAAATAGAAAGACACCATTCGATAAGAAAGCAGTTCCAAACATGAAGCAGACCTGGGTACGCAAAGGAGAGCAACCACTAGCCTTGCCCCCACAAATCCCATCTAGGACAGCCAACCAGGCCAGAAGACAAAGGAAGCAGCTCGGACAAGCTCAATCACAAGGTATCCAACAAGTTTGGGTGCCTAAGAAATTAGTTGAAGCTCAACAAGGGCGATTACAGAAGTGGGTACCTAAGAAGCTCTTACATCTACAACAACCTGTGTTCTCCCACATGCGAAAGGTCTCAACAAAGAAGCCAAAAGGAGAAGAGGGTAAGAACTACGTACAGAGACCGAAAGGAGATCAAATTAGCTCTTCAACAATAGTAGGAAGACGTGCAAAAAGGATATGGGTTTGGAAGCCAAAAGTACAAGTAGCCTCCATCAAACCAAAGCGCCAACCACACTGAATACAACAGTTCAGAAGGCATCCAACGAGGAAGACGCCTGAAGTAATCTCTACAGTGCCAAATGCTGTTCTAAAATGGGTCCCTATCAAGAGGAAGGATCAGTGGTCATCTCGAGATCCAATGGATACCTCCAACAAAGATGACATCAACATTTGCAGGTGACATCAGGCCTCGACGAACGACAACCATGTGCTCCTTGCACAACCTTGTCTTTTGCACCATTCAGGTCTTGCATTTCCAAAGTATTCATTAATATAGGGCCCACATTACACGGCCGTGCATAGACACACTTGAGAATCTCAGGCACAAGAGCACATTGACATATGTCAAAGATTTTTATTGATTGATACTAAACTTTGTCTTCTTGTTTTGTGACATTGTTCCAAAAAAAAAAAAAAAAAAAAAAAACTTGTCTCTAGGCTTGGCTCTTGGGACCTGAATGAGTCATGCTTAGTTGCAGGTGGAATTGTTGATTACTAGGCATTTATCAATTTGGCTAAAACTGTGTCTCGGCTAGCAGATGATATTATTGCTACCTTATCTGGTAGATGGCAAGCACTTGGCATGAACATGGCATCTACAAAATGTGCCTATTCTCACATTTGGACCCAAGAATCCAGTGATGAACACAAAAGATGAAGAAATTGTCAAGTCATAAACATATCACATACTCATAGGGAGTATTTACAACTAGAACAATCAAGGAATCTTAGCTTTTTGTGTGGAAGATGAAGAGCACAATAAATTGTTGTAATTGGCACATGTAGGTGCATTATGAAAACACCATTCAAAACACAAAACCCTATAGACATTGAAGCAATTAGGTGTATAGTTGCCCAGAGTGGAAGTAGATGTCTATAGGTTGATCAGGGATTGTTTGTCTTGTATTATTAGACCCCCATTTGAGCATGCAACTCTATATCAAGTGTCTCTAATGCCTAATTGGAGTAGTCGTTTAGTTGAGTTTCTAAGGACAAGAACATTTCCTAAAGAGATGACTTTGGCATGATAAAGGAGTCTAGAACAAGAAGCTCAAAAATATACCTTAGAGATTGCACACTAAGGTGTTTTAGGAGGACACTTTGGACTTGATCGAGTGATTAAGGCTATGCTATTTTCACATCTTTGGTGGCCCAACCTTCATATGGATGCACATACCTATATGAAGAGGTGTGATAGATGTCAATGAGCTCAATATACTATTCACAATGATGAGATGCCACTAAGTCCCATGATGGAAAGATGTACATTCTCCAAGTGGGATATAGACTTTGTAGGTCCTATCAAACCCCCAAGTAGAAGCTCCTAGGCCAAATACATAACTGTAGCCATATATTATCTTACCAAATGGGTAGAAGTGAGAGCCATTAGGAAGAATGACACACGGACAATGGCCATTCTTATTTGAAAATATGTTGACAAGGTATGGTTTGGCTATAGAGCTGGTGAGTGATCAGGGAACTCATTTTCTAAATGAAGTGATTGGATATCTATTGCAGGATTTTATTGTGATTCACAAGAAGTCAACACCATACCATCCACAGATGGACAAGCAAAAAATACTAAAAAAATCATATGCAATGTATTGACTAAGCTTGTAGACCAAAAATGCTTTGATGAAGAAAAATAGTTACATCACACTATTTGGGCATATTGAGTGGCCTATAAAATAATACTCAATGCAACTCCTTTTCAGATGGTCTTTCATCAAAATGTTTTGCTTCCCTTGGATTTTTTGATATCCACCCTAAAAGTAGCACAAGAGCATCAATGGAGAGGTCTTATCAACAGTTCATGGCAAAGACAAAGAGAGAGTATGTAAGAAGTAGAGCAAGGAGACCAAAGAGGGCTCCACCAATAAAATTTCCATTCCATTTTGATTTAGAATGGTCAAATTTGTTGGAAACATCAACAATGATTCTAATAACTAACCAATGTAATATACAACTAGCCAATTTTGCCATGCAACACTCCGTTTTAGGCAAACGAAGGAGTCCTCAAGCTTGAGGACTTAGATAGAACATGCCTACCAATTTTCATATTTTGTGGACCTCATTTGATACCCCAAGAGTACCTTAGGACATAAATGCTAACTAGACCAGTTATTAGATGTGAAACCGGTCATTTCACCTAAAAAACTATAAATAGAGCTAGAAATCTCATTTTGGGGGTGAGCTAGTTGAGGAGTGAACTTTGTATGAGAGCATTTGTATTATGAATAATGAGAAGAAGTGAGTTTCCTTCCATTGCCTCATCTATTGTCTCTTCCTTCTGTGTGTGTATATGTGTGTACACTAGAGTGCTTCTCACCTTCATCTTTGTGCACCTCACTCATTCACAGTCTTCATGTCATCCTTGCATCTCTGTGGATTGACCATTAAGATGTGGAGCTCCATGACGTGATACTCACCCTTGTATAGAGCAACACCAAATTTGGCACTGTTGCCAGGGATGTGCTCAAGGACAAACACATGATGGTAAGAGTGTGAGGAGATAGGCATTGGAAGGTATGTAGTTAGAGTTTTTGTAAGATTTTGAAGTTGTTTTTTGTATTGTTTTTTGCTTCACTTCACCTCCTCTACCTCTACCATTCATAGCCACACATCCTCATCATCAGCCAAACATTTTGATTTTCTCCATATCCACCCCCATTCATCTCATTCCCCTCATTTATATGTTAGAGTGAGAGAGAGAGAGGGAGAGAGAGAGAGGGAGAGAGAGAGAGAGAGGGAGAGAGAGAGAGAGAGGGAGAGAGAGAGAGGGAGAGAGAGAGAGAGAGAGGGAGAGAGAGAGAGGGAGAGAGAGAGAGGGAGAGAGAGGGAGAGAGAGAGAGAGAGAGAGAGAGAGAGAGAGAGAGAGAGAGAGAGAGAGAGAGAGAGAGAGAGAGAGAGAGAGAGAGAGAGAGAGAGAGAGAGAGAGAGAGAGAGAGAGAGAGAACATGAGTGCTCAATTTTGTGTGTGCAAGAGTTTATTTGTAGGACTCGCATCTCCTACTTTGCACAATTATTGTCAAAGGTAAGAAATTTGTGTATTTCTCCATCTCCTTGTCCATGAGTTTAGACCATCATGATAGGCCTTAACTTCACAACTTTTTAGAGCATATCAACAATAGTGGGAAGAGCATCCTTGCACATCCTAGGAACCATAGAACATTTGTAGAAATTCATAATTTTTCATGCCATCATGACTGGCCAAGACCATATCAATACCATCATGATATGCCAAGTCATGATTTGCCAAGACCATCATGATTTTCCATCCCATTGTGATTGATTAGAACCATTGTGATAGTCTAAACCCATCATGACACCTTATCCCCATTGCAACAATCCACCCCCTCATGACCCTAGCACACCATCGCGATCGTAGCGCACCATTGCGACTACCCTAGACCACCTCTGCACCTCATCCCCATTGTGACAACCCACCCCCATCATGAGCCGAGCACACCATCATGACTGCCCCACACCATTGCAACACCTCATCCATATTGCAACACTAGTGCACCATCACAATAGGCTGACCCCATCATGACACCTCATCCCCATCATGACAACCCATCCCCATTGTGACCCTAGCACACCATCGCCATTGCCCCACACCATTCTAACTGGCCCACACCATCACAACACCTCATCCCCATCATGACTAGCACAAGCATCGTGGAAGTCCTCCCCTCTTTGAAAAAAATAGGCTTTGGAAATTTTAATCATATTTTCTAACTTTTTGAAGTATTTTAGGTGCTTGCAGGGCATTCGGTGCAAGAGGTGGCAGATATCACAAAGGATCCAGGCAAGGAATGGTGCTTGGAAGATGACCTGAGCTAATAGGAAACATAGTGGGGACATACAAAGAGCTAGACTTAAGGTCAAAAATTAGTATATCCACCTACTACCAATTCAATTTTTTTGGCTAAGGCATATACCTAGTAATCACACTTAGGTGATGATAGGTTCGTAAGTCCAAGGGATTTAAGGGATTCAAGTATAAGAGTAGGATATCTTATTGACACGATAAATATATGGGAAAGAACATAAGTTGATGCAACAAGAATGAATCAAAGAAACAAAAAGTTATTCCCGACGAGCATCCTTGTGACAAGACAAACATCAAAAGTTATTAAAAAGGACAAGTAATGGATACCTAAAGGAACATTACAATGTGGGTGTACATTAGGTTAGCAAGGGAAACCAAATTCATGAACCTTAGGTTAGGAATACATATAGGCAAAATAGGTCAACGGAGTGTTAGATCATCTAACACCAATGTTAATCACATTGTTAGATCGTGGGCACAACGGTTGAGTGACTACCCCTACGTGGTAAGCTCAGATACTAGTGAGTCTGAGATGTTATTTAGCATGGATAAACCTAGATGTAAATTGAGACTTTCTCATTTGCAAATGCTAGAAGGTCCTTATAAAACCCAATTAGAGTACATCAGCACCAAGCAACTAGGTGCTCGCATCTACGAGGATGGTCTATGCAGGTTCATGGTTCAACTTAGGAATCTGGAATAGCCCTTGAGAATAGAGCACCCTATGGTCAAATTCAAAAATGGGGCATATATAGATAAGCAGGGAACCATGAACCAACTTACCTAAAAAATGGGTGAATTTGGATCCATTGTACCTGAATTAGACTTTGGGGACATAGATCATGAGAACAAGGAACAAGAACCTAGAACGCCTTGAGGCAAATCGGTCCTATCAAGGATCATCACTCTTGAATGGATGCCTCAAGACAATAGTAGCATAGAGCTCTTCATAAGCAGAGAGACTAATGAATTATTTTGGAGGTTAGACCTGATAAGCCTAGCGATGTTTCTGGAATCATTATATACAAATCCAAAGATTTAGAAATCCTAGGAAAGATCACTTGGACAACACTTCAAAGAGTATGTTTGTAATTATTGAACATGGTAGACATGCATATATGTGGAAGGGCAAACCAATCTTTCATTCATCGAAATCCATTAACCCTCATAATCAAATTGGGGTAGGATCGTCACATGCACAAGGTACCAGAAGAAGAAATCGAAAGAGCGATCGGAAGTGAGTTTTGTACACACTATAGGGGGAGAAAGACCAGGAATGGATGCAGAGAGAACAAAATGAGAAAGGGCTAGAGGACATAGGCCTCAAAGAGGCATGGATGACTTTCCTCCTGCCTAGACGAAGGAGCACCCAAGAATTTTGAGGCTTACCCAACTAGTGAAATCTATGAAGAACTACTTCCATGGTACCAGTGACCCCTATGATCATGTTGCGGAGTTCAAACAAGTATGGAGGGTGGGACAAGTAGAGGCTATGCTCACTTAGTACAATGCTTTTGGATTAACCTTGAAGAATATTGCCTTAACTTGGTTCTAACCTCTCCATTAAGGACAATTTAGGGACATCCATCAATTGCCAAAAGCTTTCATTATGGATTTTTCTAAGAGAGGAATCAGACAAAATACCTTATCTTTGATCCACAACTTCAAGCAGACACCACAAAAAGCTATGAGGCTAGCAAGACGTAGGTTCATGCAATATATTGAGAGATGTGCAATTCTAGAGCTACCAGCCCAAGCAAAACAAGTTTCCCTATTTCTTGATGGCTTCCTGAGCGTGAAACTACATTCATATGTCTACCTTAAGGAACCCAAAACTATAGAGCAATGTGTGAGAATCTGTATAGACATATGAATGATTCCTATTTATCCTCAAAGTGAGACGTTTGGGTGAATAAAATTATCTATGATATTATAATTCCCTTGTCTTTTGTGAGTTTGAGTATTTTAACTATTTATTTCCTTCTATATAACTGGTCTTGGGTTTTTATTCTCTATTTTTGGAGTGGTTTTTAAATTATCAAAAGATTGAGTTTGATAGCTATTTCTTGTAGATAAGGATTTACAATGGCAAGTATATGAGCTTTAAATTCTTCAACCAACTTCAAGACTCTCTTCCCATCTCCATTTACATATGTAGGGGAATCCCTTGTCTCATTACAATTCTTTATGACCTTGATATTAATGTGAGTCAAAGATCTGTGTATATTTGGATGCAAAACCCATTACTCATCACGGGAATCACGATTCATGTAAATTAAAGTATTTGATTGATCAATTGCTACTTTAATTATTTGCTCCTTATTTTTATTGTCCTTTAGAGGTTAACAAATCTTGTTGTACCTCCTTCTTTATTGGCTTTTTCTCAACCAATTCTCCTTGGTCATTTATATGCTTTGGGTTTCTAGTAAGTACATATAGAATACCATCGCTTTCATATTGATAATTTACAAATCAAGTTACGAGTGTCATGTTAAAAGGTGAGTCTAATCTACATCTTGCAACAAATCTTTGAAGGCCATCCTTATAGTTATTTACCCCAAATGCGCTTTTAGTTTGAATTTGAGGATGTTTCTATAGTCACCTTCATTGGAACTTTCGCCATCCATCACATTTCTTGCTCCTTGTGATGCCAAGCATGAACTTTTTATGTTTAACTCTTTTAGAGATTGATAAGTTGGCTTCGAAAGTATTTTTTCCTTTTCAATATCATGGAAAAGTTATAAAACTTTGTGAATCCTTAAACACTCTTTATAAATATTTAAAGAAATTTTTAGAACTACAATTCAAGTCCCAAAATTAAATTTTAAGTCTAAATTTTATAAAAAAAAGGCATGATTTTTTTCCACCAACTAGGTGCAAAGAATCATCAAAATGTTTATCCTAAATTGGTCTAGAAATATGTGATATTTTAAAGTCCATAACCTCCAAAGAGTTGTGATCTCTTTAACTTTATTTTCTTAAAAATTTCCTAAGTAAAAGAATGACTATAAATCATGACTTTCTTCCTCTTGTTGAGCAAAAATATCATGATTTTTGGAATTATTTTTTGAGTTCCAGAAACGTTTCAAATGTTAATTTTTCAAAGGCAAAAAATCAAGCTATTCTAATGTGATAAAATCACAATTTTTTGTGAAGGTATGAGTGCACGCCTCAATTTTTCAAAGGAAAAAAATCAAGTTATCCTATTGGGAGAAAATCACACGTTTTCATGAAGGTATGAGTGCAAGGAAATGCAAGAGATAGAATTATCAATAAGCACACAAAGCATGCGAAAAAATTCCTAATGGATAAATATGGAATTATAACACCTCAGAGACATGGATACCATTAAAGATCCAAATAAGAGGGAGATGAAATAAAAGAGCAAAAGATGATAGATGCACCAAATTTTTAAGGGCTCAGATTGAAAAAATGATCAAAAGTCCTTTTCAAATTAGGGATTTTATCTTTTATACTTATAAGTCCCACCCCTTCCACACTAAAATGTCCTAGAAAACTTAAATATGATCATGGTGATCTCATTCAATGTCTGGTTTGAGGTCCAAAAAATCCAATAAAAGTATAACAATCTAGGCTAATGCTCCTAAGGATTGAGGTGTCCTTGACCTTTACAAATATGGATCTAAGTACAAAGTATGGGCTTCCCAACTATGTTTAATGACTTGAAGAAGCTTGATAGAAGGAATTTTTAATATTTCTTATGTATTTTATGCATTCCAATCCTTGTGATGCTCTTTTATTTCTTGTCTTGAACTCTAAGAGATCTTCAATGTATTCCATAGTTGTTTGATGTTGCAAGCATCTCTTTGCTTAAGCTCTAATGTGACATAGGCGGTGCCTCCTTTGTTGTTTTCCACTTGCTTATCCAACATGAGGACAAACAAGCACTCGTGGTCCTCTTAGATGTAGAGAAAACTAGATTTTAATAAGAGAAATAGATTGTGGAACCAATATGTAGAGATAGATAGATAGATAGATAGATAGATAGATAGATAGATAGATAGATAGATAGATAGATAGATAGATAGATAGATAGATAGATAGATAGATAGATAAATAGATAGATAGATAGATAGATAGAGAGAGAGAGATGGAGAGAGAGTACATGAAGCTAACGATGCATGGTTCCCACTCTATCCTACAAATCGGATGGCCATTGTTTACATCACTTCTTGCTTAGGCCTTGACGATAATGAACTCCTTGCTCCCTTTTCATGAGGAAGGAGATAAGGAAGAGAGCTCACATACACTCTCACAATTAAAGAGAATCACACACATTGATTGAGGCAAGGAAAAATGATCTTCTTCTTCTTCTTCTTCTATTACATAAAAGGAATGTACAAGAATGACATAAAAACAAGAATACAACAAGTGCAATATATAAAGAACAGTACATAAGGAAAAACCTAATGTCCGCGCATGAGCAAGCTGGCAAGAAACAAATGTGCCATCACTCTCGATAGATAAATCTAGTACAATTCAATGAAGTATCCCTTACATATATCGGCGTGACTACTATATATGTCAAAGAAATGAAAAAGCGATACGTGTCATCCTAGAACATCACCTGTTGAGCTTGATATCTCAACACTCCCCCTCAAGCTCAATGCCTGTCGGCTAATCCAAGCATCTTTCAAAAATTCTTCATCTTCTTTGCTCCAAGTGCTTTAGTGAAAGTATCAGCAACCTGTCCATCTGTTCTCACATAAACAAGATCAATATCACCTACTAATACCTTCTCTCTGATGAAGTGATAATGTACCTCGATATGCTTTGTTCTAACATGAAAACAAGGTTCTATGCTAATTGTATGCTGCTAAGATTATCACAATAGATGGTGATAGGCTTTTGCACTTCCACACCTAAATCTACAAGTGGCATCTTCACCCATGATGCCTCACATGCTGCCATTGCAGCACCTCTATACTCAGCCTCTATACCTGGGCAAAGCAATAGTGGGTTTCTTCTTAATACTCCATGTAATAGTTTCACACCTAAGTGAGAATAGAAAACCACTAGTAGATCTTCTATCTCGAATGCTATTAGCCCTATCTACATCAGTGTATGCATGACCTATAAATCTACACCAGCTTCATAAAACAATGCATAATCCAAAGTAGCACTCACATAACATAGAGTGTGCCTCAAAGCATCCAAATGTGGGTTCTTGGGAACCTACATAAATTGACTTTCAAGTCCAACAGTGTAGCTTAGATGAGGCCTTGTAATTGTGAGATATATGAAGCTTCCCACAATTTTCCTGTACATAGTAGCATTTTCCAATGCTTCACGTGATGTAGTATCCAACTTCAAATTCTGATCTAATGGCATAGAAATTGGCTTGCAATCAGCCATACCATACTTTTGTTGCATATTCAAGACATATTGCCTTTGTGAAATACATATTTCTGTATGTATAAACTTAATGCCCAATAAATAGCGTAGCACACCCAGATCTTTCATGTCAAATTCTTGCATAAGAAGTTGCTTTACCTCATTAATGCTTTCTTCATTATCACCACTTACAATCATGTCACCAACATAAATAGCCACAATTGTGATGCCATCATCATCCTTCCTTGCATATAGTGAATGATCTACATCACACATAGAAAACCCAATGGTGGTTAAGTAACCAGCAATCCTTGCATGCCATGCACGAGGAGCTTGCTTCAGCCCATACAAAGCCTTTTGCAACCTACAAACATATTCTGGATGCTTTGAATCTTCATATCCTTGTGGCTGGTCCATGTATACTTCTTCGTGTAACTCACCATGTAGAAAAGCATTCCTCACATCCATCTGATGCAAAGTCCATCCTTTTGTTGTAACTAATGCAACAAGTGTTCTAATTTAGGAATTTTTAGCTACAAGGCTGAATGTTTCCTCATAATCAATTCCATATGTCTGTGCATATCCTTTTGATACTAGTCGTGTTTTGTACCTGCTTATGATACCATCAGCATTGTGCTTTACCTTGTAAACCCACTTGCAACCTATGGGTTTCTTTCCTTGTGGCAATGGAACCAAATTCCATGTTTCATTTCCATAAAGTGAACTTATCTCCTCATCCATAGCTTTTTTCCCATCTGAATGTCCAATTGCATCTTCAAAACAAGAAGGTTCAACATCTTGTATTACCTTAGTCATGTAGACACAATGACGAGCCATATAACTGTCATATGTCAATCGTTGCAGTCAATTCTGAATCCTCTGATCTTCTAGTCTTGGGTCACTTCTCCTTGTATCATCTGCATGTGCCTTTCTTACTCCCGGAGGCTTCACAGAGGGCAATCCAAGTTCCTCATTAAGACTCTTTTTTGAACTACTTGAATCTTCATCAACTTCTTCAAAACCTACACATGTTTTACTACCAGTAGAAAGCTTTTCTTTACCTTTGTTGGATGTATTTGATGAGTTTTTTGGACTAAAATTTCCATGCAATCTTCCACTCCATGGATTTGAATTGGAACTATTGCTCGGTGATTCATCCGGTCCACTCAGAACTTGAGATTCTGCACTTGATTTTTCAGCATTTTCTTTTTCATTTGATTCAAGATTAAGTCCATCTTTGGCATCTGCATAGAATCTTGACATTTCATCAAATACTATATCTCTGCTCACCTTCACTTGTCGTGTGAGTGGGTTATAACATTTATATACCTTTTGCTCACGGGAGTATCCAATGAAGACACATTTTTCTGCTTTTAAGAGCTTCGTCCTCAACTCATCTAGAACATGTACATATGCAATACAACCAAAAACTTTCATATGTGATAAGTTTGGCTTTTTATGTGTGAACTTCTCTTCAGGTGTAACTTATTGTACAACAGCAATTGGAGTTTTGTTGATGATGTATACAACCGTATGCACAACTTTTGCCCAATAACAATGAGGCATATTCTTCTTAACCATCAAGGCTCTTGCTATTTCTGCAATATGTCTATTTTTGCGTTCAGTAATGCCATTCTGTTGTGGTGTGTACCTGCATGAAAATTGATGACGAATTCCATGATTTTTTAGAAAATTGCTGAGCTCATTTGACATGTATTCACCTCCTCTATCAGATCTTAATGTCTGAATATACTTCCCTATCTGCTTTTCCACCATAGTTTTAAAATTCTAGAAGTGAGTGAACACCTCACTCTTCTCTTTCATGAAATATACCCTTACTTTTTGTATATAGATGTGGTCTTTGCAAGACATTTGTATATACTATTTCTAGCGCATTCTCTAACATGCTTGTCATGCAGAAATGATGATCTTGACTTTTTACCAAATTGACATGCTGCACATACCTTTTGCATCTCTGTAACCTTGAAAATTGGTAGTCCATGGACAATCTCCTTTGACTGCATCAATTTTGACCTCTACAAGTTTGCATGTCCAATCCGTTTGTGCCAGATCTCTATATCAACAATAACTCAACACCTTGTTTGTACTATTCTACATATAACCCATTTGCATTGAACTTGACTTGTAATCCCTGGTCAACCATTTGTCCAACAAAAACAAGATTCTTTGTTATATTTGGAACATAGAGCACATCAGCAAGGTGTTTTACCTTCCCATCCTCCATAGACAATGCTATATTTCTTGTATGCTTGATAGGGTGTGATGTGTCATCACCTGTTTCAACATATCCAAGAACTGGCAATTTTTGCAAACTACTAAACCATTCTGCATGACTGGTCATGTGATTTGAAGGACCTGAACCAACATACCGGACATTACCATTTGATTTTGAAACATCAGCAAACATCATATTCATCATATGATGTTGAACCATGACCAACTTCTCAGAATCATCTGCACTTGTGGATGCATAGTTGTTTTGTTGCCTTCTATTATTTTGATTCTTCAACCTGCAATCATGTTCAAAGTGTCCAGGTTTACAACAATTCCAACATCCTTTACTATCATTACTTGAATCATTTGTTTGGGAATTTTTGTGACCTCTTTGGCTCCCCCTGCCTCAAAACTATCCTCTTCCTGCTCCATGATTCTGTTGTTGACCTTGGTCTTCGTTATTGTGTCCTCTTTCGCTTCCAAAGCCTCTACCTCTGCCTCTTCCTCTTCCAGAGTAGAATACCTACTCAAAATTGGGTTTTCCTTGGAAGTTTGAATCCTCACAAAGATTCTTTTATTCAATAATCAACATAGATACTAGATGAACAAAATTCAAAATATTTTCCCTGTTATGTGTAGAAGTTTTGAACTGCTTATATGTAGCTCCTAAACCACGATGGCATACTTCCACCTTATCATCATCATCTACATTCACACCAATAGATGCAAGTGACTCACATATGCTTTTGGTTGTCAGGGTGTAGTCACTTGCCGACATGCTCTTTTTCTCCAATGTATGCAGCTCGTTCTTGAGTTGCAATTTCCATACCTTTGTATTGGTCTCATACAATGTGACCAAAATATTTCAAGCCTCTTTCAGAGTCTTGGCATCCTATATGTGCCCAATCATGCTATCTTGTATGCTAACACATAGCCAATACATTACCTTTCGTGCTCCTTGATTCCATTCTTCATATGCTCTTAGCTGGTCTATAGTCCAATTCCTCTCTGGTAACTGTGGAGTGTTTTCATTCTCTCCTTTGATGTAATTCTAGTAGCATTTTCCCATCAGGAAATTCGTCATCCTACATCTCCAAGCATGGAATTTGTTCTTGCCTAGCTTATCACTCATAAGTTGACTCATTGCATCTGCATTTGCCATTTGTGCAACTATTCACAAACACTGCAAAACACTACAAGCTACACTTCTGCTTCAACACTGTCGCACTATGACGTGACAGTTGGATCTTAGCAAAACACATTTTTCGTGTATCAACAATACACCAAATCGCTTGAAATTCTAAATGTAGATTATATGAGTTTCTTCAAACACGATGCAAATTAAAATTTTGCAAACTGACCTGGTTTTTTTGTGGACCCCACCTTGCAGGCTCGAAACGAAGGTCGAGATGGCTTCGAAACTTCGATCTCAGAAAAATGAGTGACCCTAAAGGGATAACGCTTGAAAATACTTTGAGGGCTTCTACCTTCATGAAAATTTTTGTAGCAATATGAGGTCGTTTGTGAATCACACTTTCTCCATGCCTTCTCACGTATTCTTCACCGTTGGCCTTCTCCACGAGCTCTCTACAGCCACACTAGCTCTGATACCATGTCACGAGGAAGGAGATAAGGAAGAGAGCTCACACACACTCTCACAATCAAAGAGAAGCACACACACAGATTGCGACAAGGAAAAATGATATTCTTCTTCTTCTATTACATAAAAGGAATGTACAAGAATTGTTGCGGAAATGTGGTATACTTCCTTTACTCTGATACCACTCCTTGATGACGCGACGAAGGCTGAGCCTTGCGGAAACCGCCACGCCGAAGAAGAACTAAGCTAGAGTGATTCAGAACACCTCTGTAATCAATCAATAGCTTAGCGAAGTCTAGCGCTCAACATGTAAGACTGCGCTTCTAAATTCACTGAAAAATTTCACCGGAACTTCACTGGACTGTCACTGGACTGACACCGTAATCGTACCGGAATGAACTTCAATTCTTTTTATAATTACTTGAAGCGAACATACATGAAGTAAGGAAGTGACGCAAAAGCTTCCTTAGCTTACTGAAATCTTTCTGAAGTTTAAGAGAAAAAACTCCACCAGTTCAGACAACCTTTTTCGGTCACACTTTGTACTGTGTATAGATATCTTTTTCACCGGAAACTTTGATCAACTGAAGGTAGAGATGTCTAGCTACAGAGTGAGCTATCTCTCATACAAAACTTTGCATTACTCTGCGAGATCTACTTCGTTCTTCTACAGGAAAATACTTTTACAATAAGAACTATAGCTGACCGAAAATGCGTTTACTGAAAAATGTTAACTGTTAACTAACTTTAAAACCTTACTCTGTTTCTTCTACATACAAACAATACGCACAAACATCCACATGAACATGTGTTTTCTATTAGAGAAGATGTGTACAAGTGAGCTTGGCCTCTTCTTGCTCAAGCTACAGAAACTCTCCTATACTGAGTAGTTTCTTATTACCATCTCTCTCAGATGAATACCTGAAGTTTCAGGTTTCTGTTATTCATCTATACATACGCGATCTCTGGCGTCTTCTTCTACATACGCAATCTATGGCGTCTTCTACCTCTCTCTGTATATCTGTATCTCTGCGTCTCTGCGCATCTGCTATATCTCGTCTCTATTCTCGCACATACACACACCCTCGCATTTTCTTCTGTTTGTGCTCTTATTTATACTGCGTGCTCTTCTTAAGCACGTTCTTGTTCGCACTTCCCTTCTATTATTCCTTTGCACGTTCTCTCTATGTACAGTTTGATTTGGTGTACCGTATTCTGATTCTGGGAGATTCTGTACTGTACATAACGGTCGTGGATTTGTCCCTCCACTAAGGCTTTTGATTTTCTCTGATTCTGCTTCCTTCTTTTTTCCTTTTTACGTCTGTTTGTCAAATTCGTGAGTGTTTCTTCAACAGCTCCCCCTCAATCACTAATTTGACACCTTCCAGTCTTTCTTTCTTTCTTTTATTCCTGCCATTTCTTTGAATCTGCTTGTCTTTGTTCCATCCAAACTTTTTGTCAGCATATCTGCAATCTGATCTTTTGTCGGAGTGTATACTATTTCTATTTCCTTCTCCATTACCTTTTCCCTCAGGAAATGATACTGAATTTCTATGTGCTTTGTTCTTGCATGAAATACTGGGTTTGCTGCAAGATATAACGAACTCATATTATCTCCATGTATGATAGGTATACCTTGATCAATTCCCATGCTTTTGAACAGGGTCTGCATCCATATTAGTTCTTTAGCTGCTTCTACTAGTCCTTTATATTCGGCTTCTGTTGACGATAACGCCACTGTGTGTTGCTTCTTTGAACACCAGCTTACCAGCTTGTCTCCTAGGTATATCATATACCCGTGTGTTGACCTTCTGTCATCTTGACTTCCAGCCCAGTCTGAGTCACTGTATGCTCTGAGTTTTATGTCTGACGTAAAAGGATAATATAATCCTTCTTTTATAGTTCTTTTAATATATCTAAGAACTCCCTGTCCTGCAACCCAATGTTGATCTGTCGGACAATGCATAAACTATGAGAGAACTCCCACTGCATAACTAAGATCCGGTCTTGTTAGCGTAGCATAGATTAAGCTTCCTACTAATGACTGATATTTCTTCATATCTTTAAACTCTGCTCCACTGAATTTGCTGAGTTTATGATTTACTTCAAGCGGTGTTGAAGCTTCTCTGCAATTCTCCATATTAAACTTCTTTAGTAAGTTTAGGAGATACCTTTCTTGTGTCACATATACACCATGATTTGTGTATGTGATTTCCATTCCTAGAAAGTATGACAACTTTCCTAGGTCACTGATCTTGAACTCCCTTTCGAGTAGTTTCTTTACTTCTGTAATCCCTTCATCTGATGTTCCTGTGATTATTAAGTCGTCTACATAGATACAAATGAAGATCATACCTTCTTCTGTTCTCTTTATGAGTAGACTTGCGTCTGCTTTCGAACCTTGGTATCCAAGTTCGTTAAGATATTTCACAAGTCTATAATTCTAGGCTCTTGGAGCTTGCTTCAGTCCATAAAGTGCTTTTCTTAGTCTGCAAACAAAGTTTGGGTATCTGGAACTTTCGAACCCTTCAGGTTGTTCCATGTACACTTCATCAGAAATGTACCCATTCAGAAATGCGTTCTTTATATCTAGCTGACTTAGCTTCCATCCCTTTGATGCAGCTACAGCGATTACTGTTCTTATAGTTGACATCCTTGCCACCGGACTAAACGTCTCGTCATAATCTATGCCATGCGTCTGGGCATAGCCTTTGACCACCAGCCTTGCTTTGTATCTGGCTATCCTTCCATCTGCAAATTTCTTTATTTTGAAAACCCATTTATTTCCGATTACTTTCTTACCATTTGGTTTCGGAACAAGTTCCCATGTCTTGTTCTCTTCTAGTGCGCTGATTTCTTCTTCCATTGCTTCTTTCCATTGCTTTTTGTCTTTAGCTTCATCATAGCTCTGTGGTTCTTCATCTTCTTTGACCATATATGCATAGTCTTTCTGAGTTATGTATGACGTATCATACGAGTACCTTTCTGGTTGTCTTCTATTCCTATTTGACCTTCTTGGTTCAAACTCTTCATATGTATCTGAATGCACTTCTTCATTGTCTTCATTTCTCATACCTGATCCGTTCTTGGACGTACTTGCCTGCATATGGTTTTCATCTCTGTTTACCTGAACAATTGATTTCCCTTTCTCTCTTCTTTTTATTTCTTCTTCGAATTCTTCAGTCGTATGACTTTGATCTGCATACCAGCTTTTTTGTTCATCAAATGTAACATCTCTGGACACAGTAAATTGTTTGGTTAGAGGATTCCATAACCTGTATCCCATCTGCTTTTCATCATATCCGACGAACACATATTTCTCTGCTTTCGGTTCAAGCTTATGTCTGAGTTGAGACGGTACATAAGCATACGCTACTGATCCAAACACTTTGCAGTGATCAAGTGTTGGCTTCTTTCCCCACCATGCTTCATAGGGGGTCATTCCTTCCAATGCTGTACATGGTAATCTATTTACCAAGTATGTAGCTGTGTTTACAGCTTCAGCCCAAAGATAGTTTGGACGATCCTTTTCGTTTAGCATAGCTCGTGTGAACTCGACAAGAACTCGGTTCCTTCTTTCTGCTACTCCATTTTGTTGTGGTGTATATCTGCAGGTTATTTCTCTTTTAATACCTGCATTCCAAAGATAGTCATTGAATTCTCGGGAGAAGTATTCTCCCCCTCCATCAGACCTCAGTCTTTTAAGTTTTTGTCCGGTAAGTCTTTCAGCATATGCATGAAAATGCCTGAAGGCTCCAAACACTTTTGATTTTTCTTTCAAAACATAAAGAGTTATCCACCTTGTTGCATCATCAATGAATAGAACATAGTACCTTGATCCGCTGATTGATCCTTCTTTCGTTGGCCCCCATACATCTGTATGAATAAGCTCGAGTACTTCATCATGTTTGAATCCTTTCTTCTGGAAAGGTAGCCTATGGGCTTTTCCCAACTGACATGCTTCGCACTTATAAATCATATGTTGATTCTGTATATTTGGTAATCCCAATACTGACTGATTCGTTATCATAGCTTTAATTCCTTTTTCATTGAAATGACCCAATCTCTTATGCCATAAATCAAGTTCTGTAATTACCTTTTCTCCATGTGTGAGCAACGCTTGACCAATGTTGCCTTGTACTCTTAAAGTGAAGAGTCTTCCTTCTTTCTTTCCAAAATGATCTGATTATATCCGTTCTCGGGATCTTCTACAAATACACCTTTATTTGTAAATCTGACCTGAAAGCCTTTCTCAACTATCTGTCCCACGCTAATCAAATTTTTCGGTATTGTTGGAACATACAAAACATTGGTTAGCAAATCTGCTCCACTCTTGCATTTCACTTTTCCAATTGAGTGTACGCTATGTCTCGTATTGTCACCTGTTTGAACAGTGTGACTAGAACTACCTTTTTCTAGTTCTGACATTAGTTCTATATTTCCTGACAGATGATTAGAGCATCCAGAATCAATGTAAAATACCTTTAGGTCTTCGTTTTCCGATGTGCTGATAGAGTTCATCATCAACGATGTGTGACTTTCATTTTGCGTGTCGTTTGCGTAGTTGTTGTAGGTGGTGTTGTAGGATTGATTCTGTCCCCAACTTCTTATTCCACCTCTGCCATAGCCTCCTCTTTGATTTTGTCTTCCTCTTTGATATCTTCCGCTTCTGCCTCTGCTATTACTGTTTTGATTTTGATTTGATCCTTGTTGATTGTGCCAGCAGTCATGAGCCAAGTGATTGCTGAGTCCGCAGATCCAGCAAGCCTTCTTGTTGGTATTCTGGTTACTTCTTCCTCTTCCAAAGCCTCTTGCTCTTCCTCTGCCAGTGCCTTTACCTCTTGCGTAATAGGCCTGGGAACTCGACTCTTCTTCGTCTTTTGTCTTACCTTTGTCTTTCTTTTTGTTCTTCATATACATTGCAGAGCTTTGTCCTTTATCTGCATCTCCTTTCAGGTCTTGCTCATATGTGAGCATCAAACCAAGCAACTGATTTAAATCTGGCACAAAATGATTTAAAGAAAGTTCAGTTGATAGTACGAAAGGTTTCCACCTTTCATCTCCTCTCAAACCTGTGAGCACTTGCGCTATCAATCTATGATCTTCGACTTCTTCATTTATGGATCCAAGACTATCTGCTAGATCCTTCATTTTAGTGACATAGTCACTTATGCTTTGACTCGACTTCTTTTTGAATGTCGTAAATTCGGACCATAAGCTAGCCTTCCTGGCTTTCGTAGTATTTTGGAAATGATCTTCCAATGCACTCCATATGTCCTCTGCTTTCTCCAGACCTCTAATATGCGGTAGTAGATGATCTGTTACGGTATTATAGATGTAGGCTCTTGCCGTTGCATCTTTCTTCTGCCACAGCTTCAAGGCTTCTAATTCTTCTTTTTCCGGTTGACTATCATCTTCAAAAGTCGGCTTCTTTTCTTCTCCGGTCACGTACATCATTAAGTCCTTACTCATAAGTAAGGCTTCCATGCGCATTACCCATGCGGGATAATTATCTCTGTCCAGCTTATCAATAGTAACATGGTCTGCCATGATCTTCTTGTTTCTGTTACTTCCGGTGAGTTTTTGAGAATCCTTCTGCTCTTCCGAATCTTTCTCGTTCTGGTTCCACTCGTTGTGGTTAACCGGCTCTGATTAGATACTCCTAACTCCGGCTCTGACTCTGGTTAGATACGCCTAGCTCTGGCTAGCTATGCCTAGCTCTGATTAGCTATGCCTAGCTCTGACTAGCTCTGGCTCTGATACCACTGTTGCGGAAATGTGGTATACTTCCTTTACTCTGATACCACTCCTTGACGACGCGACGAAGGCTGAGCCTTGCGGAAACCGCCACGCCGAAGAAGAACTAAGCTAGAGTGATTCAGAACACCTCTGTAATCAATCAATAGCTTAGCGAAGTCTAGCGCTCAACATGTAAGACTGCGCTTCTAAATTCACTAAAAAATTTCACCGGAACTTCACTGGACTGTCACTGGACTGACACCGTAATCGTACCGGAATTGTACTGGAATGAACTTCAATTCTGTTTATAATTACTTGAAGCGAACATACATGAAGTAAGGAAGTGATGCAAAAGCTTCCTTAGCTTACTGAACTCTTTCTGAAGTTTAAGAGAAAAAACTCCACCAGTTCAGACAACCTTTTTCGGTCACACTTTGTACTGTGTATAGATATCTTTTTCACCGGAAACTTTGATCAACTGAAGGTAGAGATGTCTAGCTACAGAGTGAGCTATCTCTCATACAAAACTTTGCATTACTCTGCGAGATCTACTTCGTTCTTCTACCGGAAAATACTTTTACAGTAAGAACTATAGCTGACCGAAAATGCGTTTACTGAAAAATGTTAACTGTTAACTAACTTTAAAACCTTACTCTGTTTCTTCTACATACAAACAATACGCACAAACATCCACATGAACATGTGTTTTCTATTAGAGAAGATGTGTACAAGTGAGCTTGGCCTCTTCTTGCTCAAGCTACAGAAACTCTCCTATACTGAGTAGTTTCTTATTACCATCTCTCTCAGATGAATACCTGAAGTTTCAGGTTTCTGTTATTCATCTATACATACGCGATCTCTGGCGTCTTCTTCTACATACGCGATCTATGGCGTCTTCTACCTCTCTCTGTATATTTGTATCTCTGCGTCTCTGCACATCTGCTATATCTCGTCTCTATTCTCGCACATACACACACCCTCGCATTTTCTTCTGTTTGTGCTCTTATTTATACTGCGTGCTCTTCTTAAGCACGTTCTTGTTCGCACTTCCCTTCTATTATTCCTTTGCACGTTCTCTCTATGTACAGTTTGATTTGGTGTACCGTATTCTGATTCTGGGAGATTATGTACTGTACATAACGGTCGTGGATTTGTCCCTCCACTAAGGCTTTTGATTTTCTCTGATTCTGCTTCCTTCTTTTTTCCTTTTTACGTCTGTTTGTCAAATTCGTGAGTGTTTCTTCAACAAGAATGACCTAAAAACAAGAATACAACAAGTTCAATATATAAAGAACAGTACATAAGGAAAAACCTAATGTCTGCGCATGAGTGAACTGGCAAGAAACAAATGTGCCATCACTGTTAGTAGATAAATCTAGTATAGCTCAATGAAGTATCCCTAACATATATCGGCATGACTCCTATACATGTCAGAGAAATGAAAAAGCAATACGTGTCATCTTGGATCATCACATGTTGAGCTTGATTTCTCAACATCCCTTGCATTTGGAACTCCTTGCTCCCTTGCATTTTCTTTTTCCTTTATGAATTTTCCATTCTTAATTTCCATTAGTGCCCCCCCTTGCAGCAAGTGATGTGGATTTCATCCTTCTCATTGTGGTGAATGTGATGCTTTCACATAGTGATGAACCTTGCTGACAATTGGACAAGTGCACCCTCAATTAGAGATGGCAATGTAGAAAATTTTTGTATGAATTTGAAATAAAGAACAATCATGAAAAAAATTATATATTATAAAAAATATCAATAAAATCATGGGTACACGCTAATCAGCTATACTGATTATATTATGCTAAGTAGCATAAAATGTGTGTGATGTTAAGGTGCTCGCACCCAATTACACATGAACGTCTGTGTGTGTGTGTGTGTCTGCCAAAAGTTGTATTCTATGTGCGATTATATGAAAACAGGGCGAGGAGCATAAAGCTAAAAGGAAAACGTGAAAAGCTTCTCCGTTTCGCTGTAATTCGAAGAAGACAAAGCGACTTTGCGGAGTTTGATGCGTACAACGGACACGAGAAAGAAAAAGAACGTGAGGATTCTGATCGTGAGAGCATGATCAGAGCGAGCATTAGAATAAGGACGATCGTGAAACGAAATTGTGCGGTGAACCTGGAGATCTCCATAATTGTGGTAGTTACATGAAAAAGAAACTGTTGATCCAAAAGGCAGATTGCATGCATAACTGGCGCGAATATCAAAAAGTGGAGATCAGAATATGTACGATTCCACGTACCTTTCAGAGCGATGGTTACAGGTTTAAGTTGCGCAATTATGGATGTGGATAGTTGGTCACGATTATTTTCCATTTCAGAGTGATGGCTACAACTTTTTGTTACAATTGCATGTACCTTTCGGAGTGATGGTTACAGGTTTTTCGTATTCTGTTGTTCTGTAATCAGATAGATTATATTCATTCTGATTGCGCAGGTTTTTGGTATTCTGTCGTTGCAATCAGATTTTTGGTATTCTGTCGTTCTGTAATCAGATGGATTACATGCATTCTGATTGCGCGATTATTAATGTAGATAGTTGGTCGCAATTATTTTCCATTTCTAATATATTGCTAACCAAATCTTTCTGGCTTCTATGCAGAAGCGTTAAGTTCGTGATCTGTGCTTGAAGACAACAAAAACAGTTACTTTTCTGTAGAGTAATTCTATTGTTCAGCGCTGTAATCCACATGAACATTATTTTGGTCAGCAAAAGATTTTCTGTGCAATTACTGATACAATCAATGTTGATTGAAACGGTTTGATTTTCAACTTAACTGTTTACATACTATAGTCACACAACTTTGCTAGTACACAAATTACTATGCGTTTTATTTTGTGATTCTGTTGTTGAATTGAAATTACTCATCATGTCTCCAGTTAAATGAGCCTCTGAATGATGCATGATTCCGTGTTGCAGAGCATATTTAACCAAAACACATAAAAATATTGTAAACTTATGATTGTGTGACCTTCATAGCCTTTTGATGTATACAAAAGATTCTTCTTGGTCTTTTTCCATGGTGATTTTGATTCTAAACTAGAATGAGTTATTTATTTACCTGTCTCTGTGTGACATAAAACCATAAAAATTTGACAGAAAAATCTAATCGCAATTCATAGACGGGCTTCCTGGAAGTCCTTCTATGATCTATCATCTGCGAATACTGATGCAACCGAAAGCACTTTCATTCTGCAGAGTCGTAACATTTGAAGGACAATTACATGAGATATGATTGTAGATTTGTACTAAGCTTAAGTTCAGTAATACATAGATAGTCCTCTTGTGAGCAATGTGTGAATACATATATGTTTTTGACGTTCAATGTGTAAGAGGCCTCTTATTTCCCTTCAATAAATGTACATTGCCAGAATGAGAGACTTTCTGTTCGAGTATGGGATATATGGCACAAATGGGATGTAATGTTGCCCTTGCAAACTCTTGAGCGATTTCTAACCATAGCCACTAGAATGTCCATTACCACAAACCCGTACCTACAAAAATGCCCCTCCCAAGTTTTCAATTTTGTAGCCCATCATCACATACTCCACTCTTCTCTTCAATTGTTAATCCATGATATAATGCTAGCCTTTTAGCGCCTTCGAGTTTACTATCAAAATGATTAGTCGTTCACTCCACCTCCACTACATCTTATATTCCACTGACAACTTCACCATACCCACCCCTCTCCAATCCCCCTTCATGCCATATTCAAGGTATATCACCACCCCTTCTTGTAATGTCTCATTTTTATTCAACATTCCATCCATCGTATGCACATCCTTCATCTCAAGATACACTCGAGTCTTCACGCATTCACCATGGTCCTTTTTGTTTAACACCCGCATCCCAATCTATTTCCACTTAAGCACAATTTCTGTTGTGTCATAAGCACACCATCAGATGTAGCAACCATAGTATCATGTTTCACTATCGATGCATCACACATGACCTTGTCCAATCCCATGGACATATAACCATCACTCACAACACCTCCCCCACCCCCATGATTCCACAACCCTTGATCCCCCCTCCACCAACATCACCACTAGCCACTGTTGTTTATCTCAATACATCTAGTGTCCCCATCCCCATTCTCACTCCCCCTACATATATGTTAAACATTACATCCAACATCATTGCATCTAATATTGATTTGGCCATATCAATGATGATCAACTATGCCAATCAATTATGCCACGAGTACATAGTGCTTGCACAATAAAATACAATGTTACAAGACCAATCTAATCACCTCCACAAGAGAATATCGGCACAGATTGCTACCAATGACACTATGAAAACACTATGCGAGAACAATGTATTTATCTCCAATAGGCACACATCTGGATAGAGGCAAAAGTACATGAACACAAATCAACAAGCTCTCAATGAAATAGAAGAGCAACTACATATGCAGATGGAGAGAAATGCCAAGCTTATCCACAATATGGCTTTATTGACAAGAAATTTAGTGGTAGCAAAGGAAGAAAATCAGAGGCTACCATAACAAAACACAAAAAGCTTGGAGGCTAAAATTGAGAGCATGCTAGGTGCTGCTATTACTCCGACTAATTCAAGCAATCATCCCAAAAAGCATGAAGACCATCTTGGAAGATTATACTAACATGTTAGGAGCACACAACAAGTTGAAAGAGGAGCTCACTCAATTACAAATATCCCAACCTACAAGATTTCCAGTACCACCAATGGCTATCCCTCAACCTACCTTTTCCACTTCAAAGTCAACACATATTACCAATCTCCTAAATCAGATGATAGAGTTGCAAGCTTGCCTAGTGCAAAATGAGAGACTTGCATCCCCACTTGAAGCACCAGAAGTGGAAGAAATGATGGAAATTTCGATAGATTAGTCATTCAAAGAAGAGTACGAACCACAACAAACAACAAGCAATAGAGTTATAGAAGAAGGTCAAGATTCATACAAGTTACCTAGATCAGCATGGATGAAAGAAGTAGAGGAAGTTGGTAGTACCCAAGCAAAACATGTGGAATTCCAAGTATTGACCATGGTCACCATTGAAGAAACTGTACTAAAATCAAAATATTTCCAGAACTTGGCTCTTCATAGGCTTATCATGATGTCACAAATGCAACATATACCATATTTTATCATTTTGGCATATTATAATGCAGAGATACAATGAATTATAGGCAAACTTTCAACTTTTTCCATACAATTCAAACCTGAGGATCTTTTTGAAACAGTGCACAAAGAGACCATTTTCCAACCTAAATGGAGGGTCAAATTACTCCAAGACTATCCTAAGATGTTATGCACATGGTCAAATGCCCCCTTACATATTCTATAAGCCATGCTATGAATCGATCTCAAGGCATTGATCATGGTCAAACAGCGAGTCGTAACAAACGAGAACTATGTCGTAAAAAGAGAACACTCTCGTCAAAAATTACATGTTTTCACCTCATTTTTGGAATTCCTTTACACCAGTATACATATATTACAAAAATGAGGTGAAAACAAGTAATTTTTGACGTTTTTTGTCATTTTGTAAAAAAAAAATGAGCTCAAAATGTAGTCAAAATTTCACTATATTAGGCATTGACGTGTCCCAAAATGTATATGATAAGACATTGACATGTCCAAAATCTATATGATAAGACATTGACATGTCTAAAATATATATAAGAATGTAGAAATCAATAGTTTTTACACAAAAATAACATTTTAGACATATCTTTAATGGGTGGATATCTTATTGTTATTCAAAATTGCTACAAAACATGGTTTCATTAACCAAACTACTTTGAGGCATTTACATAAGCACTAAAAATGTCTGAGAGCTTCAATGCAACTCACAACTTTGTCGATCTATGTCTACACCCTCATCATCTGATGCACTTGATTCAGTCTCATACTGTTGAGAGCTCTCTTCTTCTTCTTCTATATCCACAAGAGCTCTATCTTCATCCACGTACATACCAAATTCTGCAGGATCATGCACAACTCTTCTTGTTTTCCTATGATTTCCTGTACCACATACATCTGGAAGCTTTTGTTTTATCATGTTGATGGTTGCTTTCCTCAAGTGACCAGTTTTTGTCAAGGAAAAATCATAAACAAGAATATCTACATCATCCATTTTAAGAGTGGATGTGCTTCGAATATTCTTTTTCCTTTTTGAACCTGTTCGTTTAGTATCACACACCATTTCTAAGTTATATTTACCTGTGAATGCATTACTACTTTTAGTGTAATACCAATGCACCACCAAAGCCTCTATTCTTCTCTGATCAATATCTTTAGTTATCTCTAAAACCTTTGCAATCCAAAATGTTCTGGTAGCCTCATCACCATCAGCAAGTACTGCAATAAGCGTTCCAACATTTATCTCTATTAAATTTCCTTGCCATCTTGCTTCTGCCTGTTTTGTCATCCTTGGGCCTACATAAATATTTCTTTCTGGTGGATGTATAAAACTTTGAAGTGCATCTGCATTACATGCTTGGGCCACATTCACGGATCTTTGTGTACAAAAATCCCATGTGAATGGAACATCAACTGGCCAATGACCTGCAATTGTATACTGTATAATCTCTTCTTGATGATTGAAAAAGTCCTCCCACCAAGATACATCTTGATCTCCAGCATATTTTTTTGCACGCTCAATATGTCTCTTCTTTTCAATGAGTGCATGCATCCAGCTTTTACTTTGATCAACCACACTTCCACATCTTTCTGTATTGTTTTTATCTTCATATGGTGATTGTTCTGCACCATACACTGTTACAATAGACAAATTAGGCACCTGCAATAAGAAACTGCATCCCTCTTTAGGCTCCCACCCAAGAGAAGATGAATACTGCTTTGCAAATAAAAGGGTTATTTCATCAACCCTCCTCATCAAGAATACATGGTTGAAACTAATATTGTGCAATGGAGCCAAAACCTTAGCACTGTTATCAAGGCCCATTGAGCAAAAGTGCTTAAAGTCATAAATCTGTGTGAGGTGTTGAACTTCTGGTTTTGGAGTATATGCTTCTGAAATCAGCTCAGATAAAATCGGAAGAGTAAAAGCATTGTTACGTGCCAACTTCTTAGAGAAAGTACTGAACATTTGATCAATGTGATCATGAGTGTGGCCAACCAGAAGAAAATTTACCTTAACCTTCTGAAATACCTGTTTTTCAACAAGCATGCTTAAATATCCAAAGATTGTAGAATTTTTATTCTCTCTTGGAGTATTATCTAGTTGCAAATATAGAGTTGGTGGCAAAAGACCCTTCCATGATTGCAAAACACGATGAATGACAGTAACTGTAAGGTTTGGATCATTATGCACATTCGGATATGTGAAGAAAACCTTGGACATTACAGTTCCATTGTATACCAAAGCGCCAACCAAATGCATTTGCACAAGGACTTCATCTCCAATGTCCTTAGGGATGCGATAAAAATGTGGCAAACAAGTTTTTTTTTGATCCATACCATCGATCCACAAACACATATAACGCTCCGGATTTCTCTCTAATGCTTGACTGTCACGATGGTTGTTAAGAAGGTTTTTAAAATTATGCTTTTCCTGTGGTGTTGTAGCCCCTTTTGCCATGTTTTTCAAAGTGGCGCAAACTGAACATTCACCCATTCTAACTTTACGAGGAATAGAAACATTGTTAAACTCTTCCTTCCATAATCGAGTAAAGTGACGATACAACACATACTTCTCATTTCTATTTTCCATGTCTTCTCTATATATTTGAAATACCTCTCGACGAGTAAAGTTATCTGACAAGTGCAACCTTCCAGTTGTAGGCATAACTTCACAATGCAAGCTAAAATAGTTCATCATCCAATTCATTGCATGACGTCCAACAGATCCTTTGGTCCCAACATGGAACGTATCCAAAATGAGATCCCCATTCAAAAACCCTTGTTGAACCCTATGTATTCTAAAATTTCCTACACCCATTGCAATTTTAAATGCAGCCCTACAGCATGGCATCCCTTGAGTAAAGAAATATTCAAAACCAACACGCGTTACTGACATGTTATCCTCAATCATTTGCATGCAAGAAACAAGGTATATATCTTGCCTTTCACTATCTAAATGGAGGAATTTTTCTCTTATGTGCTTTAGTTTCTTCATCCCTAAATTATACAAGCATTTCAAACCACAACAATGCTTCACAATATCCAATGCAATCTGTCTATCTGAAGTAAGAAATTTAAATCTTTTTCGACTTACTTCACGAGACCTTCTTTTAAATCGTAGATTGAGCTTGCTTTGCTTTTTCGTTGCTCCACATGCACTTGAGTCAGAAGGGAGATCAATGGTTGGATCAGATGGGAGATCAAGAGGTGCATTTGGTTGAGCAGCATTGCACTGTGAATTGGATAACTTAAATGACTCAACAGAAAACATGGAATCATCAGCACGTTCTAAATCATAGGGATCATCACTTCTCCGGAAAGGTTCAACTGAGAACAATGAATCAATATGAGCAGAGGAAGCTGATGCCCAAGCATCCACTGAAAAGATTGAGCTCATCTTCACTGAGTTCACAGAAGACTGAAGATGAATGACCTTTTTAAATAAGTAGGAATCCGAGATCAAGTGAAGATATCACATCAAATGTCACATCAAGAAGATATGAAATCAAAAGCTTATTAAAGTACATTAAATAACATAAAACATCAAATTACATCAAATCACTTAATTACTCAAATATACACTAATAAGGGAACCAAAGATTTGATTCACTTTTGATTCAAATGAGAAACACAGTTGATTTCTAACTACATATGAGTCATTCAGTCTAAGCATTGTGAATGAATCAAAATATATCCAAGTTGAGTTCCAACAGGAATATATAATAAAATTGTTTGGAGAAATTTTACAAGAAGAAATTTTACAACTGGAATATATCCAAGTTGAGTTCCAACTGGAATATGCTATGCCATTGAACACTATACAAGAAGAAATCTTTCATTTGGTTAAGTTTTCAAGGATTAGGTTTTATTGTGGTCTAGGCTAGATATCAAAGAGGTAGATGAAAGTATATTGAAAAAGAATTATGTGTAAAAGAGGCACACAGAAAGTATATTCATACATTGATTTTCCATTTCAACAATGTGTTACAAGATAAATGTGAATATGAACTAAAGTGTGGAGGATAACACTATAAAGATGTCATTAATCTCACAACTTAGACCTAATTTTCTCCCAAGCAACAGACTCTAAGAAAAAACTTCTACATGAGATTAGAAATCCTCATGTACATACCATACTGTTGCCATTGAAGTTTAATTTCCATGCAAATGTATATAAACAGTTGCAAGGTTCTGTACTAGAATGTTTATTCATAGTGATTTTCCATTTCAACAGTGAGTTACAAGATAAATGTGAATATGAACTAACGTGAGGAGGGTAATACTATAAAGATGTCATTAGTCTCCCACATTTAACACAACTTTGACTTGATTTTCTCCCAAGAAAGAGATTCTTAGAAACAAATCTCTACATGAGTTTAGACATCCTCATGGACATACCATACTCTTGCCATTGAAATGTAATTTCTATGAAAATGTATATAAATAGTTGCAAGGGTCTATGAATATTTCATTAAAGTGGCTCTGAAACAGCCTATTTGTGTGGGTGCTATTCCCTGGTTAGATAAGTTGACAGATTTAGTTAGCAAGTGGACTCATTCAGTTAGATCCAGTTAGTTTCTGGTTCAAGTTACCCAATTGCCTATAAATACCAGAGGAGGAGATCATTCGCATTTTCAAAATCCACGAGCAAGAGAGAGCAGCAGAGCACAGACAGCCATGGAGCACAGAGGTCAGCATACCAGCAAGCCAAGTCTGATGGAGAAGAAGAATGTTGGCAAAAGTACCAAGAGGTAGACAAAATCATAACATAAATAAAGATTCCAAAAAGATTCCCTCTGTATGTCTGTGTAAATATCTGATTTCTAGTTATTTATTTTTCTTACCTCTAGAAATATGGATCCAAAGCATGTACAGGTCGATGCCTGGCATCGACTTTAAGGTGTAAGTCGATGCCAGGCATCGACTTAGGATTGCAAGTCGATGCCAGGCATCGACTTGCAGGAGCAAGTCGATGCCAGGCATCGACTTGTCGGTGCAAGTCGATGCCTGGCATCGACTTGCAGCCCCAAGTCGATGCCTGGCATCAACTTGCAGCCCCAAGTCGATGCCAGGCATCGACTTGGGCCCAAAAAACGATGCCAAGCATCGACTTGCCGGCATCAACATGCACTGAAAAGTCGATGCCAGGCATCGACTTTTGGGTGCAAAGTCGATGCTTGGCATCGGCTTTTGGGCCCAAGTCGATGCTTGGCATCGACTTTTGTGCCCAAGTCGATGCCAGGCATCGACTTTGTGTGCAAGTCGATGCCAGGCATCGACTTGAGGGTAAAAGTCGATGCCAGGCATCGACTCGGCCAAAAAGTCGATGCCAGGCATCGACTTGGGCCCAAAAGTGGATGCCAAGCACCGACTCTTGCACCCCCAACTCGATGCCTGGCATCGACTTTCACCCTCAAGTCGATGCCTGGCATCGACTTGCACACAAAGTCGATGCCTGGCATCGACATGCACTTAAACATCGATGCCTGGCATCGACCTGAAGCTCAAAATCGATGCCTTGCATGGACTTGGGCCTTTGAAACCACATTTACGTTTGATCTGATATTTCCAAGTGCCTTCAGGGATGCGGAGTACAAGGATGAAAGGCCCATCAAGAAGCTCAGAGTCACCATGGGCTCTGCTGACCAGCAACGTGACAAAGGCAGTGGTCACCAAGCAAAGCCAAAGAAAATTATTGCACCATTATCCTCTGAGAAGGCCAGCAACCCACTAGGAATATCCTCAGGTGGACAGAGTAGCATAAAAATTCCTGTGGAGGATCCAAATATGAAGGAAAGGTCTAGGGAGACCGAGGTCATGAGGACAGATCGTCCACTTCGGGACATGACAAATCTCGAATGGTGCCTTCAATATGTTGAAGAGAAGAATGCAGTCCTCCTTGTGTTCGCAGGGGCCTATGGCAGAGGAAAGATCACGACAACACAAGGTTTTCAGTATGGACTTGTTTACAAATTGGATTATGAAGATGAAGATTCTGACAACCTGCTTTTCTTGGTGGAGACATCGAAAGGATTAAGAAATGTCATATGCAAGATGGATTTCTTGTGCCCAGAGTGCTGTGTTCCAGAAGAGCTAGCTCAGATATGCAGAGACTCAGTGAATTTCATCAAGGACCTGATGCCATGGATCCAGGGCAATATCATGCCAACACAGCACAAGAAGACGACCCCTGTAAAGGCAAGGGGTAAGCAGAGTGTGCAGAAAAAGCCCCAAAAGAAAAAGAAGATAATTTCAGAAGAGGACTTTTCTGACTCAAGCTCTAGCTCTGGGGACATAATTGTTGCACCTGGTGGAGAGCTTGCATCTGGTGTGCTTGGCACTGAGCAGAATAAGATGAGGGAGGACATAGCTAGAAGAAAAGTTGTGAAGAAGGGGCAGTTGTTCCACCTGCCTATTAATATTATCCACAGGCCACCAGTCGATCCAGTCACAGGGAGGAGGCCCCTTGAGATCAGGGAGCCACATAATTTGCATGTCCAGAATCTTAAGAAGAAAATGAAAATAAATCCTCATGCTACTGTTGTGCCATTCCTTGTCATGGTGGATCTAGAAGATGATCTTCAAATACACAATGTAGATGGTTCCATCCAATGTCTTTGAAGTAGCCCGACATCTTCTTGTAGAAGACAATCTTCAACCTAATATCTTCGAATGAGTGCAGCTGTGTGGAGGATTTCAATGAGGGTTTGTTTGAGGATTACACTTATTATGTGATTGGAGGTTCACACTCTGCAGAGGCTCGTAGACAGTTAGTGAAGGAGCACCCTACTACATTTTTCTTTAGGTATGCAGAGTGTAAGATATATGCTGGTCTTACAACTGAGGAAGCCAAGCTTCTTGCTTGGGATCACAACAACGACAATGACTACAGGCAGAAAATGTCCTCCATAGAGAGAATTCGGTTCTTCCACCATGAATACGAAGATTGTCTTGTGAAGGAAGCTGGGAGAATACATCCCAATCTACAAAAGCAATGCCTTATTGAGGTTGGAATTGCATTGGATGAGAATAGAAAGTCAGATGCTTTGAGGAAATATGATCCATGGTTTCAACTGGCATTCAGATCAGGTGAGATCTGGGATCTTCAAGATAGAATTTTCACAATGTGGGAGCACAAGGAGGTCAAGGGCCAGAAGCAACGAAAGTCGAGGCCAGACCCACAAGTTGATCTGAGGGGAAAGGGAAGGAAAGTTGACCTTGCAATTGAAGAGGCTCCTGAGGACATGAAGCTGACCCCATGGAGGGCCCTTCAAGGAATCAAGGATGATACATTGATCATATCAACTTTGTCAAGGGTAATCTCGAAGGAGTTAAGCCTCGAGGAGATGGTGACTGAGCTCAATAAGTATGTATGTTATTCTCAGATCCTTTTTCCCTCCTCCCATGCTTCTTGTCTAACCTAGTCTCTTTTATATTTATGTGTCTGTAGTCATAAAGTGTACATGAAGATTCAGGAGGTGATGATGAAGAGGCTGGGTTGCTTTTCTTGGACAGAGGTCCAAGCAGACTATCCAACCACATCATCCTACAAATCCTTATCAGAATATTTCATCCTGTTTCGTGATTGGGTAGATTCTCTTATCAGAATATTTCATCCTAACCAATTTGATGCATTGCATGGCATCGACTTGGGGGCATAAGTCGATGCCTGGCATCGACTTGGGGGCATAAGTCGATGCCTGGCATCGACTTGCAGCATAAGTCGATGCCTGGCATCGACTTGGGGGCATAAGTCGATGCCTGGCATCGACTTGCAGCATAAGTCGATGCCTGGCATCGACTTGGGGGCATAAGTCAATGCCTCGCATCGACTTGCAGCATAAGTCGATGCCTGGCATCGACCTGCAACAAAAGTCGATGCCTGGCATCGACCACGTGGCAAAAGTCGATGCCAGGCATCGACTTAGGTCCCTAGGTCGATGCCAAGCATCGATTTTCAGTAGAAGGTCGATGCCTAGCATCTACCCCAACAAGAAATCGATGCCATACATCCGTTCTTTATGTTCTGTTTGCTGTACTGAAGAGCTCTTCTAATTGTTTTTCCAATTTGTTCTGCAGAAACCAAGGAAAAGTAAGTCTACAGAGGTACTAGATGATTGCCCCCCTGCATTCCTTGCTCACATTCAAAGAGCAAGGCATGAGAAATCTAGACTGAAAGCGAAGGAGATGGATTTTGATGATGAACCCGATCTTAAATGTTTCTCCAATCCCCTAGACCCCCTTAGGCCTGTATATTACAATGTGTTCTGTAGTGATGTAAATAATATTTGTTCTGTTGTGCCTAGAAAACATTTCTCCCTTCTCATAGCGGACATACCCTATGGATTTAGGATGTTAGGATCAGTTAATGATGATGAACCCTTCAAACACCCTCAGATTCGGAAGATGGTCACTGATTTTGCAGAGTTGACTATGTCTCCTCTTTGGAGGATAGTAATTTTCCATAGCAGAGACCAGTCTTTCTCTGTTTCAACTGCTCTGAAGGCAAGATGTCATGCTGTGGAGTGCCTCACTTGGTAAGTAATCTTCTTTCTATCTCCATGGCTTTAATGATGCCCTATGTGACTCATAGTTCTTTTTTGCAGGGTGAAGACAAACGTAAATCACACTCCTTTGCATCGGTTTGTGAGCGCCACTGAATGCATTACAGTGGGCTATTATGATGAAGTAAGCAAAAGGAGAGTCAGGGAGCATTGCAATGAGAATGGGATCTCAAATGTGCTCATGTTCCCAGCCGTTACCAAGAAACTTCGTCATGTAGCTGGGGACATGACATTGGTTAACCCTTATCAGAAGCCACAAAAACTCATAATGAGATTGCTTCAGCTATTTTCCAATGATGATGACTGGGTCCTAGACCTTTTTTCGGGCACAGGTAATTTCAATTTTCACAATTTTCATTAGTCATTGTTGATTGAAGCCTCTAAGAGGTTTTCTGCTGTTTCAGGAACGACTCTGGCTTGCTCCTTAAAGATGTTCAGGCACTGCATAGCTGTGGAGAAGGATGATGCTCAAGTGAGCTTCATTAGAATGAGAATCAATGGGCTGAATGAATGCCCAGATGAAGACCAAGAGGTTGGAAGGAAGCACATTGCAGATACGGAGAGATTCCAACCAGCTTCAAGGGAGCCTGTTCCCCCACTTGCAGATGAACCTGGGGACATGGCTGACCTTGAAGAGCCAATCTTGGAGCAAGAGAGGCAAGATAGGTGTTCTAATGTGCCAGAGGATACCAATACCCTTGAGCCTGAGGAAAGCTATGATCAGCTTCTATTGTAGATTCACATAACTCTTGTAAAACACATGAAATGTAAAAGATCATTTTAATGGAAATATAATTTGGAGTTCTACTTCCACTTGGTGTTCAGCTTGATTTATCTTGAGCATTTCTCTGATCATGTGTGAATGTTTCTTAGTATAATTTTGTTGAATATTATCTTCTCTTGGGAATGCTTTTGTGAAGTGTATTTCATATTCTGTTAATATGGCCAGGCATTCAATGGGGATCTTAACCATACAAAGGGGATGATCTTAATTGCCTTGTTAAAATGCTCTGATTTTTACAACACATGTACTCTAATTTTCGAGTAACTTTTAATTAGCTATCTTCTGTGCTCGTTGAGGTTATAGATGTAATGAAGGAGCTTCGCGAATTCTTACTTGTACCTTTTCAACTCTAATCTATTGTCCAAGATCATGATGTGGGATTCTTGGTCATGCTCAACAACTAGTTTTCATGGCAGCAAGAATTTTAGTATATCTATCTTGACTACTTGGGATATGAGATCAAGCTTCTAAAGACAATATTTACAAGCAAGACTCGTGATGCTTTCTAGATATTGTAAAATGCCCACTTTTTTGCTTCATATAATGGTATTTAGGTAAAAAGAAAAAGAGAACATGTCTTTGTTCTCCTTTGTTGTGACTCAGTGTTGTCAATATTTGCCATCAAAGTGAATAACAATGCATGATGTGTAGATTGGTGTTGCAAAGAAAAGAGGCACAAAAGAGGAGCCCCAAAATTTTCAAATTAATGGGAATAAAATTCTTCTTCAAAATCCTAGGAAATTCCCTCAAAGCTATGTAAATGCAATAGAGGAGTCCTCTAGATGCATAAGCCCCAAATCCTTGTAACATAATTCTTGTAAAATAGTAGGAAATTAGAGATTAGTCAATAAAGTGCCGGTCTCTTGTGTGAAAGGACCATTTTTAGGGCACATGTATATAAGTCACTTTGTGACTCTTTGTAGAGACGTTTTGCCATCATGAAGAAGGAGAGCTGAAATTCGAATTTGCTTCTTCCCTACTGATTTCCATCTTCTCTATGATCTTTTGTTTGTGTATGATGCTTGGAATGTGTGTGTAGGACTGTTAGCTACCCCTTCCCACCATTTTTGAACTCTTGTAGTGTGTGTGTGTGAGCCACCATGAGTTGTAGAGCGAGTGTTGGTGTTTTCTGCAATTTACTATTTTGCACATAACTTGAAGAGCATTTGTCAGATTTGAGTGAAAATACCATCTAGATACGTCTCGTCGAGAGCTTCAAAAGGAACCTACTATTGGCCATATTCGGAGTTCAGAGCTGCGAGAAAAGTTTGAATTTGTGCTTACTACTGTAAGTGGTATTGTGGCATGCATTTTTAGAGAGTTAGTGAGTTAGAGAGGTAGATTACTCTTTTCACATGCATTGTAGCTCAGCCACTTTACTTTTCATGTGTGCACATGTCTTCATACACTTGGTTCATGTGGTTCTTCGGATTGATAATTAAACGTGTATGGATCCATCACTATACACACTTGCGTGGTGATTGAGATTTAGTCTCATCGACACAAGTCCCTAAGGCTTCACGACTTAGGTGTACACATTTTTGGCACCATTGCCAGGGAACAAACTTAACCAAGGTGCTTTCCTGATGGTTATAGCTCTGGAGTGAAGGAGTCATACTTGTAGAGGTGAATTCGTTCAGTGGCAAGTAGTTAAGCACTTCTACACTTATTACTTCACATCCTTGAGGTGTGTATAATGAGTCTTTAGGTTTAGGGTTAGGAGTGGAGAAGGAAGGGAAGAGTTAGGGTTAGGTTAGAGAGAGGAGTAGAGTAGGAAGAAGTAGGAAACACCAACAAAAATCTCAAAAAAAAAAACCAAAATTAGTGTAGAGTAGGTCTCAGGCATCACAAAACTATAAAAACCAAACAAATTGAGTTCGTTTGACACTAGTATAAGAACTAGTATCATATGGAGACAACGATCGGTATCGCCAACGACATATCATGCAAAGCAAGCTAAAGAGAGGATTTGGAAGCATAAAATTGGGTTGAGGTATCCTTGAAGGTAAGCTACACAATCTCTTGATATCAAAAGCAATTCAGAAACACCACCGCACATAATTAGAGACATTTTTGGTATCGTAGGGTAGAGTAGAGAGTTTTTAGAGAATCCTTGAGTGAGACAGAGGGTCAAGAGAGAGGAGGGGTGAGAACTAAACACATTGGCACAAAACTTTTTGAATTTAGAGCGATCTTGGCTATAGTATCTTGGTTGGTTGAGTTTTGGTATCATGATACCGAAATTCCCTAGTACCGCGATACTCGCCTAGTATCGTATCGCTGCATACCCACTTGAGGTATCGCGATACCATTCTAGTATCGTATCGTCAAGTTCGTATCGCTATCGCTACCAACCAGTGGTATCGTATCGCGGTCCCCTCGGTATCGTATCGTCCTGATTGAGCGGTATCGTATTGCATGCACTGTTGGTATCGTATCGTCAACTTAGTATCGTATCGTACAAGAAACTGGTATTGTATCGCCCTATGTTGAGGTTGTACCAAGGAAAGACCAAAAATCCTCACCACCTTGCATGGAAACAAGAAGGAAAGCTCAAGAGTGACTCTCCTCTCATCCACCCCTACCTCCCACATGTTCAAGCCATTGGCATCAGACACATGCTATGCCACATGCTTGAAAACAAGGAGAATAGGGAGTCAAGGATCCTAGTCCATGAGGAAATCACAAGCAAATGCAACTACTCTACTCACACAAAGGAGAGACATGCATAGGCACACACACCACTCTCACACACTCACAAAGACACAAATACATAAATGTAACTAGTCTTGGATTAAATGAGAGCCTTCTCCCATTGATAAGAGATATTACATGAGAGCAAGTCAACCAAAAGCCCCCTTCTTTACAAAAATGAGCTTCTATATATAGGCTAAGCTCTATTCCCCATGTGCTCTTTTGAAAAGTCAAAAAGTGGATCTCTCTCTAACTAACATATCTTCTAGTATATTCTAAAATCTCTTCTTGCAACAACCAAATCCCAAGAATGTGCAATCATGGGATTTTTACGTGGGATTTCCTTACAAGAGCAAAAAAGGTGATATATCCAAGGGTCACCTACACTATGGTATAAGGAAATATCAAAAAGTGATTTTTGGAGAGTGTTCACATGTGACACTCAAGTATATACAAAGAGGGTTATTCTCATGGTATATGGAGGGTTCCTATGCATAATTGAGGATGTGTGCATACCCTACAATCCAACACTCTGCCCCCTTTAGCCTTTGTCGTCCTCGACAAAGCCAAAGAAGAAGAGCATACATAAGTGAATTGGTCTGGAAATCTTTAGGTCTTTAAAATCTGCAATCCTTCAATCTTCAGAGCTTCAGGCTGCAATTCTTTAGGTCTTCAATGATCTTCAAATTTGCAGCACTCCAATCTTCCAATCTGCAAGCCATCAGTCCTTCCTTCAATCTGCAAATCTTCAGTCTTCAGAGCTAGGAGACACAATCCCCTTGGGGGGCAGTCAGCCCAGCATACAACTCACTATGTAGCCCCATGTAGGACTGATAGAGCCTCACCCAAGAGCTCCTAAACCTGAAATCAAACATACACAACTAGTAGACTGTTTCTGAAAAAGAGATAGAACATAACATGTAGTTCATTATTTAGTTTCCACTTCAGGGAACATCGATTACTCAAGACTGGCTCTTCTAGAGAGAAGTCCGCATGAAAACTTTCTTGTTCCACTTTGATGCTTGGTGTCTCCCAGTCCTGTTTGTGGGTGTGCTTTCTTATTGGCCTAACCAATTTAGTGCATAGTAGTAGTGCATAGGTGACTGCCGTTCAAAGGCCAATATGCATGTAACTGTGGAAAATCATTAAAGCTAAAGTTTACTCATCATACAGATTCTGTCAAAATTACAAGTGAACATTGAGAACATATATACGAATAAAGTAAGTAAATCCTCAACTTCCTTGCTGCATTGACATCAACAGAAAATCCTATTGATTAGAAGTTACCATCATTCTTCCTTTGAACCTGCCACAATATTATCCAATGTCCTCAAACATAACTATCAAATCATCTATAGGAGTCAAGAAGGATCAGTGCTAAATTCTGTATGTGTTGGCCTGCAATGCATTATGAATAAGCCTTAAATAAGCATTGTGAAACCAGACAGTTACTTCCCTAGCAAAAAACAATACACTTAGAGCTTAGAGCTTAGTTCCCTAGAAGTTATGGGTATTGGACGTTATAGACCAGTTTGCAAAACCAAGTTCTTGTGTCCATGAAAACATTTCAGGAATTTCCTTCTTAGGACACGAGAGAAGGTAATGAGGAATTTAAGGACACTATCTTGGATCATTAAGTTTCTAAGCAATGTTGATCTCTACAAGACTCGTATTTATCGGACAATTACAATCACATGATTCCACAAATTATGACATGAAGTATAGCTAAGACAAAGACCCCCTGTAGAGGACCTAGCATCATATCTAATCTTGAAACCTTCATACTGAAAAACCTGGTTGCAATCAACAAAATAAATTCCCAGGGTTCAGATTCTCGAATGCCATGAGCGTCAGTACAAACTATGATTTAATTCAATCTTCAAATAATAGATCAGGTTTAACCAATTAGTTTATTCATCATCTGTCATCTAACACATATCCAAGAATCAATCCAGAGTTCTGACTTACAAACAGATACCTTCATACAACATTAAACCCCATATTGTCTAGAATCTGTAAGGCTTGACAATCTAGGTGGAGAGGTGAAAACAATTCAGAGAAAAGCGCAGGTAATCCTAAGTAGTGTTTTGCAAATTCTTTCTATTATGTATTCAAGAAGACATTATGTATTTCGTTAGTGGGCAGTCACATAGAATGCCCTTCATTAGCTGTTCTCAGCATACCTTAATCCAGCAGTATCTTCCCGTAGTCAACAACTTTGCAAAAAACAAGATTTCCAAGGAAATCTTCAGAAAGTACTTGTGAAGCAAAAAGACCGTAAGATCTTTAGGACAGACAACATACAAGGTATGATTCTCAGATCAATCGTAAGAACCTGAAACTAAGGTTAGTGCACCACCGCGTATCAAACCCAACACAATTAGTGATGACTCATCATGGATCCACCAGGCATTGAATCATTCCATCACACCAAGGAGTTACCACCAATTATTTCCAGGATGCAATTGATCATGCCAATATCAGGATTCTATCCCATCCACTAGGTTCCTCATCTTTAAAACCTTTGAGGTAAAAATGATACCCTATCAACATGACTACATGGACCTGTAATTTGTTCATAATAACAGAAATAGACAAAGTATTACACATCAAAGGGAAATCAAAGTTTTGGTATCCATTTAGGAAACTAGCTCTATCATAATCTTCAACCAATCATATCAGAAAGTCATCGGTTTCTTAAAAACACCTTATGGGCTTTTGTCAAGGACACCAACCTGAATTAGGGCATTGAGAAACCTCAAGCTTGATTTTTAAGTCAAAACAACTAAGTCTAGAAAAGTGCAACCATCTTTCAGTGTGTCCACACACATACATGGGGAGGTAGAAATGCATAACAAAATGATCCCCTTGTCATCCTTGTTTACAGAGAACCAGTCCAAAAAAGGAAGTTACAAAAGACCATTAAATACAAAAATAGAGCCCATATGAAACTGTTATGCCAGGTTAAAACTTCAAGAGGGAAACAAACCTAATCCATCAGTGATCTTTTTTGAAGTCCTCAAATTTCCAGCATTAAGAGAGTGATGACAAACCCAATATAACCCTTAGGAGGTGGGAGAGTAGACATGAGGTAGAGTAGATCATAAAAAAGACCAGATATAGGTCCTTGGAGAACAAACGGCACCAATCACCCGCCTTACAACCGAGATTGATAGTTCACATAGAGGGCCGAGGAGCCACATTCAACTGATATACCTGCTGATTCCGTGAGCAATTGCTTCCACCTATAGTCCTCCCAAATCCTACCAAACACTTCTACAATCATCAAAGACAACCGTTATGTTGCATTTTGCTGGAAGTGGGATAGAGACAAACATATCACCCTAGACAGAGTTTTCCTGCATTAGCATTCGTAAATTCATAATTTCCAGTCCAACATTTTAGGTTACTTCGAGCCTTCAAAACTGTCGTTCCTGCAAGAACTCTTCAGAAAAAGTCTTTAGAAAGCATATGGTTGTCTTCAAGACAAGTAGACATTTACAAAGCTGCTGATTGAACACTCTTTTCTAGGTCCTAAAGCCAATTTGTTTGAGAGCTTGTCGTAAAAGCCAGAAAAATCTAATATCTTCATCTATTATCGTTCTCAGGAAGCATCTTCAACTACTGTTGTAGGTTATGTGTTAGCCAAGCAACAGTCTTCTAAGGAACTTCCATAGCCTCCTACCATGATATATCAGACTAGTGCTCATCAAGCCGATAGATACCTCTTGACATAGTCTTTGACAATCGCGAGTATGAGAAGCCCCATGTCATAATATTACGCAAAGCCAAGCTCGATCCCCAATCATGGGGTAGTCCAGGAACAAAGCCCTACATCTTTCTTAGAGGGCAACATGCTAGGACATTGCAAAAAACCACACTGCTACAATTTACAAAATGTCGCAAAGAATCCTGACCCTTTTAGTGGTAGCCATTCTGAACAGGGGGGAAGAGAATCTGGCACCAGCTCGAGCATGGGTGGTTGAGTGTCTCCACCAATATAGTCGAAAAGATGGGACAAAACCCGAGTAGAAGCCACAAATGGGCAAGGTCGATGACTAGTGAAAACGAAAGGGGAAGCCCGATCATGTAGCAAAGATGCTTAGTGCCGCAACCAGTAGAGTTTGGAATGGCACTGATGGAGAATCCTAACCCGGGATGGTTTAGAGAATGGAAAGGAAGGAGAGGAATCTTCCCTTCCCCCTATGCAAGGATTAGATGCATAACTGCTACACACAAAGCTTTTGTAGACAAGCATGCAACTGAACCTCTGACCCATGGTATAGATTTCTCTCATCGAAGCAATAGGGCAGAATCAGAGCTCAAGCCCGAGGAGGGGAAGCTCCAAGCTCTGATCCCCAAAGCATCAGATGGCGAATGGACATGAAGCACAAGCGGGAGCAGACGACGCTCAACCCTGATGCACGAACAACAAGGGGAGCACATGAAGCTCAACCTGAAAGTGGCTCAACGAGAGGGGTATGGTAGAGGATTGAATATGCCCAACAACTCACAAGTGAGAAACATCAAGTGAGATAGGGAAGGTCACCAGATAAGGTATTACCGTGGTAGAAATGGTGTACAACACAAACATCAGCCCGCTGTGGCGCTTGAACTTATATTAATGGCTACAGAAGACAAAAACTCACCAAAACTCAGAGGCCAAATCCAATCTGCATACTGCAATAACACCTTTGTGTGACAAAAGGATCGACACATCTGTACTGATGGAGAAAGGCAGCCATCACTTCCAAAACGGCATAAAATGTAACAAACCTGCAACTTTCAGGAGAAGACAAGTACTGATATTCATCTTGTTCAAACGTAAAATATTGAGAGGCATGAGAATTTTATGCAGATGTTGAGAGAGAGAGAGAGATGTGGTCGATAATGGAGAGAGAAGGAGTATGTCTTGACCCCAACAACAATAGAGGCAAGGAAATGGGGAAGCATGAGGACTCCATCATGAGGTTCTTCAGCTCAAAGCTGGACAACAAGAGTGTAGCTCAACCTCTGTCGCCATAGCGTGATACACATGGGGAAATGAGGACCTTGCCTTCAAATATGCAATGTGCAACAAGAGCTCGACCTCGACCCTTCATGCATGAGTAGGTTGCCACTAGAAGGGCCTCAACCCTACATACACCTTCACCATGGAAGTGTACAAATGATAGGCACTGATTAATGTTGCAATTAGTGTAGCTCGCAAGCCACATTCAATCAAGAGGCAAGAGAAATAGATGGAGACAGGTATGGGGAACCATGCTCAACTCCATAGCCATCGATTGCAAGTGTAGAATGAAGGAAAGCCATAGCTTACCTTTATCAAACAGGACTACCGAGCAGAAGGAGCACAGAAACTTCAAGTTTGCAAAATGGAGCCAAGAAAGTGAATGGGAGGGAAGGGAAGGTAACTCCCCCACCCACCACATGCAGCGCATAACTGGCTTTGATTTAAGAGACCGGTATAACTACTCCACAACCTTCATATCTGACGTATTAAAGATGATATCGCCCTCCCTCATCTCAGATTTTCATATGTACACTTCAACATATTAAATTCATCAAGAGGTGGACTGTGGACCTCCCCAAGCCTAGTTGATCGTAGAAATGGCCTCAACAGATATGTATGCAATATTTTGAACAGATGAAAGAGGAAATTAAACACATAAACATGAGGATGTAATTCTTTTTTGTTTTTTTTTGGGAAAGTGAGAAGATGAAGGGACAACGAAGAAAAGTCTATCCCTCCCCCTACCCAAGACAAACACCCACTTTAAGAAATGAAAGAGATGGGGGGGTGATGCAAGAGTGTGTGTGTGTAGAGATGTGCATATGTGAGAGAGAGAGAGAGAGGAGGGGATTAGGGGATTGTTTTCCTACAACATTCAAATTGACTAAAACTACTCTACAAAAGCAAAAAAATGGGGAGCTAATGACCCAATGGAAGGGTGAAAGTGCCAAGCAAGAACTCAAATCCTATGCAATCGAGCAAAAAAATTGCAACACAATACTTTACCACATGTTCTTGAGCTCTCCAAGTGATGAAAAGCCGACCATCCCCAGCAACGATGCCAAAAAGTGTTGAGGTTGTAGCAATGTATTCCCTTCACGAGAGAAGGCAACTACCTCCCATAATCCCTTTGGGATGCATCAAGAACTAGAGAATACAATGCCAGGACAAACAAATCAACGAAGTGTTCCTAACCAAACTCATGTGCAATTTACAATGCCAGGAGTACAGTCACACAATCCAACCCACACAGGACAAGGCAACCTAAATCGGCCACCAGTGAGGCCAAGACCACAACCAGGAATGCATCATGGGGTACCTCCTATTAGAATAGTAATTCCTGTAATACCTAGACCACTAGAACCCATAAGAAGACTAAGACCAATTCAAGTGTCTAAGTGTAGGAGAAATCATTATGACAGAATGGGAGAACCTTATGATCACATAGTTGAATTTAAACAAGTTCTACGGGCGGAGCAAGTGGATGATTTCTTTGTGCGGTATGAGTCCTTCGGACTTACTCTCATAGGGACGGCTTTGACTTGGTTCTAACCATTGGATCCCAATCACTTTGGAAATATTGAGCAATTTTTTTAGGAGTTCATTGCAGAATTCACCAAGAGAGGGATTAAACACAACTCTTCATCCTTAATCCATAGCTTCAAACAAAATCCAAATGAAACTGTGAAAATAGCTGCCCAGAGATTTAATCAATATGTAGATAGATGCCCAATAATAGAAAGACCCACTCAACAAAAAATGATATCACTATTCTTGGATGGATTGACAAACGGGACTTTGAGAACGTTAGTCTATGTGAAGCGGCTCCAGACATTGAGCGAGTGTCTTCAAGAATGTATTGACCTAGAGAACAACCTAGCTGACGACCTCAAAAGTACACCAAGCCCTACAAAATCGGAAGACACTAGAAGTACAGTGACATCTAACTCCAGTAATGTAGAGGAGTTAGCGGAACTGGTAGCCAAGAAGATAAGAGTTCACGGACAGCGGAACTACCAGCATCCATCAATGAGAATACCCATGTTGCGAAGATGTAACCTATGCGGAGGAGAGCATCCATCTCACATGTGTGCAAGAGGAGAAATAGGCATGCCTCAAGCTTATCCATACAATAGGCAACCATATCAAGGACCCACCTTGTATTGCCAGATAGAATAGAAATACACTAATCACACTACTGAGAATTGCCCATTCAACAGGCAGTGAAGACCCTTAAATCAACCTCAGTTTAGGCCGTATGGATATCCTCCTAGAGAGCCAGGAAGGGAGATTCCAAAATACAATCCCTACCTAGGACCACAAGGAGCACCTAGGCCATACGAACAAGGGCAATATGGACAACCTTAGCCAGTGTTAGGACAACAACCACCACTCCCGTAGAATGTAGTGCTAGTTAAATATACTCAACCAGAGGAAAACATGGAGAGAGCCATAGTGCCAACTATGCCATTAGCTAGTATAGAGTCAATGAATCAAGGATACAAGCAAACCCAAGGAGAATACTATCCCTATGACACTAGTTTGCTAGAGTATGACCAAATTAACGACCCTAATACTATGGTTATGAGGGATATGACAACACCTACAGACAAAAGTTTGCAACCCTAATGTACACCGCACCCAAAGCACCAACACCCATGAGCCGACCCATTGGATTGCCTGTACCAAAGGGACTGTGCTATAGATGTGGAGGAGATCACTTCATAAGAGAGTGCACTCGAGCTTATAACCCACCACCCCCCAGGACTTGGGAAGGGTATTGCAATGAATGTGAAAAGGAACATCTATTTAGAGACTGTCCAAAGAACCCCAATACGACTCATGACACTACCCAAATCAACGTGATTAAAGTAATTGAATTGTCAGGCAGTGATAAAGAGTACACAGTACCCTTAAAAGCTACCACATGAGCACAAACTAAAGGACAAGAGAGAAAACGAGTAGACTCGGAGCAAGAAAATAATAAAAAGCTAGAACCCAGAAAGATGATTTGTCAATCCATAGTGCCGGTTCAAGTGATCAATTGTGGATGCATGAGGATGCCCAATTATGGATGTGGAACAAAGCAAAGAGAGAAGAGAAAAAGACTCGAACATGGCCTATCAGACATCAAAATTACCGACTTGTAGAGGACCCTATGTATATGCCCCAAGTTTTTCTTGATGAAGCATTCGAACCGCACGGTTGGATGGAGATTCTAGCCACTCTAGATGTATGTGTAAATGAAGAAGTATTGACCATGAATGAATGTGTGGACAAAGAAGGATATGATGTAAGCTTTTACATAGTAGTCCTTCAAGAGGTTGAAGCAGGAGAAGTATTAGAGAAGGAATGGAAGGAAGAGTACGAGAGCATAGAAATGGAATCAGAGTTTGATTCAGAGGAACGATATTTAGAATTCATCCAAGCCGAGGACAAGGATGGAACAACCAAAGTGTTAGCAATGGAAGCAGCTCAGATAGTACTGAACCATGAGGAAACCATAGGTAAGACCGAACCAACCCCGAATCTATTTGAAGTCCCAGAACACTTCAAAAGATACAAAGTTGAGGAAAGAAAGATTGCCATTCATATGCCTAAGAGAGAAGCAAGAGAAGGAGAAGCATATGACAATAAGGAACAAATACGGAAAGTAATAGTGATTGTAGAAGATGTAGAAGAAAGATGCACGTACATAGGAAAAGATGTGTCACTAAGGAGGAAGAAGAATTGATAAGACTGATTCGAGAATATTGAGATGTGTTTGCATGGACCTACAAGGACATCAAAGGTGTGGAGCCCTCCATTTGTTCTCATCGAATACCAATGATATCTGATGCAAAACCATCAAAGCAATGCCCTTACACTTATAATGATGTCTATGCAGCAAAAATTAAGGAAGAAATAGACAAGCTATTAACAGCCGGATTCATTTACGAGATAGAACACACTGAATGGGTGTCACCATTGGTGGTCGTACCCAAAAAGAACGAGAAATTAAGAGGTTGCATTAATCTAAAGAAAGCCAACACAGCCACGATCCGTGATAGCTACCCATTACCTATCACTGATCACCTCTTGGAAAGAGTCGCAGGTAAGGAAGTCTATAGCTTCTTGGATGGATTCTTTGAATACAACCAAGTAGCTATTGCTATCGAGGACCAACATAAAACTGCATTCGCGACTAAATGGGGTGTTTATTCTTTCAAGGTGATGCCCTTTGGGCTCACAAATGCACCTGCCACTTTCCAAGAGTTGATGTGTCATGTCTTCAAAGAATTCCTAAGGAAGAGTATGGAAGTATACGTAGACGACTTATCTACATACTCAGATCAGAGACAGGAAGATATTCCGGAATTGCAAAGAATATTTGAGAAATGTCATGAGGGGACACCAATAGTTCCACACTCCACAGCGGCTATTGAGGATTGAGGTACGTCCTCTTTCTTCCCCCCAACATCATTGATCGGTAAGGGAGGAAATCGAGACCAACATTGAACGACATACTCGAGCTGTTGCAGAACTAAGCCAACATGAGCGGGCAGTACTGGTGTCCTAGT